>OY856187.1:76334444-76732915 GCA_963693315.1 Diogma glabrata
GATTCGGCTTTTTCTTATCGCGTTCTCAAGCGGCAAATTAAATAGTACGGGCGCAAGTGCATCACATTATCGAACACCTGTTCGATGTTCTTATATCGAAAGTTATATCGAAAGGACCAGAAACTGTTGTTGTCGCGGATGATACTCTCATATGCTTGCTTGAAATCAACGTAGAGCTGGCGGATGCCGATGTTGTACTCCCAACATTTTTCTAGAATCATCCTTAAAGCAAAACATTGATCTACGGTTGAACGGTTGGGATGAAAACCACAACTTGACGGCGCAATTGCTCGAGCAGGATCAATTTCATTCTTTCTATTCAGTAGACTTTGAAAGTGGGAAGCGCTATACTGCCAGTACATCACGTTCATTTGTTCTAAGCTCGTAGTTCCCATTTTTTACGACTGTGAATTTTAGGTGGTAATTTTTTGTCAGATTTAGCGCATTGGCAAAACACTCTTTCAAATTTCCATTAGCCGCATGTTGGTTGATGTTTTCGATACAACATTTATATGTTCGCGTTTATTTTCCGTAGAAGATAATCAGCTTGGAAGCTTCGGGTGTTCCTTGTTAACCATTTTTCTCGCTTATGTTCAACGTTTTAGCGGCAATAGTCGTCAAACCATTCGTTGTGATTTCGTTGGTCGTTTTACCGATTGTAGTTGGTGAGAACAGACGCTTGAGTTGCATTGGTTTTACGGCGGCAATGACTCGCCATGGTATAGAATCATTCTTACTTTGTTCTTACGTAGTTCTTACTTTGCTCTTCTCAACTAAACTAACCTAATTCTGTCAACGTTACACAAGTAGCACGGCATGGACGTAGAATTTCGCTAACAAATAGCAATGTCAAGGAAAATTGATCGATCAAATCCGATCAGGTCAATTGAAAAATGTTACATATTAAATCTTATTCATTGCGGTTTATGGTAACTAAAGATAAAGAGTAGCAAAACCCGATGTCTTTGCCATGCTGCTTGGGTAATGCTGACAGCATTAATTTGGTGTATCGGAGACAAACAGAGTAAAAACTGCTTAGTCAATGACGCTACATCACAGCAAATTGGCACCTTAAAACGGATGCAACCCAAGCATCTCTTCTCCATGTTAGGGGCGACTGGGAGCGGGCGTCTGTCTTGGATTAAGTGGCACGTTTAATAAAAATAACAAACCCGGACAAAAAACAGAATTTTACATGGACGTGAAAAAGGACAGACTACCGAGCGCAGCCTGAGCACTTGATGCTCTCTAATATGTCTAGAAACAGAGGCTGAGAGGTACAGGGTGGATATCATTGCTCTGCAAGAAATTAGACAGCCAATAATCGGAAAACAAGATTTAGATATTCACTCTTTATACTGTAGTGGTTATCCTTCTCGAAGAGAATTTGGTACTGGGTTTCTTGTTGGTGCACGCACACAAGGAGCCGTGATGAAATTCATTCTGGTCAATGAGAGGATGTGCTACCTACGGTTACACGGTACATACAACAATATTTCTCTTATTACCGTGCATACACCTACTGCAGCTTAAACCGTCGACGAGAAAAATGCTTTCTACAGACCAATGGAAGAGGTTATGAAACAAATACCAACACGCGACTTCATTCTGGTTCTTGATGACTTTAATGGAAGGTTGGAAGAGATAATTGAATCGAATGATAATGGTGAGATAATGACTGAGTTTGAATTATCAAATAAATTGAGAATTGCCAGTGCTTTCTTTTCGCATCGATCGATTCATAAGCAGACATGGGTCTTATCGAATACAAACTCGAAATCAAATTGATCACGTGCTAGTAACAGCACGTTTCTTTTAGGGGGTTTGGTTGCGCGATCATTTAGAGCTGCATACATTAAAAGTGACCACCCACTTCCTTGTATGTGCAACGATAAGGTTCCACTTTCCAAATCCAGGCATTCCAAAATACAAAGAACAGAATCGTTTTAACATCTAATCACTAAAGAATGCTGAAACAGAAGAGATATCAAAACCATATTGCCAAACATTGGAGAAATCAGGTCCACGAAAGAGAACTTTAAACTGGCAAGACAAGCCGTTACAAAGCTATGTAGATGAACGTAGGGAGGATGGTGGAAGAAGAAGTGTGAGGAGATTCAAAGCTTTAATAAGGAACATCAAACACGTTACTTCTTTCAACAGGCTAAAACCTTAAGGAAGGGACCTCAAACTAGATCAACTACTATTCAAAACGAAGATCGGAAGCTAAAAGTAGACCTTTAAAATATTTTAAATGCTTGGGCTTCTTATTTTGAGAATTTTCTTAAGTGACCAGGAACAAGTCGGGCGACGAGCAAAGCTTTTTATATGACTGATGTCATATGATGACTGATGACTCGGCTAAAGTGAAAATGTTATGAGTAAAACTTTCAAGTCACTTAAGAATGGTGCTAGAAAAATTGATCTGCAAAATAACTACGATAAAACCAAATATATGAATGTTTCAAGAAAGGATGAGTAGAGGGATTTGATGTGCGGCGATGATCGAAATGAGGGAGTTGAATCTTTTGAATATTTGGGATTAATGCTTGACTCAAACAACAGCATACAACATACAACATACAGATATAAACGCTCGAATCATTGCAGACAGCCGTACTTTCTACTCAATTAAACCTCTCCTTGGCTCACCGTATGTATCAACTAACACCAAACTCAAGTTATACAAGACATTGATTAGACCAGTTGTGATGTATGGGTCACAAACCTGAATCCTTACAAAAAATCACATTTATCTGTATTTGAGCGTAAGATCCTACGCCACATTTTTGGTCCACTTAAAACAGACGATGGAGAGTACAGAACCCGATATAACTTTGAGATCATCGTCCTTCTTGTCGGTCATGATATAATAGGTTGTATCTGGTTCAATAGGATTGCTTGGTTTGGCCATGTTCTACGAGCCAATTCACAGTCTGATTGGAATGGGCCACAGTCTGACCGGAATGATTAAAAAATTGTACGTTAGTACCCCAGGGAGTGGGCAACCGCGAGGTAGACCGCGGCTGCAATGGGAGATGGATGAAATAAACGACCTTAAAAGAATCGGCTGCTATGGTAATTATGTCGCTATGGCGAATGACCGTGGTGAATATGCAAAGCTGATTAGCTTGGCAACGCTCCTACATGGAACATGAACGCCAAAAAAACAAAATTAAACAAAAAAGAAATATTAAATTATAGCAGCCTGTAAATGGTTTATATTGAAACACACACTATATTGAAACAGGCACTGTTCAAATAAAATTATAATTTATAAATTATCAACTCAAATATAATAAACGACAATAACGCAAAAACTGTGCACTTTACAATTATGTAAAAATTTTTATGTTTCTTAAAGCAAGTGCAAGTCTTTCAAATGACAGCCAGTTTAAATCAAAAAAGATTTTTGCACCCTTCCCCATTTCCATCCCCTCAAACCACAAAAATATAATTAGTGGAAACCGTGCTATTTTTAGATAAAAATTTATAAAACATTCTCCCTTTTCTGATTCTGATTCGTATCACGGTCCACGGATCGTACAATAATGAATAGAGAGAAAAAATATAAATACTTACTGTATTTCTACTCTACATTTTAATTTTAAATAATAATAAAATAATACAGGCCTTATTCTTTTGAAATTGAGTTTTATTTCACTAAATACGTATTTCGAAAGCTATCGTTTCATCGACAGTGGTATCTAAAAACGTTTTTAGATACTACTGTCAATGGAAGCATATAGCTTTCGATATACGTATTTAGTGAAATAAAACTCAATTTAACAAGAATAAGATGTTTATTATTTTATTATTATTTAAATATCTCGTTACAGTTTAGAACTTTTAAATTAAAATATTTTATTTTAATTTTTTTTCGCAAATGTATTGTAATTTGAATCGGTTTTTAAAAATATATAAGGTACTACAAAAGAAATTTGTTTTCTTCAAAAATCGGATAAACGGGCGAAAAAATTTAAATTTAAAGCTTTAGTCGATTCGTGTTATTTCAAAAAATTTCGTGCATAAAGAAAATTATTTTTTTCTCCAACTCGTGTTATTTCAAATTCGTGTATAATAAATTCGTGCAAAAACAGAACTGAGTGTATATATATATATATATATATATATATATATATATATATATATATATATATATATATATATATATATATATATATATATATATATATATATATATATATATATATATATATATATATATATATATATATATATATATATATATATATATATATATATATATATATATATATATATATATATATATATATATATATATATATAAATTGTAGGTTATTTTATTTATACGACCAATGTTTGTATATATTGTATGTAATAATTCTAACACGAGCTTTTTTGGTCTAAATCTTTAATTTATTCTATTAATTCATATTCCATATTTCGGAATTCTAATTCTGATAATTCATATTCAATATTTCGGCAACATGCCATCATCACAGACCTGTCAATAAAACTTAATACATTATATGCATCAACGCAACAAGACATTAGTGTAAAAATGATTTTCTTACCTAATGTCTCACATAAACTTTTGTACTAAACATTTAAGTATAAAAACTATTGCTACTTACATAAAAACTTATTATCTAATATCACAGGTATTTTATTAAATCTACTTTTCGGTTTGGGAAACCTTGTCTGAGAAAAACTTGCACAATAAATTAATTTTAACAACACGAAAATTGGCATACAGACTTTACTAATGTTCTAATTAAAATTAAGTGTAATGTCATATATAGACTCGTCAACTTGTACATAAAGAGAAACCAGAACGGAAACAAATCTTACAGATTTCTCCAACCATAATCAATTCTCAATAGAGCATGTGTTACCTATTTTATAATTTTGGGAAAATAAATTAAAAAAAAATTAAAATAAACGGTGATCAATTGATGTTACTCTCTCGTTACTGTATTTGAAAACAATATCAACCTGTTACTGTATGTGAAAACAAATATGTATTAACGAACCTTATAAAATAATTCTGTTTAGAATAAAACAAGTAAACGTATAAGTTAAAACATAAATGATAAAAATTAGGAAATGAAGAAATTGTAACATTCTAAATAAATTCTGTGTGTTTTACTGTTTGGTATTGTGTTTTCGTAATTTTTTGTATGTAGATATTAAATTCCTGTATGAGACGTTTAGATTTCTGAGGTCAGTTCTAGTATTCACTGTTTCGTTTTCTTTTAACCAGATGTGTCCAGCTTCTTTGAACTCTCTTTTGAATTTGTGTTTGTCCCGGTCTATGATTTTCGTACGTTTGAAGTCAAACTCATGTTTAACTTCCGTGTTCTGGTTATTAATGACGTGTTGGTTTATGGCTGTTTTGTTAGGGTTTGTAAACTTTAGTTTATAGTCACTTCTGTGTTGGGTCAATCTGTCCTTTAGGGTTTGTTTAGTTTGTCCAATATAAATTTTGTTACATGAGCATGGAATTTCGTATACTATATTATGTGACGCTTCTAGTTTGTTAGTATCCTTCAGTTTGGAGAAATGTTTTTTTAAAATGTTGTGTGGTTTGTTGGCTACGAAAATCATAGACCGGGACAAACACAAATTCAAAAGAGAGTTCAAAGAAGCTGGACACATCTGGTTAAAAGAAAACGAAACAGTGAATACTAGAACTGACCTCAGAAATCTAAACGTCTCATACAGGAATTTAATATCTACATACAAAAAATTACGAAAACACAATACCAAACAGTAAAACACACAGAATTTATTTAGAATGTTACAATTTCTTCATTTCCTAATTTTTATCATTTATGTTTTAACTTATACGTTTACTTGTTTTATTCTAAACAGAATTATTTTATAAGGTTCGTTAATACATATTTGTTTTCACATACAGTAACAGGTTGATATTGTTTTCAAATACAGTAACGAGAGAGTAACATCAATTGATCACCGTTTATTTTAATTTTTTTTTTAATTTATTTTCCCAAAATTATAAAATAGGTAACACATGCTCTATTGAGAATTGATTATGGTTGGAGAAATCTGTAAGATTTGTTTCCGTTCTGGTTTCTCTTTATGTACAAGTTGACGAGTCTATATATGACATTACACTTAATTTTAATTAGAACATTAGTAAAGTCTGTATGCCAATTTTCGTGTTGTTAAAATTAATTTATTGTGCAAGTTTTTCTCAGACAAGGTTTCCCAAACCGAAAAGTAGATTTAATAAAATACCTGTGATATTAGATAATAAGTTTTTATGTAAGTAGCAATAGTTTTTATACTTAAATGTTTAGTACAAAAGTTTATGTGAGACATTAGGTAAGAAAATCATTTTTACACTAATGTCTTGTTGCGTTGATGCATATAATGTATTAAGTTTTATTGACAGGTCTGTGATGATGGCATGTTGCCGAAATATTGACTGGAATATGAATTAATAGAATAAATTAAAGATTTAGACCAATAAAGCTCGTGTTAGAATTATTACATACAATATATATATATATATATATATATATATATATATATATATATATATATATATATATATATATATATATATATATATATATATATATATATATATATATATATATATATATATATATATATATATATATATATATATATATATATATACTAGCGGGACCCGGCGTGCTTTGCTACGCCTATAAATAAAGTTTGTGCGTGTACATTTTGTTGACGTAGTAGCAATAACTTCAAAGAGTAGTAATGAGAAATGATTTTCTTTTTTTTTTTTAAATATGAATGTAAAAGGATTAGTCTAGTTGATCAGTAAAATATAAAAAATTAGTATTGTATGTAAAATAAAGAATATATAAAAAATACCCGATCAAATAAGTCTTCAGGTGTGTAAGGTTTCATGTGTGTCTCTATATAGAACATTATACGGAACAAAAATTGATTCACAAATTTTCACAGTGCTCATGCGGTTTAATATACGCTTTCTTTACCGGTAGGTTACTAAAAAAGTTGCAAACAGTTGTGATCGTGATGTCATCTTATTATCAGCAAGGGCAGTAAGAATCGCGACAATTCATTCGATGAAGGTGCATACAAACACATTTACAAATTTTAAACATACACACATTTAAAATCATTTCTTATTACTACTCTTTGAAATTATTACTACTACGTCAACAAAATGTATACGCACAAACTTTATTTATAGGCGTAGCAAAGCACGCCGGGTCCCGCTAGTAAAACTATAAAAAAAATTGAAGTTGTTTTTTGAATTCAAATGTCGTATTGAAAAAAATTTCCACAAAAGAAAAGGCTCCTGTCAAAATAAACAAATAAATACAGGGTCCCATGCAGCATTGTTATCTCTTTCCATTTAGAGAAAAAAATATAATTTTATTCTTTTATTGCCAGATAGAAATAACTGCCAAACAATATATATTTTAATTTAATTTCATTCTAAATAAAAACATTCAATCAAATAATATCGATTTCACTCTAAAGTTATTCTAAATGAAAACAAAACCAAGGCGTACATGATACAGTTTTAGTTAGGATCAACTTTTCAGTTTTAATATTATCAGTTTTATTTTAATCGAAATACTTTTGACAAAAATAAGTTAAAATTGAATAAGGTTGGTCATTTTCCGATCGATAAAAATGCTAAATACAAAATATCTACATAAGTCTGTTATTTTGTAAGCATATTTGGTCAAGCAATGAAAAATCTCGATGATATTTAAATTTCTAGGCTACTGTGTTTTTCCAATGCAAATACTATCACGTTAAATTCGCACACTACTTTATGTTAATAAAAGAAACTTCAACTTAGAAAATATTCCTTATCCTGTTTTTTCATAATCTAAGGTTTTATATCATTGAAATACCCAGGTTTAAAAAAAATCGAAGGAGGGCGACTGATAAAGTAGATCTGTGCCGTATTATTATTATTTTAAATAAAAATTACTATCTTTAAACAAATTAAGTAATACATACTCATTTTTAATTTATTATTTGGAGTAGTTTTATGCTGTCTAAACGAAAAACGATCATTTGAAATTTTGAAATGTATAAATATATAATTTCATAATATTATTGTAGATAGAGGATTAGTGAAAGGAGGACAGAAAAATAATTTAATATAACTTCATGGCAACTACTACATATTTTAAAAAATTATTATTTTGTAGTTAATAATAATAAAATACAAAACTATATACAGCATAATTTGGATAAAATGAAATTTTTTCATACAATACACGACAATTGGGAAAAGCAAATCGTAGTGGATTTTCAAAATTTTGACATTAAAAAACGTTTTAAATATAAATACGGCTCCATCTATTGGCTAACTCAAATTAATAAGGCGTATATCACACTATCAAATATATTGGTCAATTTAAAAAAATTTGATATGAAATTGGAGAGTTGTAAAATAAACTTTGAAAGTTTTTCATCCGGTTTGATGACAATTTTTTTTACTTCTAGCGGGAATCGTTCTATTTTAATTAGCAATACAAATAAGAGTATTTTTCAATTTGATATTGATTTTTGTAAATTAACATTGAAGATCAATGATAAATTTAAAAAAATAAATAAATTTAAATTATTGTTTTCTTTAATTTTCACTCTTATATCGAATTCTTTTCACCCAAATCCATAAAAAAAAATTGATATAAATCAAAAATTTTGTTCTATTGATGCAAAAAAATCAATTTTTTTTTCGATTTACATCAAAAAAAAAATGTGCATTTTTTCGTAAATTTTTTTGACATTAATAATATCAACAAAGAAAATTTAAAAAATAATCGTTTTGTTAACGACAAATTTTTATATAACTTTGAATTGTTTCATTTTGAAGAATTAATTATTGTATTTTATAATATATATAATATATATAATATATATATATATACACAATAATGTAACTAACATTTAATAAAAGAACTCCTAATAAATAAAAAAAACTCCAAAATGGATTTATTAAAAGTAAAATACTATATTTCATTGGGCGGATGAAAAAAGATGCATCATAGAAAAAAACGAATACGCTTTTCTCTAAAATGAAGTAATTTAAATTGAAAACAAATATGAATGAATAAAACAATAGTATATTATTGAATTAGGAGCTAAAGTCGTACTTTTTGTGTTGAGTCTATAGTTTGGCGGCCGACCGTAGGGAGGCCGACAATTATAGACGAAACACAAAAAGTCACTTTAGCTCCGAATTCAATACACTATTTTTTCGGCAAACGTTTAAATTTGTTTAAAAATATGAAATTAATGCATCAAATTTTTTAAAAATATGTTTTAGGTAATAAATTTTCTGAAATTAATTTTTTTTTATTTTTATTCATTAAAATGAACTGAAATGCATTCTGTTTTGAACAAATTAATAATATCATTTTATTTTACTTTACTGCCGCCGTAAAAATATGAAAATTACTTTACAGCCGCCGTAAAAATATGAAAATTACTTTACAGCCGCCGTAAAAATATGGAAGTTACTTTACAGCCGCCGGCAGAAAAAGTAAAAATGACGTCACTTTTGCAGCCGCCGGCTAAAAAGTAAGACTTTAGCTACTCCCCAGCGGCAGTAAAGTTAAACTTTACAGCCGTTAGCCGAAAAAATTATTTTATTTACAAATTAATTGAATCTTTTATAAATATTTCAATACGCAATTGCAGAATATTGCAGAAATTTTTCAAATTTATAAGTAGAGAACCGCCATTTAATATCACTAATAAAACCATATTTCACATCAATTTTTGTTTTTTGTTCTTTTCAGATCCTAATTTATAAATTGATTTAGAAAAGTGAAAAGAAAGAAAACCACATTATTTTTATTCAAACTTTATAAGAACCAATACATTAATTTTTTTTACAGGTTTCGATACATTCTAACACTTCTATGATTAATAAAGAAAGTTTTTGACTTAGCATAATACGCTTTTCGTTTATTATCAAATAAAACAAAACTTTCTTTACTAAAACATATTTGACAGTCTAATAATGGCCCTAAACCGGGCATTCACATACAACGGAAACAGAAACAGAAACCGAATTTCATACAAATTTGACAGCAACTGAAAGAGAAACCGAATTTAGAAACAGAAACAGAAACGGAAAATTCGTCTGTTTTGTCTGAAACGGAAACAATTAAAATTGAATTGTTTCAGTACCGAAACTGTCACATGACCAGAAACTGTCACATAATATTAATTATTATGTTGAATTGTGATAACAAAAGCTTTGAATTTTGAATTTAATAAATACAAATTATTTGTTTTTGTTATTCTTCAATTTTATTATTCATAATGGATAACAAATTCACAAACTCAAACAAAATTCGGTTTCCGTTTCTGATATTATTCACCACCGTCAACCAAATTAGAAACAGAAACAGAAACTGAAAATTTTCAGTTTCAGTTTCGGTTTCTGTTTCTGTTGTATGTGAATGCAAGGCTTTATAGAGATGTTGAAGTTTACTATGAATTGAATAAATTGATTTACGCTGCCATCTGAAAGTAGGCTTATGAACCATCCGTATTGAACATTTAATTCGCAATTAAAAAATATTTAGGAATTTAATCAAAATATAAACTATCCTATCTCTCAAGTTGGACCATTATACACACACTGAACACAATTTTATTAAGATTGGTTACGTTGTTGCGGAGTTTATCGCGGATAAACATCGTGACACGTGATTTTTATATATATAAGATGCTCAATATTGTCAGTAATTGTCAGTAATAGTACATAAAGAAGCTTAAATTATTTAATTGTAGTAAAATGAGAAATTTCATAGATAATTTTTAAAATTATTCAAGTTGTGTTTTGAATGAAATCCCATATAAAATTTATTGAATTTATTCTCTTTTCCCCCTTTTGCAGCGCCAAAAGAAATTTAAATTATTTAATTGTAGCAAAATGAGAAATTTCATAGATAATTTTTAAAATTATTCAAGTTGTGTTTTGTATGAAAGCCCATATAAATTTTATTGAATTTCGTTTGTTTTCCTCCTTTTGCAGTGCCATTGCAGCAAATACCGGAACAAAATAATCGCTCAATAACATATGACAGTCTATATAGGCCCTACAGGGATGATTGAAAAGTCGATAAAGTAGGTTTGACAGTAAATTAATTAATTTACGCCGCCATCTGAAAGTTTGCTTATGAACTATCCATATTTAACATTTAATTCGTAATTAAAAAATATTTAGGCGTTTAATCAAAATAAAAACTATCCTATCTCTCAAGTTGGACCATTATACACACACTGAACACAATTTTATTAAGATTGGTTAGGTTGTTGCGGAGTTTATCGCGGACAAACATCGTGACACGTGATTTTTATATATATAAAGATATATATATATATATATATATATATATATATATATATATATATATATATATATATATATATATATATATATATATATATATATATATATATATATATATATATATATATATATATATATATATATATATATATATATATATATATATATATATATATATATATATATATATATATATATATATATATATATATATATATTAGACTGGTCGTTAAAAACTAAATTTTCCGAGACGCCCCCTAGAAAAATTCTTTGTGGTCAAAAAACCACAACGGCATTATTTTTTTTTTTTTTAAATCAAAAGAACACGTGCCGCAAAATCGTTGAAGTTGATTTTTTGAAAAGTTCGTAGATTTTTTCAAATATCTCATAAAATATGCAGATGTCAAAAAAAATCACATAACCATTTTTGTAGGAAATTTTATTTTCTACAAAAAAGGTCCATGTCATTTTTTCCCGAAAACGTATAGTTCTCATGATATTTTGAAAATGAACTTGTAAGTTTTCGTAATTTTTAAAAAACATAAAAAATAAAGATGACGAAAAGCTCCTAATTTTCTTCTTATGGTATAGAATGAAATGTATAAAAAAATAATCGTGACAAAAAAAATCAAAATTAGTACTTTTTCGTCGAAATTTTCATCATTTGGTTTTACGAGTTTCGAAGAATTTCAAGTTTTATTTCAAAATATCATCAGAAATATAGGTTTTAGGAAAAAAATGACTTGGACCTTTTTTGTAGAGAATTAAATTTCCTGCAAAAATGATTATGTGATTTTTTTTGACATCTGCATATTTTATGAGATATTAACAATTTTATCAAAAAATAAACTTCGATGATTTTGCGGCACGTGTTCTTTTCACTTAAAAAAAAAAAAAATAAAGCCGTTATGGTTTTTTGACCACAAAGAATTTTTCTGGGGGGCGTCTCGGAAAATTTAGTTTTTAACGACCAGTCTAATATATATATATATATATATATATATATATATATATATATATATATATATATATATATATATATATATATATATATATATATATATATATATATATATATATATATATATATATATATATATATATATATATATATATATATATATATATATATATATATATATATATATATATATATATATATATATATATATATATATATATATATATATATATATGATTCTATAACTCGGTCATCATTCATTTAATTTACAATTTCGTTTGCTGGATTTAATAGATATATCCAACATTCATATTCAACTTACATTTTCGTACGCTGGATTGGGCAGTTATAGATATATCCAACATTTATTCAACCTACATTTTTTCGTTAACTGGATTCAGCAGATACATACATATGATCATATAATTCTAACATCATTCATTCAATATACAACCGCTGTTGTCTGCCTATGATTCATACATTCTATTGATTCCATATACGGTCATCGTCGATTACTTAAGCTGCAGTTTATTTCAAATGTATGTTCTAACCACCTTTGGTCCAGGGGATATGATCGGCTAATCCGAGCTGGAGGATATGATGAGCGGGATCTGGACTAACTATGGGGTGAGTCACATGCTTCTTTTATCCTATTATATATGGGGGCGTATGGGCGGGAGGTGTGATAACGTGTGACTGTGTGAGTGTATGAGATACGCGAGCGTGTGAATGTGCGATTGAATGTGGGGTTGGACGGGCTGATCGTGGCTTGTTCCACGTATGGTGGTCACCAGCGTCTGTTTATTTCACTTAGTTTTTTTTTTTTGACCCGTCTTTATTTAAAATACGCGTACTATACGATTAATTGTGTTGAAGTAGCAGGTATCCTTTGTTCGACCCCACTTACTGAAGCTAGTTTGGGGCTCGCTAGGTATGCGGCCTGCTATGCCACTTCGGTGATTCTATAGCGAAGCAGCTCTTCACTACAATATTAATCATCTGTGAACTTTTGACTAATTGATTAGTGCAATAAATAGTAATCTATCATATTTTGGAAATAAACTAAATGGAAAAGAATATCAGAAAGAAGTTTTATTGAAGAAACCCTAAAAAGGGAGTAAATTTGTACAAATTTTATGAAGGAAGTGGTGGAGTTTGGCACCTGACAAATAGCAGTAAGGACATAATTAACTAGAGAGAGGATCAACACATCTAGGAGCAGTGAAGTGGTGAGTGATCGACTGAGAATTTTTTTTTGTTAAATTTATTAATATATTGTAGGGTGGTTATATTGGTTAGAATATTTTATTGTAAATTAAATTTGTTTTTTTTGTGTTATTTATTAAAATGAATTATTAAAGTAGTTACGGTTTAGGGAGAGTTGTGGCATGGCAGATCTCCTTTCTGGAGATTCTAGGTGGCGTTTTAGGCACGTGCATTTTTTTTTGTTTATTTTAAAATTTCTTGCTAGTGAGGGTGGTCTAGAACCTTCGCTCAATGAGCTAGCAGCAGGTTTATTGCCGTCAAGACCAACTTGTAGACCTTCACGGTCTACCAGACAAACCTCCTAGTACACGATAATGCAAAATGAGATTTGAATTCAGCGCTTCCGAGTCTTGGTTAGTCTGTCAAATCACTCCGCGCTTATCCGCACCTTAAGACTACTACTATGTCAAAGCAGCATTGAGCATTGGTATACTTCAGAAGCATGATGCAGGATATGGGAGGCAAATGTCACACTCAAACATAAATGTAATTCTAAATGAAATGGTACAACAAACAAAAGTGGTTTCTAATCGTTGGTATGAGGACAACGAGTTATGGAGTTATGGGGTAGCATGAAAAGTAACCAAGGAAGTGATTTTCTATTAGAATACTTCATATAAGAAAACCTAAGAATGTTTAACAGGAGGTGTAAACAAATACTTTGTAGACAAAAATAGACTTTGCAAAACGAGAAATAACAAATCACGCAGGTATTAAATTTTCGCAAAACTGTTTAAAAATGAAGGAATTCGATGCAGTTCAAGTCTATTTCGTTTTTAAGCAATGATACCAAGATGTTCTGACCAAAATTTTGTTCAGCTCTATCCATTTTGAGTTAAGAATTAAAAAAAGAGACAACAAATATATTATTCAGCACTTGTTGTAAATCGTAATTAATATTTATCATAAAAAGTAATTAATTTCAGTAATTGATTAAAAACCCAAAAACCTTAAAGTGGTCAAGTAATCATTAAATTAAACAAATGACTGAGTGTAAAAACTATTATATAAAATTAAATTTTGATTCCCCATGAAAGTACCAAATGCTGTTGACCCCAAACATAAATATTGTTTTTGGGTTATCTGTAACTTTACAACCGCAAGCAAAATGGTTTTATTTTTAATGTTATATTTTTTGTTCATAATATTATAACATTAATTTTTATTATTTTAAATTTGATAGGTTTGTGTTTCTATCGAATAATTTACAACAAAAAATTTCATAAGGAAAATATATCTTACTCAAACCCTCATGTTGTAAGTTCTTTACTAATATGGTCAACTTTCTTATATAAAATCAACATAGATACCAATTTTCTGTAGCGTCAATGGGTGTACCGAAATACCGAAAAGGTTGGGATTCGGGTTGATACACCTCTCGTGGAAAAATAAACGTTAAAAGTAGAATTCATAAATAGAATATCAGACCCAGAAAATGAAAGACAATTTTACCTGACAGTGGAAGACAGCTTCTAGACCCTCTGCAAGAAATAGAAAACCAATAAATCTGGATGTGACATCCTTTAGAGGTACATTTGAAGTCACCACTTTCTTCCAAAGTGTCACTGTCCAAATTCATAGATTAAATTTAATTATTTCCTACGATAATTATTATTTGACTAGCTAAATCCACGTTTCAAAAACATTCGTTAATAATCGGTACAATTTTCAGTGAAACAAAAATTGTAATTATCTGTTTATTTTCCGTGCATAAAATAATTATATTTAAAAATCCCGTATTTCATATAATCGCTGCAATCTTTTTCAATTTTTATCACTTTATGTCATCAACCCTTATTAGACTTATTCATATAATTTTGAATAAATTGCTTTTCAACATGAAAATATTTTCATATTTCGAGATTTTTCTCGACAAAATTAAAAAAAAATTAAATCGTTTACAAATTGTAAATTTTCGTAACGAAAAATTTGTATGAAGACAAGTAAGACAATTTAATCTAGATTTTTATTTCAATGTTCAACGAGTACGGAGTATGTTTGATGGAAAATGTTGTGAATTTATTTTTTTTTTTTCGTGTACAAAAATAAAATGGAACATATATATTAACTCTATTCTAGAATCCACAACAATTTTTTATATTTTCTGTCATTTGCATATACAATATACGAATGAGTAAATCTATTGTTAGACAAGAAAATATCTGGCTGTAATGAATACTTTTAAAGAGAAATTGTATTAATATTATAGAATTTTAATAAAAAGACAAATAATGTTGATGCAGCTTATGGGTTTAAGATTTTAACAAGCTAGATTCCTAAAAATGTGCCATGGGTTGCAGAAGTTTTAGGTAGATTTCATATAAAAAAATTTTAGGCCCGAGTTGAGTCTCTAAGGTTTAAAGTATGCGAGTACTAACCGTCAATAACTTGGCCCGACTGATGCAGAACAATCAGGCATAAATTTCCCTAGTGCTACACTAAAAATTATTTCTTTGAACATAAAAATGCGCTAAGAATAATGGCAAAAAAACAGAGAGTGTGCTTAAGACCGCACGGAAGAAGAGAAAACTTCATTGGCAATCGCAATCAATTGATATCGTATTAGTAGTATTTGGATCGTATTAGTAGAATAAATGAAAAACAAGTCAGAACGATAAACCGCTAACTACACACACTAACCTCACAATGTAAACCAAATAATTGTCAAAATAGCACTCATATGCTAATAGCAGGGACTAAAGTACGCGTGGTTGTTACACCCATAGATCAACAAGTTTAAATTTCACAAATCTTTCTGCGGAAAGCTAAGCAAATTCATTGCAATTAATACGCATTGTTGCCGTTTGCAAATCACTTTTTTAATTATTTTATTTATCATGATTGCCATCCATGTTTAATCATACATAAGCTATGTTTCTTTGTATAGAATTTATGCGATTTCCGTCTCGTAATTGTGAGCTTTAAATCGATATAATCGATGTTATCAAGCTACAAGCTACATTCCAAACCGACAACATATTAAGTGAAGATGATAAAACTCCAATACATATAATTTTGATATACAAATGTAATTGTTTCAGCCTACTGGTTATACTATCTTTTTTACGTTATTTTTAATTTCATGAAACTTATGTTCAATAAAAAAACATTGATCAAGGCAAAGTACCATTTAAAACGATAGTTAAATAAAAAGCAAATTAAGTGTACACAACAACTTCCCAAATTTCATGATGATTAATGTATTAATGCATAAAGGACAAACAGACATACTTTCAATTTTATAAATATTCAATATTTATTTAGCATGATGCATGACTCGAATGCAAATTGCAAAAGACAGTAGCAAACTGCGTTATAAATCAATTTTTTAAAATTTGTATAAAGAAATTTTTATTATTTTTATGAATTCATACATAAATAAAAATAATTTTAATGGTATTTAACAAAAATAAAAAAACAATAAAAAAATATGTACCACATCAGGGACTGAACTCACTACCTACAGCCCATCAGTCGAGCACGATATCCACAACGCAATTTGAAACGTTAAGAAATGATAGATAGATTATTAATTATTTTATTGTTTTTCGTTCACATCAGAGCTTGACGGATCAGCCTAACTTACTTCATACGGAAAAATCTGTGTGTGGTGCACCAAAAGAAGTTTCACTTCAAAAATAATCTACTTCCTATGCGAAAGTACGCTCAAAGAAGGAAAAAACTCACTCAATTTGGTCAGCAAACTAATGCAAAAAGGCAAAGGTTTACCTTTAAAAAAAAGTGATATACTAAAAGGGAATCTGATTGGGACGATTACACTGTGCGACAACCAAAATCCGCTGGGGTTCTGACTACCAGGAAAAGTTATATCGGTAGAAAAAAAGTTATGCGTGTCCCGGCGTTTCGTTGGGTCACGTTTAGGAATCGATATATATCGATTTGAAGTTAGTATGTATCATATAGAAGAAATTGTCACGTTTGGGGTTCTTTTTTTGACATTACTCGAGAACGACTAGTCCGATTTTGCTGAAACAAATTTAGAAATTAAGAATTACAATTCCTTTAATCTACTGATATACTATACTAATAAAGTAACGAAAAAATAAAAAAATTAAAATTAAATAAATAAGAAACACAAAAAAAATAAAATAAATAAATAAATGAGATAAAAATAATTAAGTAAAATAATAAAAATATAAAAAAATAAATTAAAAAAATTTAATAAATAAATAAATAAATAATAAATAAATAATAAATAAATAATGTATAAATAATAAAAAATAATAAATAAATAATAAATAAATAATAAATAAACAATAAAAAATAATAATAAATAATAAATAATAATAACAAATAATGAATAATAAATAATAATAATATATAACAATAATAATAGTAATAAATAATAATAATTAATAATAATAATAATAAATAATAATAATAATAAACAATAATAATAAATAATAATAATAATATAATAAAATATAATAAAAATATAAAAATATAAAATAAAATTATAGTAAAAATAATAAAATAAAATAATAAAATAAAATAAATAAATAAAAAAATAGAAAAAAATAAATAAAAAAGTAAAAAAAATAAAATTCATACACAAAGACACATAGACACATGTCCAAATACATTTAAAACAATTAATTTTGGAGTTTATTCCAGTAAAAATATTAAAAAAAAATTTCTATGAAAAAGCAATATTCCTGTCAAAATGAGATACCTTTACTTAATTGTGAATAAAAGCGAAATGCGTTCATCGATTTTCATGATCTATGTCTCGTTTTGTGCACAGATTATGTGACTTTACGTTAAAGGAATAAGACTTGACACTTTTTCCGTTTTGAATTTTTCATGATTTTTTAAAATACACATTTTTTTATTTTTTAGGCAAAAAATTATTTTTATTTATTAAATTGATTTATAACTGCGAAACTGTTGATTGTGTTAAGCTAAGAAATAGTGCATTAGTAGATTAAAGGAATTGTTATTTTTAATTTTTATAAATTTGTTTCAGTAAAATAAGACTAGTCGTTCTCGATTTATGTCCCCAAAACGTGACTATTTCCCCTTTATGATACATGCTAACTTCAAATCGATATATCTCGATTCCTAGACGTGACCCAGCGAAACGCCGGGACACGTATAACTTTTTTTTACCGATATAACTTTTCCTGGTAGTCAGAACCCCAGCGGATCACTGACCCCTACCATTTTTTGCACAGTGTTATAGAAAAATAGAACCAGGATGGTCACATAACCTCTGAATAATGGAAGAGAGTGGCAATTACGTTGAAAGCCAACTTTTTCTCAATCCTAAAGTTGAACTCTAATATATCACCTAGCTTTAGGGATACACAGTGCCAGCAATTCTATTAGTTGATTTTATGTAACGACTATTGGTCACTGCCGCTGTACAAAATGGTCATAAACCCCTTAGCAGCGTTTTGACCAGATCCTTGACCAGACCCTTTTAACGTAAATAATGGTGGAACCAGGAGGGAATCCTTGAAATTATTCGTCTGAGGAACGAAAATCTGAAGCATTCTAATGGGTAGATTAGAAGAGTGGAAGAGGTTGAAGGAGGCTCGCGACGAGTTATCGTTGTTCTTAAAAATAAGTTGCTTGTCCCTACCTGACAATATCTAATTGGGAATTCTACTACGGCTTCTGCACCATATAACTAAATATCTATGGAAAGGGTGTAACCAAAATCTGTGCCACGACAGCAGCTGAGCTGGCCGAGTTTCTTGTTTTACGGTAATCTAAGAACTAAATAGCCAGGATCAGAACTCTCAGTTATAACCTCCTCTATGTGAGAAATGTTTTACATGTTGGTTACACTCTCACAACAAATATTTGAGCTAAACCAGTCCAGCATGATGTGCCATTTTTTCTTTTGTACTGAAGATTAAAACTTGCCATTCATCTTGATCAAGCAATTTTGATAAAAATTATCTGATTTTCTTTATTTCCAACTTCGAATAAGCTGTTCTTTCTCTCTTTTGTATATTCTATATCTTTTTCTGTATTATTGTTTACACCTCTTATTTACGGTAAATTTTTTTCTCTTCCAAGAAACATTTTCTTTAAAATTTTTTTTCTTTTTTAAAAGCGCAAATTATCAATATAAATCAATCAACTTCAATATGTATTTCCCACTTTTGGCTTTTATCAAAAATGACGTTGAGAATTATGCCTTAGAAAGCTTGCAGCCAAATTGTAATATTATTTGTAAATTTAATTTAACACTTTTTTTATTTCGAGTTAATTATAAAATTTTTAATTATTTTATATTTCATGTTTTGTTCTTTCTAATCATTGACTATTTTCACATTCGATCTCTTTTGTAAGCGAGTATATATTTCCATCCAAACCAGCTAAAACACAATTCACTTTTAAATGAAGACAGACGCAAAATAGCACAATTTTTCAGTTTTCCAAAGCACATTAATTTTTAAACAAGACTTTTCAATTTAAAAATCATAAAGAAAATTCAACCTTAAAAAACCAACCTACTCACCACTGTAACTGACAATATTTTTCATTAAATCATTTTCTCTATTTTCTTTTGAAAATTCAAAACACAGCCAGAACTTAATTATTTTGTCTCAAATAAGTTTTAATTTTCTATAAAAAAAGCTCATTAAGCAACAAAAAAAATTGTAATTTTAATAAAAGTTGTCATTGTGAAAATTTAAAAAAAAAAACTTAATTAAATTTTCATTATAGGAAAACTTTTTGTGTGCTTTTGTTCAACGAACATGAATAATAAAAAATTTATTTTGTTGAGAAAATTTAAAAATTTTATGTGGTTAAATTAACAGTATGACCTACCTGAGGACAAACTGGTCCAAATGTGTCGGCTAGTTTTGTTCCCTTCCACGGCATTAATTTCTTAGGTGGTTGAAATCTTAAATTTCCAATTGGTGGTGTTGCATACGGTACAGCTTTAAACACTTCAACTGGCTCAAGATGTTTGGAATTTAATTCTAATATAACACCACGTATCGCACCGGTCTTTGTTTCTACAATACGTGAACTATAGCGTGGTCCTGATTCAATACATGGCAACCATGTTACTGTTAAAATTACTATTAATATGTTATAAATTTTCTTAGTTTTTATTAAAAAATTATTACTTTTATTATTTCCTATAAATTTTCTATAAAATCTTTTGAATAAATTTAAAATTATTATTTTTAGATAATTATTTTTGTTCCGCATTTTAATATCGGAATTTTTTGGTTAGGGGTTGGTTTAGAGTAACCCCCTGCATTTGTTTTTTTCCATTTAATTTATTGCCTTTTTATATTTCATCGATTTGCTGTCGCTTAAAATTGTTTATAGTAATTTTATGTAATTTGTTTTAATTTTATAGAATTTAGTTCAATTTAAGTGTCACAATATTTCTTCGTTTATAATCATTGGTTGAGTTTTATGTTTCGAGGATTTATGTCGTATCATGGCGATGATATCTGAAAAGATAAAGAATAAAATGATTTTTATTGGATTTTTCGATTTTGTTTACAAGAACATATAAGCTGATACTAGAAGAAAAAATACTTGAAATGTCGAAAAGATCATTCATCAATCAAAACTAATAACAATTTTTTGTTTTTATATTAAGATTTATTGAAATCTAAACAACAGCGTTTTTGTTTAACAACAATAAGGAAACATTGAATTTTCATCTTCCGTCCTGTTTTTCATTGGGGAAAAGTCGAATATTTAATTTTAATATTTTCCTTTTTTTTTTATTTGATGGTTAATTTTTCAATTCAAAATGAAAATATTAATCAATCACAAATTTATTGAACCATTTTTTTCCCAATTTTCAATTTGTTCTTGATATTACATAATCTTAAACAAAGCAAACAAACCGTTCGATATTCGTGAATTTTTTAACGTTGTGGATATATCATTATTTGTTTTTGTTGTATTTATTGAAAGCAATGGCCAGTAGCTTACTTAAGGAAACATTGGTTACTGTTTTGATTTATTTTGAGATTTGGTTCTTAGTTTTGTGGTTTTTCAAATGTAATGATTCCCTTGTGATTTTCTGAAATGTTTTGTTTTAACTAGATATTTGAGTAACAAAATATGTTATGAGCAAGATATTCTGAGTCAATGGTACTTCCGTTTTTCGTTTTCTTTACCTATAGTAATATACTATTCGAAAATGTATGTAAAACATTTTCAATAACTTTTCAACCAACTTCTTTGTAAAAATAAAATTATTTAAAATATTTCGAAGTATATCTGATACTTCCAGGAAGACCGTCTCATATTCTTTTTATTTTTACATTCATTTTTGCATAATCATGGGAAAATAAAAAGAGTTAATGTTTTTTGGTGTAATAATTTTTTATGATTAAAGATTGACTAGGGGGTATCTCCTCCCCCCCCTCCCACACAAAACCATCGTGAGGTGTACATACTATAAATTTTTAAACGATCAATCACAAATGGTTGGAAATAATAATAATAAGAAAATACTGAAATAGCAGCTTTTGTTTTTCCTTATTTTATTTACAGAAAATGAAACTATGCAAAAATAATCTCAGAAAACAAATATTACATAAGTTTTAGCACTATGTGTCATATAAATAATTAATTTTCTTATTAATATCGAAATGATATAAATTTGAACGATCGGCTAAAAGGCATTATAGCAATAATTTTAAAACATTACTTTATCGAAATGCCGTAAGTGGAATATTTATGAATAAAAAGGAATAATTTTAATGTTCTATAAAAAGATAAATAAAAACAATAAAAAATAAATATAGGGTCCACGTTGAACCCCGAACCTTTCTCACAACCCACTACATCGTCAATGACAACGAAACGTTTTTTATGTTCTAGCTGTATTTTAGCATATATTTTAGCGTATTTTACATATTATGCTTAATATATTCTTTTCAGATAATTCAGTTGTTTCAGTCAAATCGAACACGGCTATTATGAAATATTTTTCTATAGCAGGCTACAGACCTACAATCAATTTGTCAATCAATTCGAAAACGAAAACAAACAAAATAAAATTTAGTGTCAAAATCCCCTAAATTTTATTTCGTTTTCAATTGATTGACAAATTTATTGAAGATCTGTAGCCTGCTTATCTTGTTTTACAAAGAAAGAACAAATCAATTTTATGAATTGTTTCTTTAATTTAATCAATAGAAAATATTTAAAAACAAAGAAAATAATGACTAAAATAAAAGTTAAGATGCAGAAGAAAGGAAACTTAAAATAATTTTGTTTAAATCTTCCCTTTCATTTTTAATTTTCCGAAAAAAAGAAAGTGAAAAATGAATTTAAACACAGCTGAAATATTAAAACAAATATTTTTTTAAGCCTGAAATAAATTAAATCTAAAATAGTACGTCTTTCCATTCCGCAAGCAAAGCATAAACTAAATTGAAATTTGAAGAGAAAATAGAAATTAAAAAAATTTCGTTTATGTTTCGTTTTTTATTTTTATTCTTTCCCTACCGTATGCTCTTCAGTCTTCTTTCCTATGGTATGGCTACGCTTTGTCGTTTTTTGTGTATTAAGCATGCTACAGACCTACAATCAATTTGTCAATCAATTGAAAACGAAAATAAATGAAATAAAATTTAGGGGATTTTTACCCTAAATTTTATTTCGTTTATTTTCGTTTTCGATTGATTGACAAATTGACTGTAGGTCTGTAGCATGCTTTATAAATATGATTGAGCTGTTTTGGAATTTTGGATCAGACAGATGAGATTGAGTTGGTTTATGAGCTGAGTTTTGTTTTAGTAGTTGGTGGTTGCAAAGTTAAAGAAGGAAATAAATTAATTTTATGTTTAGTATTAATAGCTTTCAAATATACCGTACTTTGGACAGTTTCGTATTATTTAGATTTTAGAATAAGGAAGGTTTTAGTTAGAAAAAAACAAAATCCAAACTAATCAATTGTGAGAGCTAAAGAATTTAAAGAAGAAAAAGAAAATTAGTATAATGAAGCTTCCGAAATTTAAATTTTTATTGATTGTGTTGTTACAACCATTTTAATAGCAATAAAAGTGAAATAAAATTTTAATCATATTTTAAAGAAATTATATATACGTTAAAATTGTTGAAGATTTATATCCTATTACATAAAAATGAATAAAAATTGGTGAAACGATGAATTCAATGTATTAATATCATCTTATATTAATGATTTATGGAACATATGGGCTTTAGAAAGCTTTTACAAATGAATCTTAGTTGAAAGTGGTGTTCAGGGCCGTCAAAAATTCCAGCTGTTTGGGGTAAATTACTGAAATAGCATAAAAAACAAAGAGACGGACCATCCACAAGACATCAACAACATGAGATAATAGTTCCATTTGTTATGTGTTCATATATTTGATTTTTTATGAAATTTAAAATGACGGGCAAAGAGATTGAGTAAATGAGAGTTCGGACAGGGCAGTGCACCCTGGCATTAAACCTGGGTGATATTTAAGGCACGCGGTGAGTTTAGTGTTTTTTTTTTAATTTCTTGTATTATGGTAGGTAGATCGCATAATTCACACCCGAATGATCTAGCGAGCGATGATGACAAGATTGCGTGCACGATCAACTGGTAGACCTGTACGGTATTACAAACCTCAGTATGAGGAACAAGATGGTGCCCAACGTGGAACTCCCGAGCGACAGCGTTTGTGTTTTTTAGATCCAAACAAAGTTGTTTTGGATACTACTAATTTTTTTATCGGTTTAAGTTATTAATTATATTAATTTTTTTTGTTTTATTGTATGCTACAGGAGTAAGTATTAGCCCTTCAGGCTAATGCTTATCGGGCCTTTACGATCCCACGAATTCCGAGTTGAAGTAAAGTTTTTGTTTTGTTAGCAAGTGATAGATTCTGTTGGTTATTGGTGGTTTTCGCCAATTGCATCCAACTCTGCGAATTTTTCTTTAGGCACTGGGTCCTCAGCGGAAGGGTGCTCACGACTATATTGCATTTTTTATTAACATTTCTATTAATAATCATTGGCACACCTGACTTTTTTTGAAACATCAAGGTTATAATGATTTTTGATTACATATTTGCATTCTATTTACAACGTTTCGAATTTTGTTTATTTTCATAAAAGCGAAACGGAAGAGTTGCTAAAGTTTAAATTTCTCTCTACATATTATAATAATGAAACAGAGAAAGAAATGAATGTTGCAATACATGAACGTTTTCAGTTCTTTTTGTCTGTATTCTTAATTGACCAACAGGAGGTTCTTACTTTAGTTTGCGTTTTATAAATCGATAGGAAAACAAGAGGAATGTTATGGAAAAAAATGAGACAATCTGTTATTAAATAGCTTCGTTCTAAATTATAAATGTATTGATTGCAATCATACGCACGACGAGTTAAAGATATGCGAATCAACTCTCTTACTCCCTCATGTTTATTTAATTTTTAAAAATATATAAAAAAGAAATATTCTTCAAATTTTCGAGTTGTAAATTAAAATTAAATAGACAAAGTTGTCGTTAGTATAGTGACACTAGTGTTTTGTTTTTATATTATGTGTTTTGTCAACTTTGTTTATAAATAAAACTATTAAATTAAATTAAAATTAAATTATTGAAATCAGCAAAGTTTTAGTGTTTTCTTATCGAATAGAAAAAAGGAAAAAGTTTTAACTGGTGCTGTTAGAAAGTGAAAAATCAAATTAATTGAATAGTGGCTGAAAAAAAATTATACAACGGATAAATATGAATAGGATGGCCGAAAATGTGAAAACAAGGTAAAAATAACTGATTTAATGTTCTTCGCATGGGAACGAATGAAAAGTTACATATAAGTACTGTAGTTAGCTTAATATGTAAGTTAAGCGAATATAAGTTTGGCTCGTCGTCAGTATTTACCGAGGTAGATTTATTTCAACGCAAAACATACATGTACAATTTTTCATGGGCATCAAGTTATAGTTTGGAAGGCTATATGCTAAGAAATGAGTTGTAATTGACATGAATATTATATGTGTGCTCGTCATGCTGGTTCAATTTTTGATTTTGTTCACTTTTGATCACGCCAAAGATTAATATTGTAAATGGAATTCTACGAGGCGTCCATATGGATGACGCTCTAAATTTTTCTGAAGAAATAATTTTTAAAAAGCAATTTGTTACCAACTCCAATCAACGTTATTTTTATTAACAATCTTTTTAACTGTTAGTTTTATTTGCATGTTAGATTAATAAATTATTTTTGTTTGTTTTAAATGTTATAATGAAACGTCATAAATAAGTTATCTTTGTTCTCTAGAGATCTTTTGTTGGGTTAGAGTCCGTGTTTTGGTCCGTACCTTCCTGTTTAAAAATTTAAAATAAACCCTTGGATAATAGCTGCCGTACGTATCTATAAATTTCTATAATAAAAGTCGATTGTGACAATGGAAACTCTACATTGCTATGCTCGTTAATAATTGTTTTCCACTGTCTACTATTTACAGTTTCCTTAGAGCAAAGCATGTTGGAGTGTGGTATGTTTATAATAGGCGTGATAGTTAACAGAGATGTAATCGTCTGTTCTTCGTGCCACGGTCGTTGCATCCAAGGCAACCACAAGACTAACAACTGTTTCTCCTTACAGGTTGTTTGGTTGTTGGT
Source organism: Diogma glabrata (assembly GCA_963693315.1). NCBI lineage: Eukaryota > Metazoa > Arthropoda > Insecta > Diptera > Cylindrotomidae > Diogma > Diogma glabrata. The sequence continues at coordinate 76,360,624 of OY856187.1, forward strand.
ATTGGGCCGACAAGGGAGCACATGTTTGAAAATGCTAGTCCTTGGCTTTCTAAACCATAGCTAGACCTCATGTTTTGGTTTTTCGGACTGATGTCATCACCTGGACAGTTTATCAAATGGCCTTTTGAAAAATTTTTTGATGGCCACCTAGTTTCTGAAAGGGGTTTATCTGTCAGCCACAACTTTATCTTTTTTGGAAAATATTGAAATAATTTTGTTGAATTTTTAGAACTTTAGTTAACTTTGAATATTTTTTAAAATATTTAGTTTTGAAATTTTTTTTTAGTTATTTTATTGTTTGAATTTTTTGATAATTTTTGTGTAATTTATGGAAAATCTGTTGATAGTTTTGAAAATTTTAATTATTTTGAAATTTAATTATTTTAAAATTTAGAAAATTGGTGAAATTAGTCTTTTAATTTTATCTCAGAATTTAAAAAAAAATTTTTTAATTAAGAATAATTTTGCCTACTCGGTTCAACTGCCTGATCCATCTCGACGACTGCTAAACTCAAGCTACTGGGTCTAACTACCCACCTCAAACTCAAGTTTGCCTTATTTTTTTTGGAATTTTGTTTTCAAAATAATTTTTTTTGAAAAATTTTATTTTTTATTTTTGTTGAGAATTTTTTTTAATATTTGAATTTTTTTAAAAAGAATTTCAAAATTTAGTTTCAATAAATTTCAAATTTTTCTCTCAATTGGTTGCGTTTGACACAATCTCTTATTATCTAGTTTCCTATTATCTAATTCACGTGATGAAAGTGTTTCAGTTAGAAAAAAACAAAATCCAAACTGGACAATTGTGAGAGCTAAAATGTTTAAAAAGAAAATAAGTGTATGGAAATTTACGAAATCTAAATAATTAATGCTTGTGTTGTTACAACCATTTTAATAGCGTAAATTGCTCGGGATAAATTACTGAAGTAGCATAAAATAAAACAGGGAGACGGTCCAAGATATTCCATTTGTTATGTGTTAATATGTTTGTTTTTTTTTAAATTTAAAATGGTGGGCAAAGAGATTGAGTTGGGAAGAGTTGGGGCAGGGCTTTGAACTCTAACATTGAACCTGAGTGGAGTTTAAGGCACGCGGTTAGTTTAATGTTTTGTTTTTTAATTTTTTATAATAGTGTGGGTCGCATAATTCACCTCCAAATGAGCTAGCGAGGGGTTATGGCAAGGTTGCGTGCACGACAAATACTGTTATGAGAATTACAATACGTTAAAGGTAAAATGGTAACCCAATTTTTGGCACAAATTTGATCACTAGTCTTATGTAGCACAACTTAAATAAAATTTTTATGGTATATAGGCATTTAACATTAGGTACCGACATTTGTTGTTGATTATAATAATACAAATGATTTTACGAATCTATAATTGATTAACAAATTCTATAATAAAATATCAATTTCAAATTATTGTTCTTGTAATTTATGTATGATTTTCGTTATTATTAGACAATGGGGCTGTATAAACTGAATCTGATTGTTTAAAAACATTATGGTGATTCAATCTTGCTATTGGAGTCTGGTTTTATTCAACGCCTATAATTTTAAGAAATGACACTAAGTTTTATGATTCGATCTAATATGTTTACTTTCTATCAGAAAGCTCTAGAACATCCGACTCATATTTCAGATTCATCATTCTGTGCTTGACACTTTAATTCTATAATTTCAAATCCATTAAGCATTGCTTTCTACGTAGAGATTAATTTTGTATTTTACATACAATTATATTTGCATTATATGTTTAAAATTTTCTGACAGTGCATTTTCTAAGTAAACACCAATCTGAAACAGGCAAATAGTGAACCAGCAATATTTATTAAATTTGCGCCTTTTCTTTGACATAATCTTTCCTTTAACATAATTCAATTATTGAGTCAATCCACTTTTTGAAGGTTTGCTCGGTGTTTGGTTTGGCTCAGTCGTTATTCTTGTTCAAGATCTTTATAATCAAAATAAAATTTAGATCATCCAGGCATTGTCAGATGTGAGTGATTGTTACGTGAAAAGAAATTTTTAATGGATTTGAAATTATATCGGTGTTTATATCATTTAGCACAAGCTGTTGGATCTAAAATATGAGTCGGATGAACTTAAGCTCTGATATAAAATAAACATATAAGACCGAATCATGAAAATCTTAATCATTTCTTCAAACCTTAGAAATACAAAACTATAAACAAAAATATACCGAACCCTTTCACTTTTGCTACTCTACTTATGGTACGAGTAAGGTATTGGATGAAGCAAAGATGTCTTCGATTTTTCGAAGTAGTAATAACTGTAGAATATTTGAACTCTAAAATGGCACAGCTCTTCACCTTATGTAGTACGATTGTCGTTGAATAAAACAAAACTCTTCATTAAAATGTATCAACGGTTTAGGCATAATATTAATTGGTTATGGCGCTCTTCGTATATTTAGGGAAACCATCTAAATAAAATTACATTTCAAAACAAAATAATCTTATTGAAAAATATTACGATTATTTTTAACCTCTCTTTACATACAATATTTAATTGTTATAAAAATTGACATCGTCAATAATTTATCGCTTTTATTCTGGAAAAAATGCCAGATACCAAATCAATATCAAAACATTACTAATCGTTGTCCATTTGAACACGTTCATGCAATAAAACAATTCACACCTTCACCATTTACAATCATTATCAATTAAAGCAACAAACTCATGTTAACATGCCAAATTAATTTTCAAAATCAAAAGTATTAGGTATATATATCTTACCTCAACCACATAACCAAGTAACATTAAAACGACATCAATTCTTATCAATCATAGTATAAGAAAAAAAAAACAATAAAACTTTAACTTTAATGTAATACTTCAACCCGCAAATGAAAGCAACAAAAAATCTAGCTTAACCTCAAACAAAATACTAAGAAAGTATACCAACCATTTTTTCTATACCTTCAAACCAAAAACAAAAAATACACAACATAACACATCCAATCCTGGTAATTTATTGAATGAAACTAACATAAAATGTTCAAATAACAAACTTTCATATAACTTATAACCAAAAAAAAAAGAAAATTAAAGAAAACCTAAAAATAGTTAAAACTCCTAAAAAAACAATTCCTTTCTACCACTTCCCCTCTCAACCGAAAATAAAATTTATAACTTTAGGGAATTTTTATTTCATACATGGAATAAGGATAATAGGATAATTTTTGATCACCTCAAAAACAATAAAATACTTAAATTTTTCCTTTTTTTGCCTCTGCTCCTATAATAACATTCAAATAAAGCAACAAAAAAAGATGAAAAACTTTTTCGAAAGTTTGTTGAGCTTTTTTCTTGTATTTTTAATATGTTTGTGGTTGGAGAGAAAATTGAGATACAAAAAATAAAAAAAAAATTACAAAAGAAAAAGTTTATTGAATGATAGGGAAAAATTAAAGTTCTTAGAAGTATTGGTACGGAATAAATTATAATTTTTTTTACGTTGCCTGGTTGAAAAAAGTTTCATCAGATCTGGAGTTGTAAGTTTCTATTAAACTAAGGAGGAGGGAAAATTGGGAGCTGATTGTTTAAAAAAATAAAATGATGAATGGCGCCGTTTTAGGAATAATGAAAAAAAAACTATTTTGGATATTATATGGTTAACTTTAGGAGAGTTTTACTGAAGTCAACTTTACGAAACTTAAAATAAATTTCATCAGAAATATTTCAAATAAAATAAGAATGATTCAGGGGTTTAAGGAATTGTGAGATTTGATTTGGTCTGAGAGACAAAATGTATTAAATGTGAAAATTTGTTTATTTCATATCCAGTTTAAGGCGCTGCATCTGTTGTCATCCTTGTTCTTTTGGACTACGTTCAAAAGCGTTCTATAAGAATTATTGGTGATCGAAATTTAAAATCAAATCTTGATTCCTTACAACACTTTAATATAGTCACCAACAGTGGTCGTTGCAATCCGATGCATCGTGTCTCAAATATATTTTTTTCCCCGGTGCGGAGTCATGCTTTGGACTGACCAAGAGTTAGTCTAAAAGTCAGAAAAATCTCAAAAGGCAGAAACGATGGACAACATTATTTGCAACTGCTTGGATCTCGCATGGAGCAGATAGATCAAGCTCAGTCAAGAGAAGCTAACACTTCTTCTATCATAAAACATTTATCGAATCAACTACGTTAAGGGACTCGGATTCAACCACATTGCACATCTCACAGTGACATCGACGCCATCTGTCGCTAGACAAAATCAGAGCTAGATTATATTAGATTAGAATGGGATCGACAGGTTGCGCGAGGCGGAACTGGTTCTGACAGACAGATTCAACGATTTATAGCACTGCGTCTGAGTTTGGCCTCATAAAAACTATTCCACAAACCTTTCTATCTGGTTAATGAAATCCAAGACTGACTATATTAGCAAAAGCTTGATGGTGCAGGCCTCTACAAAGTAAGAACCAAAAACTTTAGCGTTGATACTAAAGAAGGCCGGGCATACGCACAACAAATTCTCAAAGTCCTTCTCCTCTTCAAGACAACATCAACAGAGAGGAGTCTGTAGGTCTCATAGAAAAAAGTTATTATTTAGATGTCCATGTTCTGTTAGGTAACGACCACAAAGCTGAGAGTTTTCCTTTTCAAGCTCAAAAGCAAATTAACATTTTTATCTGAAATGCTATAAAACATCTTACTTTGTCTGCCTGTTGATGACGCATTCCAAAAAGCATTTATCTTAAGATCCACATCATCCTTTCATAGTGACAACGTAAACTTTTTGGATAACACTATCGCGGGTTCAGACCCAGACAATCACGGTCATCACGTCACTATGCATATCTATTTCGGGAAATTCTATTCGTAATCTAACAAGTATGTGACCGTGGCCGCATGTTTTTCCTCTGTTTTTTTTTTTTTTTTTTATTCAAAGTTAGGCATGTTTAGTGTTAATTATAATAAATTATAAATTAACGTCTCTGAATATCCGAAGATACCATGCCAACTAGGGATAAGAATGGAATGCAAATTAAGATTCTCTGAGAAATTTATGAACGTTAACTTTAAAGCCTTGAGGATTAAATTCATCAGGGAAAACCCAGGAAGGTAAGGCATTCCAAAGATGAGAGACTCTGTTGAAAAAGTCACGTTGGAAGGCTACAGTTCTACACCTAATTATTTGAATGGTAAAGGGATGCGCTGCTACGTTTGCTCTGGTGTGACGCGAAAGGTTTGATGATTTAGGTAAAATCGATTTGATCTCTTCAGAAGCTCGTTCATCCATAATATATTTATAAAATATAGTCAAATCAGCAACATTTCTTCTGTGCTGCAAGGAATCAAGACCGTTAGTAAGACTTGGGTTACCAATGAGTTTAATAGCTCTACGCTGTACAGAATCAAGGCAGTTGAGACTACTCAAGTAAGCTCCACCCCATATGTGAGAACAGTATTCCATGCAGGGACGTATAAAAGATTTATAAACTAAAAGAAGTTGTTCGCTATCGAAAAACTTACGACATCGCCCCAAAAATCCTAACTTTTGAACAGCATTCTTAGCCAGATTAAAAATATGAGAATTCCACTTCATATTATTTTCAATCTCAACTCCTAGAAGTCTGACAGACTCATTCTCTAAAAGATTTTTGGGGCCAAACGTTAATGGAAAAGGATTGGGTGTCGTTATCCTAGAAAAATGACAAACCTGTGTTTTGCTTGTATTGAATTCAACACTGTTAGCAATACCCCAATCCATAATTGTTTTAAGATCAGTGTTAAGGGAATCTATCAATTTTGACCTACACTCACTAAGCGCTAAGGGTGTATATAGTTTAGGTGCTTCATGAGACGCATGAAGCGTGCTATCATCAGCAAAACTATGTATAGGATGAACCGTTGAGTCCAACAAATCATTAATATAGATAAGAAAAAGAGTTGGTGACAAAGCGGAACCCTGAGGAACTCCTGCATTAGTTGAAAAAGTATTCGATGATACACCGTCAACATTGACCCGAAATTTTCGATCAGATATAAAGCTCCTCGTTTAATCACGTTCCTACCACATGCCGTCTGGGAGCAGCTCTTTTAGCCATGTACTCCACATGTAGATGTAAAGGAGTCAGACCCAACAAGACACCCAGTGAAAGTGTTGGTGTGGGGCACATTGACCCACTGATACCAGCACATGCCATTCTTTTGAATTTTTTAACTTAACACGGATATATTGTTTCTTCGTCCTTGGCCACCAGACAACACATGCAAAAGCAAGCGTTGGTCTGATTATTGCTATGTAGATCTTTTGTAGCTTAACTGCATACTGAAAAGAGACAGACTTGGTGTTGCAAGCATTTTTATCTTATTGGAGAGAAGAAGACCACCTGTGATTTGGATAGATGGACCGATAGTCCTTGCTTCCCACACCAATCTCTGACCAACTTCAGTTAATTTAACATCAGATCCGTCAGAGTACGACAGTCCTTACAAATTACCAATACGACAATGTCATCAGTGTAACCCTGGGAATAAGGCCCCGATTGTTTTAGTCTTTTAAGAGTGGAGCTGTTGCCAGAGAAATGTGTCCAAAGCAGATGTTACGTTGTTTCTTCCACAGATTCCGTATACCTCCCAGTTGGCAGAAACAGTAAGCCTGGTTGGTATTTGGGTTTCTTTGAGAGTGCTCCATGAAGCCTTCATGCCACAGGATAGCTCTTAATTGATTCACAAAACTTTTTCTAAGCACTATCTTTAGCAAACCCGCATGCTGTATTTATATTCCCTCTGATTTGTACGATAAGCGATTCAATCATCATAATAGTTTATGCGCTATGCTTTTTTTAAAGTTTACTGTAGATTTCAGTTTTATTCAGTTTTCTGTTCCACCAGGATGAGTTTCCTTCATGATGGAACGCTCTGTGTGGACAAGATTGTTCAAAAGTCTTGACCATACACTTTTGAAGCAGATACGCAACATTATCAATGTCTTGTATATACCGTTGATGGATGGATCAACGTCCAGAAACATTTGGCTAAGAAGTAATCTGTTGATTTGGATTTCTAAAACTTTTTTTTACCAACGTGTTCACAAATTCAAAATTTATGCATTTGTGGTCTGGCGTGAGAATTTCTTACGATACTCTCCAAATCCGAACCCATCTCGCCAAAACGAAGCTAGTGGTAGTGATGTCTCTCTCAATTGCGCTAATTGCATTTGAAAAAGTGGGGTCATTCTCTTATTTAGAATTTCTAAATCTGTACCATAACACAAATACCATGAAGAATCTCGAGGATGTCGGTTCCTCGTTTGTTGATATATGAACTGCCCTAAATTCCATGATGCGCTTTTCCATCATCCCCAGGATAAAGGGCAGGTTCTTGTTGCTGCAAAATTCCACCACTTTAACGTGATTTTGAGTTGGAATGACAACTATATTGGGATATAAGGATACCAAAAATCAACTAGTAAACGCACGAACGAGGGATTCCGTAACTGTACCAACAAACACTCTCCCCTGTTTACAATTCAGGACAAGCATATGATTTTTATTTACCCATGGCTCATGAATCAGAACTTTATTTATATGCTGCATAATAATTGCTTGACATAATTTAGCGGAATCAGACTTGTTTTGCTGCAAGTTTCTTTAAGCTATTTTTAAACCACCCATTAGATAATCTGTAAAAAGGAAAAAAACAAAGGAAAAAAGAAGAGTAAAATCTGCACTTCAGCTGGATCGTTAAACTTTGCCAACGTGTTGATACTGGAGTGGAGATGCACATCAGGGCTAACCACAAAAGATCTTAAGATCGCTGTGCTCTTAGAACTGGCTAACTTATTATCTCATCTTCGAGACCAATCCATAAAAAATAAATCACATTGGGGTCAACGATTATGTAGTTTGTATTCTTCGATAAAATATTATTTGTGTTCTAGATAACTCTAAATTTACCCCAACTGTCTTTTTATAGATACTACAGTAAAACAATTTATGGATAAAGATATATGGTTATCGACAAATTTTAGATTTTGTTCGAAATTTGTCAAAGTGTCACCCGTTTAATAACTATTCTTTTGAGTCTTTTACTTGATATGCTAGAAGGGTTAAGCTTAATCCCTCTGTACTTTGAACATAAGGGACTATTACTTTTTAGATAAATGGTTTTCAATTTGTTTATGCTAAGAAATTATGTCATGTTTTAGCGCCAATTTTTAGACGAATCTCAAACAATCTTAGAGATTGGGGAGAGGGTCTCGTGATGTCTTTTTTAACTGCTCGATATTGCAAGTTATTGTTGTTGAGTCGATTTTCGAAGTCGGTATTTTCATTATTTTTTTACGATTCTTAGGAGACTTAAAGGTGTTTTGGCTATTTTAGTTGGCAGTCTGTATGTGTGAATCTGCGTGGGTTTCGTCGTGTAACTGGTTTTCTTTCTTTTTTAAGCAACCATCAAGACCTTAAAACCTTTTTGAAAATACCAAAAACGGACCAAATCTTGTAAGCCAAGATCCTAGCAGATCACAGCTTCTGCACCATTTTCAGTGGGTGGACCGTGTGTGCAGATGTCCAACGGATTGGTTGATTTGTCTGATAGAAAATTTGCTGCAGACCGCTTCTCTATTGACGGAATTACAACTCAGTCTACGAAAGGCAGTAAGAGGTACTTATTAACTCTCTCAATTGCGCTTGGTGGCTATTAATGCAGTCCCCAGAAGTTCGAGCCTTTGTTTAGCCTCAAAAGTCTCCATTTTTACAAAAACATATATGAGATGAACAGTTGTGATGCATATGTAAACAAGCTTTTGTACCACTTGCTGTGTTTTAATCACACTCCCAACATAAGATTTCGAAAACCACTTGCATTGAATCCATATCTGAATATGAGTCTGAACAGTACTTTAAACAGTCTGGAGACGAAATTCAAATTTTTTAAGTCAACCTCCATTTGACATCAAATACAACATAGCTTAAGCTGCGTTCGCTCATTTGGCCCAAACAGGAGCAACTAGGTTGAGCGAAACCCAAATTTATGCCGAAAAAGTCTTAAGAGTCTCTTTTGGAGATAATCTCTTCAATGTCAGAGACAACCTCTGAAAGGAGAGTGTCCGTAGATTATCCCGTTTTATAAAAGCCTTCCGCAAGACTGATCGGTTTGATTTGCTTCGCCTCGCAGTAATTAATATTACATTTTTTTGGGAAACACCTTCTATCATTTGTTCTATCGACTCACAACATTTTTCGAAAGAACATTTTTGATTTAAGAAAAAATCTTTTGAACAGATTTCTTACTTCATCACAGCATTTCAAGACTCTGTTCAGAAGTTTCTTGCACCAAAGTTCTAGTTTGTCAAGGTTTTTGTTATTATTATTATTATTATTATTTTTTTATTGGTTTTATAAAACCTCTTTAAATTACAATTTTTTATACATATTTAAGTTCTACAAAATGAAAATAAAAATAGATTAAAAACCTTCTTTGACAAAAATGAGGGTTAATTCTTTAAATTTTCTAACATTTCCTTCTAGCTTGATATTATCTGGAAGTTCATTATACATTTTAGTTCCTTTAAACATAACTGAATTTTGCGTTGAAGTCTTGTTGAACCTTTGGAGATGAAAGTCATTAGCATTTCTGAGATTATAATTTGTTGACTGATTTACGTAGATTAAATTCTGAGATAAATATGCTGGCATCAAGTTGTTTTTAACTTTAAAAATGAAAATAAACACCGTAAATATATTTCTTTGCTTAACACTCATCCACTTCAGTTCTGAAAGCATATCTGTTATTGGTGTATAGATGTCCCTTTTCAATATTGTTCTCATAGCCTTATTTTGAAGAACTTTTAATGTTCTATTAATACTTCACCAACAGTTCAATAAATAAATCACTATATTTATTTTTATATTATTGTAATATTATTAAACAACATTTATTTTATCACATAAAATAAAAACATAAATGATATATGCATACATATTTTAATTTATTTAGTTATAATAATTAACTTTTAGTTTCCACAACGTACTGACTCGAAGTAATGTAAAAAGTAAAGTAAAGTATGTAAAAATAAGAAATATATATTTCGATATTTGTTAAATATTTTATTAATTAACTGGACCGCCAAAACCGGTCACTGCATATACATACCTATATATTTATACATCTACACACATACATATATATTTCCATGTTGGTGCAAAATTAATAATTAATTAATTTGATAGTACGGACTTGTCCTATTTCGATTTTCGGAAATAAACGCTATATATTTATATTCAAGCGGAGCCGTGAATGTGTTATTTTCATGTAGCTCTAATTCTTACATACTTATGTAATAATAATGATAAAATAAGGAAAATGTTTATATAAACATACAACTAAATTCTGTATGTTATTTTAAATATATTTACATAAAGAAGAGGAGAAATCTCTTATTATGTATTCAGTGAGTGGTAGATTTGGCTATTCACCTAACTAATTGTTTTAGCCAAGACACTCTGGTGAACTTTGTGAATGATTAATTAACATTCAAACAAATCGTTACAATTGTATTTTGTAACTTTAGAATTTCAATGTAGGAATTATTTATAATAAATAAATGATCCCCTACATCACCCCCCTTTCAGTTTAAAAGTCCCCGGGAGATAATGTTTATGTTCTGTCGGATTTTTGAAATTCTGGCTGCATTTTAGCTGGCAGCTGAAAATAATCTACCTTCAATTATGAAAAATTAAATCTAACTTGTTTCAATGGTTTTGGTTTAATACTATCCATTGAGCTTAGTATACCATATGCTGGTTTGATTCGGTCAAGCGAAATAGATTGATGCTTGCCTTTAATATCTACGATAAATTGTTTTCGTAATTTCCGAATCACTTTGTACGGACCCTCGTAAGGAGGTATAAGTCCGGTGCGAACCTTATCCACGCGAACAAACACGTATTTGCAGTTCTCAAGTGACTTCGGTAAAAATATTTTACTTTCTACCGCTCTAGGCGGAGTAGGAATTATATCATGCATGGCTGATCTCAAACGGTCAACTACAGTTTCTTGGGTTGGCAACGTTGTCTGAGGATAATCGGCAAGAAATTCACCTGGTAGTTTTAATGTTTGTCCGTAGACAAGCTCTGCCGGTGAACACTTAATATCCTCCTTAACCGTTGCTCGAATCCCTAAAAGAACTAGTGGAACTTCAGTGCTCCAATTATTTGTGCTGCCACGGGCCATCAACGCGGCTTTTAACTGCCGGTGAAATCGTTCGACCATCCCATTAGCTTGTGGATGATACGCTGTAGTGCGGAGTCGGTGCGAGCCTAACAATTTCGTCAGCTCAGAAAATAATTTTGACTCAAATTGAGTACCTTGGTCCGTTGTGATATTTAACGGAACTCCGAATCTAGTAACATAATTATTTACGAACGTTGAGGCTATAGTTGCAGTACACATATCCAACATTGGATAAGCCTCAGGCCAACGTGTGAATCTATCAACACAAGTAAGTAAATACGCATATCCATTAGAAAGAGGTAAAGGGCCTACAATATCCAGATGTATGTGTTCAAATCTGCCCGCTGGAATTTCGAATTTAGCTAAAGGTGATTTTGTATGTCTATGTACCTTAGCTCTTTGACAAGATAAGCATGACTGTGCCATTTGAGTCACATCTTTTATCATGCCTGGCCAAAAGTAACGAGAAGTAATTAACTTACGGGTAGCTCTAGCTCCCGGATGTGAAAGATTATGCAGAGCATCAAATATTTGTTTTCTTATTGTTCGTGGTATGTAAGGGCGATTAACTTCCGTTGAAGTTTCGCAATACACTTCGAACCCAGGTAATTTAAATAATTCAAGGCGATAACTCGCCGCATGACGTCTAGAACCAGAAAGCAAATTCTGTAGTTCATCGTCTTCTTTTTGTGCATTAATAATTGCATCATAGTCGATTCTAGTTTCGACTTCCTGGATTTCAACCGAAACCGTATCATCTGATACTAAATTAATTCGGGATAAAGCATCTGCTACTACATTGTGCTTTCCTTTCACATGTTGAATGTCAATAGTAAATTGACTAATATAATCCAAGTGTCTCGCTTGTCTTGGATTTCTTTCAGTTTTTGAATGTATTGCCCTAGTCAGAGGTTTATGATCCGTATATATAGTGAAATCACGCCCTTCTACAGAATATCTGAAATGTTTAATGGCTAAATAGATTGCTAACAATTCTCGATCGAATGCGGAATACTTGCGTTCAGCATCCGTTAGCTTCTTTGAAAAGAAACCCAACGACTCCCAGCAGTCTTTATTATATTGTTGAAGGACTGCTCCGACTGCTATATCAGAAGCATCGGTAGTAATGCTGTATTTCGTATCCGTGAGAGGATGCGAAAGCATAGTAATTCTCCCTAATTTTATTTTTAGACTCTCGAATGCTTCATTGCATTCAGTGGGCCAACTAAAATTCTTAGGAGTTTTGGGCCGTTTAAGTAACTGTGCCAAATGCACATGAATGGGAGCTAGCAATTCGGCTAGGTTAGGAATGAACCGATGGTAGTAATTAACCATGCCGACAAATTGTTGGATTTTTTTAATTGAATTCGGAGCGGGAAGTTTTCTAATGGCATTTATTTTCTCCTCTGTAGGTAGAATTCCATTAGCATTAATTCTATGACTCAAAAAATCTAGAGTATTAGCACCAAATACGCATTTAGAACTCTTAATATGCACACCGTATTCAGCTAGTCTACCAAACAGCTGTTCTAAATGTAATTTGTGCTGAGCCTCATCGGAAGAAGCTACTAAAATGTCGTCAATGTAGACAAACACGAAGTCTAAATTTTTTAATACTTCGTTCATAAACCTTTGAAAGGTCTGTGCGGCGTTTCGTAAGCCAAATGGCATTCGCGTAAACTCAAATAACCCGAATGGGGTTGTAATAGCCGTCTTATGAACGTCTTCCGATGCTACTGGAATTAAATGATATGCTCTGACTAAGTCTATTTTTGAAAAAATATTGCATCCATGTAAATTCATGGAAAAATTCTGGATATGCGGGATAGGATATCTATCCGGAACTGTAATCGCATTTAATCTACGGTAATCCCCACATGGCCTCCAATCAAGATCTTTTTTCTTGACCATGTGTAACGGACATGATACTGGAGATGAAGAAATTCTACAAATTCCCAAATCTACCATTTGTTGGAATTCCAATACTGCCGCTTTATGACGGACTGGATCTAACCTTCGTGGTCTTGTAACTGGTAAATGCCCAGCTGTTACAATGTGATGTACCACGGGGTGTTTAACTGGTAAGTTATAATTGGGCTCTGATACAAGTGAGGGAAACTTCTTTAAAATTTTTCCATATTCACTGTCGATCGCATAAAATATTGGACTACTCGGATTGTTACCTTTTATTGTGGTGGCATTAATAGATAGCTTTGTTGCTGAATCGATTAGCCTTTTGCGTTGGAGGTCGACTAATAAGCCAAATTTAACCAGAAAATCGGCACCTATGATTGCAACATCTACTTGAAGTAGTTTAGTACCATATGTATTAATGGTTGTGCCGTTTGCTGCCGATAACACGAGATCGGACTTATTATAATTCAAAATACGTGGCGTATAATTCAAATGGCCACTTATATTATAAAAATTCAAATTGAACGACTTAAATCGTTCGACAGGGAGCACCGACAGGTCAGCTCCTGTATCAACTAAAAAGTGTAGGTTATTAATTTTATCAAATATTGTAAGTCGGCTTGATTTTGTCAAGGTCTGTGCCGTAAAGACCGAGGGACTGGAGTTTAGTTTTCCGATTTCGAAAAATCTGGTCTAGGACTTGAATTCTCCGTAAAATGTACTTGTTCCAACTTCTTTACAGGTGGTGGACCACTCCAGCTGCATGGTGGGTAACATTTATACGCTTTATTGCCGTATCTAGTATGTGGATAACACATTTGGTTATTATTTGAATTGTTCTCTCTATACCTAGAACGTCGCCTGTTTGACCTGTACCGCCCAACTGAGTTTGACCGACGTGGTCCTGACGATATAGATCTTGACCTTTGAGCCATCATATTAAGTGTACGCTCAATTTTATTAAGTCGCTCTTCAACTGTCCTTGGTTGTGGCGATGATCGTTGTATATTATTACGATGGATCGGTATTGCGATATGGTTGGTATCCATTTTTATTGGACGTTCGATTGCTGATATTTGCCCAGTATTCATAGCACCGTACATACGGTCGGCTATGTCTGATAAGCTATCTAGCTCCACATCAGGTGAATGTGCTGCTAATGCTATTTTGATCAATTCGGGTAATCTTTGTACCCAAAATGTGCGTAAAACCGCCGCTGTCATAGTGTTTCCAGCGAGATTGCGTATACTTCGTAAAACCTCAGAAGGTCTACCTTCACTAATGTGTTGGCCCGCTAGTAATTGAGGAAGTTGTTGCTCTTCAGAGGGAGCTAATCGCTCTAATAGTACTTTTTTTACGTTCTGGTATAGGTTATTTTTAGGAGGGTTTTGAATGAAATCTGATATCAGATTGCAGGTTTCAGGATTCAACGCGCCCATAATTTGCAAAAATTTTGCTTTGTCGCTTTTTATTTGTTGGATTTTGTAACGCGCAAATAATAGTTCACTAAATGATTCAAATTGAAAGTCATTTTTTTTCCATTAATTTGTGTTGTGTTGTAAAATTAAAAAAAATAATCTTCTTAGTTTCATTGATGTTCCCTTTTTTTTTATTCGAATAAATATTGTATTTAAATTCACGTTACATTTTCTTATGTTAAAACCCAAAATTTGATTTTGTATAAAAACAACTGATTCCTAATTTTTTGTTAAAAATTAAAAACAATTCTTTCTAATTTTCATTGATGTTTTTTTTCTCATTATTTAAATTCAGATAAATATTATATTTAAAATGACGTTAGATTTTTTTTATATGTTAACTAGAAAAATTGATAATTGTATAAAACAGCTATTAATTGTATAAAACAGATAATTGTATAAAAAAGGCAATCTTTGCATGATTAAAACATGAATTTATATAATTTTTTTTGTTAATTGATTCTTTTTGTTAATTTAAGTAAGATTAGAATTAAGCTATGAAAAAACCAGTAATTATTGCAATTTTAAAACTTTAAAATCTACCAAAAAATAAAACAAATCAACAAATCAGTTGGGCAATTTTGATGCAGCTATAACAAAATCTACGATATCAAAAGATATATTCTTTTGGTACAAAATTATCGATAGATGGTGCTAAGTTGGGTGTTTTAAGCTGAATGATTTTATCCATTATTGAAACTTCAACCAACATTCCAGTATTTTTGAACACATATATATATATATATATGTCTAAACTTTAACGCAACAAATAATCAAATAATCGAAATAAATTGAGGAATTTTACTGTTCTACCTGGTCTACATGCCATTTTGGAAAAACATCTGCTTTAACAATTTCGAAACAGTCACAAAACTTAAAAAAAATAACAAAACTAGGACAGCCAACTTTCGTTAATAGAGTAAAAAGAAAACCTGGGGATAAAAATTGGAGGGGAAAATTCTACTATATAAGTTCGAGCAAAATAATAGCTCGGCCTATTGTGTTTTGGCATTAATCAAAAACATATATTCTGTTTGGACGGAGATCAAAAATCAACAAATTTTTTGCTGAAAATTTTGATGAAAAGGGAAGATCCAGCCATTATATAAGAATGGAAATCGAATTTAATTATTTTGGATAAATTAAAGGACAGCCCGTACAACATAACTTAAGTATTTGTTTTATTTTTTGTTTTCTTTATTTAATAACAAGTATTAAAGTAATATTATTTTTCTTGGTTTATACAGTAAATTGTTTTTTTAAATAAATTGTGAATATTTTAATTTTCTTGTTTTTTTTGTTTATTAAATGTTGAGTGTTTAGTGTTTGTTTGATAAGGCAGTTCAAAAAAAATTAATGAGAGTTATTTTGTGCAACATTTTAATTGAAGGCCCGTCCCACAACTAAAAAAATAATATAGCGCTGCGATAAAGGTACCGTTATATTTGGCATCCCTTGTGGGGACATAACCAGAAAAAACAACAGCTTTAGTTGAAGTGTTTTAGCAAAGTAGCTCCCTCATCTTCATTGATTTTGTTTTTTTTTTAAGTTTTTGTTGTGTAAAGTGATTAATGTTATTGAAACAGTTTTAGTTGTTATAAAATTTTTGTATTTGTGTTTGTTAGTGATACACAGTTTTTGGGGAAATTATGTGTTAGATTAAGGTGCATGGAAAATTTTTTTTTTGTTGTGTAAAGTGATTAATGTTATTGGAACAGTTTTAGTGTTAATAAATTTTTGTATCAGTGTTTGTTAGTGATATACAGTTTCTGGGAAAATTTTGTTTTAGATTAAGTTGCATGAAAAAAAATTGTTTGTGCTTTGTTAAGTTATGTATATAAGTTAAGTTATGTGTATAATACACATATATATGGAAAAAAAATTAATTATATGGTTGTGATTAGTGTTAATTAGTTTTTGTGATTTTGTGGTTTTGTGCAAATATAAAAAAAAATTTGGTTTATATCTAGTTTACAGAAAAATATATTAATAAAAGAAAAATATTTTTTTTTTGCCAGTACAGTTACATATAGTGAGTGAACGAGTTAAATAATAAGTAAATAACAATAAAGTCCAATACGTGAATCACCAGTAGCAGACCAAGCTACAAAATTAACGGGACCAAACACATGCAGTATGCAATTTTTATAACCAGGTAAAATTTATAGTTAATTCATTAAATGAATAAATAAAATATTCAATAAATAAATCTTTAAATTATTTTGTCAATTTCGTTCGTTTCATTATTCATACATCATATTTAAAATAAAAAAAATGTTCATAGTTGTGTCATACAAACTAACAATTATTTCAATTGCTCGATATAAGAGATTATTTATATTTTGTTTCTCTTGCTCTTGTTGGTTGTCTAATTTTTCCGTTCTACTCGCTGGTTTCAGGATTTGCTCACATATACTTATAAACGATATTTAAACATTATTTGGCGTATTTTTTACAACTAATTTGGTTGTAGTACTCATCAATTCAAAATCGCATTTTTAAAATTTATCTTGATAGCGTCTTTGGTTATTAATAAAGGTTTGTTATACGTTGGAAAAAAAAAATACACAATATTTTTCGGGAATAATTTTGGGTGTATTAATACGGTTTCATTTCTTGGTACGATATTTTATCTTTCTCGTAAAATTTAAGTAATGGCACTAGGTGAAGATTATACGTACGAGCCTATGCATTTGAGCGAAGAAGAACGCAAGCACGAGCTTTCCATAAGAGGTGTAGAGGGGTTGGTGACAGCAAGAAGCGAAACGGCTGCTTTAAGAAATGCTTTAGCCAAAGAGAGTAAAGGAGATGAAAGACTGCCATTTCTGACTATTTCAAAACCTCTGGAAGAACTAGATAAGGCACGTACAACATTGACCATTTTAAGGGATGATTTTTCAGTCGCACAAAGAAAAAACGATACGGAGCTCTGGGAAATTGTTAAATCTAGGTCAGGTCTATGGATTGAACGACTACTTAGGGTAAAAGATACCACTCTTTTAGGTTACTCGGAAGTTTTGGACGGTCTTAAACATTTATTCAAAGAAGCATCCTCCCACCTCCAAGAAGAAGGAGCAAACTGTACTAATGTTATCAGGACGTCGTCAGCCGAATCAAGTCAAAATATACGACTGTCAATAGAACGCGAAAGAAATAACGCAGCATCAGAACAACTGGCAAGCCAATTTGATCAAATGAACGTTGGTAGGGGCAGAGGAAGACTTTCTGCCAATAGTCCGAATATTTCATTTTTAGATCCAACCCATCGTTCTAGTGAACACGTAAACGAGATGTACAAAGGAATGGGAGATTTCAGAAATACCTCAAAAAATAATTTTCTCGTTCCCGGATATGAACAACAGTTTACTATAAATCCAAGAGCTGATGCGTTGCAAGATCCAAACTATATTAAGAAACGATTGCAGGGGGATAACTATGGCGGTGGTAAGCATTTATATAAATGGGATATTCGTTTTAGCGGTGACGGACAGGGTCTATCTTTAAACGAATTTTTGACACGAGTTGAGATCTATGGTCGCGGTGAAGCAGTCAATGAGCATGTTTTGTTAACAAATATCCATTTTCTTTTAAAAAACAACGCCGAAAAATGGTACTGGAGTAGTGCGGGATCATTTCAAAATTGGGCAGCTTTTGTCGATAGTATTAAGACCGAGTTCTTACCTCGTCATTATGATTTTCTTTTGAGGGAAGAAATACTGAATCGTCTGCAAGGACGCACGGAACCATTCGCAAACTTCATCACTGATTTAAAAATTTTGTTTAGTAGAGTATATCCTGCATTAGATGAAAATTTCAAAATGTATGTTGTTCAAAAAAATATGCTTCCGCAATATAGTTATAACTTAGCGATGACAGATGCAACAACGTTAGATGGTATTGTACGACTTTGTAAAAGGATGGACGAAGTCAAACTTCTAGCAGATCGACGTCAGTGCATGATTCAATTTCCAACATCTTCGATGGTAGAACCGTCATATTCGCGAAACATGAGTGGACAAGATCAATATAGAAGACCAACACGATATCCAGCCGTAAATTGTGTAGACCCAAGTTATGGTAGGCAATACGAAGAATGCGAAACCGAGAAGCCCATATCATTCCACAATAGTATTCCCGACATGCACGACGAACCATATAATCAAGTCAAGTATTTAAACGATTCTAAGGAAACTCAACAACATTTACATTTTAAAAATGAAGAGTTAGCCAACCATTGCATATGTTCCTTTGGACATCATGGAAGAAGAGAGTCCAGAAATACAAAGCAAAGAAATTTTGAGCTAAAAGATGAAACCGAACGAATAGGAAGGAAACTGCAGTGTTGGAATTGCCAAGAACTAGGGCACTCCCACCGGAACTGCCAAAAAACTCAAACTAGAATTTTTTGTTACATCTGTGGCAATCCAGGATTAACGGCGAAAGATTGTAGACAGCATTTAAATTTTCAGTCACGTAGAGCAGAAACTTTTACTCATCCGGCAAATAACCAACATTACTGTGGAAAAAACGATGAATCGGGAAACAAATCAATGGGAGAACGAAAAAGAGATGCCACCGATCTTCCAGTAAATACAAGGCATCAGATACACCCGAAATCGCTAAACCAAACACCATAGGAAGTTCAGAACTAAATATTATGTCATCTATTTTAGATTTACAGAAAGATCGTAGACCTTATTTAAAAGTGGAGATCTTAGGATATGAGTTAAAAGGGTTAATGGACTCGGGTGCTAGTTGCACCATTCTCGGACTTGGTGGTTTGGAATTCTTAAAAAAACTTAATTTAACAGGTCAACCGAATTCGTCAGCCATTAAAACAGTAGATGGAACTGTTCATTCAGTTTTAAGTGTCGTAGATATCCCATACAAAGCACTGAATATGATAAAGGTAGTACCAACATACGTCATTCCATCACTTCCAAAAACTCTTATTTTAGGTATAGATTTCTGGGAACATTTCGGCATTAAACGCAAGTTCTGTGAAATGATGTTGGATTGCAATGTTGTAGATCACCCAGCGAACAAAAACCGAACCACTTTAGATCCAATACAATGTAAATACCTGGAAGCTACAATTCAAAAGTTCAAAACAACAAAGGAAGGTGAGCTAGGATGTACAAATTTATTTACGCATGTGATTGACACAGGGAATGCAAAACCGATAGTAAAACGACCATATCCATTATCACCCTATTTGCAGAAGGAAGTTGATGCAGAACTCGACCGAATACTCAGTTTAGGTGTGATAGAAGCAACTCAAAGCGAATGGGCCAATCCACTAGTTTGCGTCCGAAAAGCAACAGGAAAAGTTAGGCTTTGTCTCGACGCGCGTGCTCTTAATCAAGTTACCGTCAAGGAGGCTTACCCGCTTCCTCACATTGGAGGAATATTAGGACAAATAAGATCTTCAAAGTACATGTCAGCATTAGATCTATCAGACGCGTTCTGGCAGGTTCCACTACATCCATTGTCACGTCCGAAAACAGCTTTTATTGTTCCAGGTAGGGGGCATTTTATGTTTAAGCGCATGCCATTTGGGTTATGCAATAGTGCACAGTCTATGTGTCGAGTACTAGAAAAGTGTTTGGGACACAGTTTTTGTTTATATAGATGATATCATAATAACATCCAACACATTTGAACGACATTTGTATTTATTAAATGAGGTAGCAAGGAGACTAACAAACGCGAATTTATCAATAAGCCTTGATAAATCAAAATTTTGCGTGAAAGAACTTCGATACTTGGGCTACGTGTTAGATGAAAATGGGCTGGCACCTGACCCTGAAAAGATATCGCCTATTTTAAATATTCCACACCCGAAAAACGTGAAAGATGTTAAACGGTTACTGGGAATGGCAAACTGGTACCGTCGGTTTATTAAGGATTTTTCCACCATTACCGCTCCAATTAGCGACTTATTAAAGAAAGGAAATTCTCAATTTATCTGGACAGAAAAGGCACAATCTTCATTAATACAGTTAAAGACAGCACTTGTTTCAGCTCCAGTGTTAATAACTCCGGACTATAACAAACCCTTTACAATACAGTGTGATGCATCAGAGCTCGGCATGGGTGCAATTTTAACGCAGGGAGAAGGAGATCAAGAAGGCATCATTGCGTACTACTCCGAAAAACTAAGCCCTACTGAACGCAAATACTCAACTACTGAAAGGGAATGTTTAGCAGTTGTGAGGTCTATATATAAATTTAGATCATACATTGAAGGTGCAAAGTTTTTCGTTATAACGGATCATGCTTCACTACGATGGCTCATAAATCTTAAAGATCCGACTTCTAAGCTGGCACGATGGGCGTTAAAACTTCAAGAATTTGATTTCGAAATCAAACACAGAAAAGGCAAACTAAATGTTGTGGCTGATGCATTATCAAGGCTGATGGAGGTCAATGAAATAAACCAAGAGGATAAGGATGAAACCATTATCTACTAAAAGATAAGATACTACAAAACCCGGAGCAATTCCCAAATTTCACTGTCAAAGAAGATTACGTGTTCAAATTATGCAACAATAATACAAAGAAAGGAGATGGCGAATGGAGATGTTACGTTCCCGAGAATCAGAGATTAAAAATTCTGCAGTTGTATCACGACAGTCCCTTAGGTGCTCACCTTGGTGTGTCTAAAACTTTCAAGAAAATAAAACAGAAGCACTACTGGCCAAATATGTACCGACAAATAAAAGATTATGTCAACAAGTGTGGAGATTGTCAAACGAACAAACACCCCAATATTTCTATTAAAGTGCCAATGGGTAGTCAAAAGAATGCAAATAGTCCATGGGAGATGATTGCGGTAGACTACATGGGTCCATTTCCAAGGTCTAAAATGGGAAACCAGTATCTTTTAGTAATAGTTGACGTCTTTAGCAAATTCTGCATCCTGAAACCAGTGAGAAGAGCCGAAACCAAATCTCTCATTCAAATTCTAGAGAACGAGGTTTTCCTTATGTTTGGGGTACCACGAACTCTAATTTCAGATAATGGAGTACAGTTTACGTCCAAAGAGTTTAAGAGGTTGTTAGAGGAGTATAGTGTTAAACATTTTCTGAATGCTATATACCATCCACAATCTAACCCGGCCGAGCAAATCAATCGAGTCATCTTAGCTAGCGTTAGAGCATATATTAAAAACGATCAACGGAACTGGGATTTGAACATCGCTAAAATTTCTTGCGCAATTAGAACAGCAACTCATGACTCCACAAAATACACACCCTATTTTTTAAATTTTGGTAAGGAAATGGAGTTGGGTCAAGATTTGGTAAGAAATGTAACTGATACAGATGATATGAATAACAACAGGTTAGTAAGGTTAAACAGAGTAAGAGAGGAAGTACTACACAATCTAAAGACCGCATATGAAAAATATTCCAAGCATTACAACCTGAGAACTAGGATATCTGAATTCGCTCTTGGAGAAATAGTATTGAGGAAGTCATTTAAGAAGTCAAACTTGGCAGAGCAGTTTAATGCTAAATTGGCTCCACAATACGTTAAGGCTATTGTAAAAACGAAACTTGGTGAGTCGACGTATGTTTTAGAAGACCTAGAGAGCAAATACACGGCAAAGTATCATATAAGTAACATAAAAAAATTTACAGCATAAAATCACAATTTTAATGTGTTAAATGTTTAATGTTATTACTTATAATTATTAATACCCTTTTAATGTGTTTTGTGTATGTGGAAATAAGGTGAATTGAATACGTTTGGTTTTTTTTTTTTAATGTGTTGTGTCGTCGCATGTATATGTTTTTCTCCATAAATTAATTATTTAATAAAATAAAAATATAGAAATTGTATATGTATATTGTATACATATTTGGTGTAATTTTTTTTGGGTTGGATGTTTTAGATTTTAAAAAAAATTATTTGTATTATTTATTTAATTTATTTTAGTTTTAATTTTTGGGTGGAAGGGTTGAAGCCATGTTCCAATTACTGTTGGACATGGTAGTTTTGTCTTGCATGTTAGTTTAGTTTTTGATTTTTTCTTGCATGTTAGTTTTAAGATTTGGAAATTTAGTTCTTGCGTTTGCGGTAGGTTAGTACTTGAAGGATAGATAAGTTGCATAACCTTCAAGTGAGGGCGCTGTGTTTGGTCTAGATCAACCTAGTTTTCCCACAGCGCGCTCATTTAAATAAATAATTTACCTATCTGTTTTTCTATGTAAAATAAATTCAGTTTTGACAAGAAACTGTTAATTTATTTTGACACGTTCGATTTTGCGGTAGGGAAATCTTTCGAAAATAGCGCTAGTCGCAAGTTTTGCCACTAAGATTTGCCTACCAGTTAATTTTTGGATATTGTTTTGGATATAGCTATAGCTCTAAGTTTTTGGTATATATGTGTTAGTGTGTATGTTAGTATTAGTTTTTGCATACCAATCTCCAAATTATATTTGGAACTTGGGTTGCTGCAGCTGGAAACACTTTGGTAAGAGATTGCAATATGCACGTCTTCCAAGGACTAAGTGCTTCTGTTTGGTCCAAAAATTGTTTTGGTTTTCCCAGAAGAGCTAAAAAGAGAATTAGTTTCCTGCTTGTTTGTTATTTTTGGGTAAATTTCATTTTGGTTTAGGTTAAATAAGCATGTTAAGTTTTTGTTCATTAATTTATTGGCATGATCTAGTTAAGTTATTTTTTTGTGCCGAGTTATTTATTGCATGTTCTTTTAGGGTTAGTAGTCATATTGTTGGATAAGGTAAGAAAAAAATCGAAAGTGTCCACATCATATCTGGAACTTTCGAGAGCATTTTGTTGCAATCTTTTTTAGTTTGGTTTTATGTTAGCTTGGTATAAGGCAACAAAATGCTCTCGAAACCCCAGAAAGGATGTGATGTAACGCGCAAATAATAGTTCACTAAATGATTCAAATTGAAAGTCATTTTTTTTCCATTAATTTGTGTTGTGTTGTAAAATTAAAAAAAATAATCTTCTTAGTTTCATTGATGTTCCCTTTTTTTTTATTCGAATAAATATTGTATTTAAATTCACGTTACATTTTCTTATGTTAAAACCCAAAATTTGATTTTGTATAAAAACAACTGATTCCTAATTTTTTGTTAAAAATTAAAAACAATTCTTTCTAATTTTCATTGATGTTTTTTTTCTCATTATTTAAATTCAGATAAATATTATATTTAAAATGACGTTAGATTTTTTTTATATGTTAACTAGAAAAATTGATAATTGTATAAAACAGCTGATTGCCTTTTGCATGATTAAAACATGAATTTATATAATTTTTTTTGTTAATTTAAGTAAGATTAGAATTAAGCTATGAAAAAACCAGTAATTATTGCAATTTTAAAACTTTAAAATCTACCAAAAAATAAAACAAATCAACAAATCAGTTGGGCAATTTTGATGCAGCTATAACAAAATCTACGATATCAAAAGATATATTCTTTTGGTACAAAATTATCGATAGATGGTGCTAAGTTGGGTGTTTTAAGCTGAATGATTTTATCCATTATTGAAACTTCAACCAACATTCCAGTATTTTTGAACACATATATATATATATGTCTAAACTTTAACGCAACAAATAATCAAATAATCGAAATAAATTGAGGAATTTTACTGTTCTACCTGGTCTACATGCCATTTTGGAAAAACATCTGCTTTAACAATTTCGAAACAGTCACAAAACTTAAAAAAATAACAAAACTAGGACAGCCAACTTTCGTTAATAGAGTAAAAAGAAAACCTGGGGAAAAAAATTGGAGGGGAAAATTCTACTATATAAGTTCGAGCAAAATAATAGCTCGGCCTATTGTGTTTTGGCATTAATCAAAAACATATATTCTGTTTGGACGGAGATCAAAAATCAACAAATTTTTTGCTGAAAATTTTGATGAAAAGGGAAGATCCAGCCATTATATAAGAATGGAAATCGAATTTAATTATTTTGGATAAATTAAAGGACAGCCCGTACAACATAACTTAAGTATTTGTTTTATTTTTTGTTTTCTTTATTTAATAACAAGTATTAAAGTAATATTATTTTTCTTGGTTTATACAGTAAATTGTTTTTTTAAATAAATTGTGAATATTTTAATTTTCTTGTTTTTTTTGTTTATTAAATGTTGAGTGTTTAGTGTTTGTTTGATAAGGCAGTTCAAAAAAAATTAATGAGAGTTATTTTGTGCAACATTTTAATTGAAGGCCCGTCCCACAACTAAAAAAATAATATAGCGCTGCGATAAAGGTACCGTTATAATTTCGAACTGTAGCTCTGCTACACGAAACCAATTTAGTGGCGCGGTGGTCCAGAGAGATTGAATTTTAAAACTACTGGCAGCTATTTCATTTTTATCAGCCTCTCGTACATCTTGTAAAGGCATTGAGGCATCCTCATTGCCTGATGTACTTGTTTCTTGGGGGCTGTCTAATTTTGGTGGCATTTTTGTTTGTGATTGATAAATTCACAGTAGGTAATAAGATATTATATGTAATAATAATGTTGAATTAAACCAATTAGAACAAATTTGTCAAAAAATGGCTTTCGATAAACTCGTCACAGCAATGTGCTGGTACACGTTCGTTTATGAACAGAATAAACTGCGATAAACTCGCTTTTAATAAATTTATATGTATTTTCGAAAACAATGTCTACTTTATATTTGAATTTAATATTATTTTGAAGTAGAATAATCGTGCCTATGGTTATTTTTAATATGTATCTGGCCGTTGATGGCTCGCTCGCCTCTGGTGGGTGCTATGACCACCATCAACAGTCGAATACTTGGAAGTTTTGTTCCAGAACAGTGCGCCTACCGCTGGTGGGTGCTTGACCACTGTCTGCAACAAAATTCCTTATGTGGCAAATGCAACAATATATTACTGGTATATGCGATGATTTCATTTAATTGTTCCAAATCTAATTGTTCTAATTTAAGTACTCTACCAATGAATTGCACTGTAGAAATTTAATAGTTGCACGACACTGCGTGTTTGTAGCGTTAGATTTTATGATGGTTGCAAATTAACATATTTACTGCTATGCTGGCAAAATTTTACTGTTGTTGGCTCCATGCGTTTATATAACGGTAGCAAATGGTTTCTCGTTACGATTTAAACTCGAAAACAAACAGAAAAATAATCTTACTTTAGTAAGTTGAATAATTAACAAACGTTAATTTAGTAAGGGATACGTACCAATACCTGGGACGACCGGTGTCGCCCAGGTTTCCAGTTTTATTTGACGTGTTCCCTACACGAACTGCAACTGAACTGGAACTTCTTGAAATTTATTCTTTCTAGAATAATCTACAAATTTTTGTAATGCCCTAAACAGGGTCGTCGAAGGTCACCAAATTTAATGTTCTATTAATACTTCACCAACAGTTCAATAAATAAATCACTATATTTATTTTTATATTATTGTAATATTATTAAACAACATTTATTTTATCACATAAAATAAAAACATAAATGATATATGCATACATATTTTAATTTATTTAAATTAATAATTTTATTTAGTTATAATAATTAACTTTTAGTTTCCACAACGTACTGACTCGAAGTAATGTAAAAAGTAAAGTAAAGTATGTAAAAATAAGAAATATATATTTCGATATTTGTTAAATATTTTATTAATTAACTGGACCGTCAAAACCGGTCACTGCATATACATACCTATATATTTATACATCTACACACATACATATATATTTCCATGTTGGTTGGTTGGACTTGTCCTATTTCGATTTTCGGAAATAAACGCTATATATTTATATTCAAGCGGAGCCGTGAATGTGTTATTTTCATGTAGCTCTAATTCTTACATACTTATGTAATAATAATGATAAAATAAGGAAAATGTTTATATAAACATACAACTAAATTCTGTATGTTATTTTAAATATATTTACATAAAGAAGAGGAGAAATCTCTTATTATGTATTCAGTGAGTGGTAGATTTGGCTATTCACCTAACTAATTGTTTTAGCCAAGACACTCTGGTGAACTTTGTGAATGATTAATTAACATTCAAACAAATCGTTACAATTGTATTTTGTAACTTTAGAATTTCAATGTAGGAATTATTTATAATAAATAAATGATCCCCTACAAACTTGTAGTCTGGTCATGAATTCGTTATTTGCTCCAAAAATTAAAGATGAAGAAAAATCGTAATGCGGAAGAATCAAAGCGTTGTACAGTAAAATTGAAGTTTCTCTCTGAAGTTGAACCAAGCCACCCTTTTTGCACCACGTTCCTTTGTTTCTCAATACCAACTCTTAAAAATCCAGCCACTAAAAAGTCTCTGAAGCGTATGCAAGCCGTTTGTCGTGGCTTTCGGAAAAACGCAGCTCTTCGTTTGAATTGTCTTTACTAAAAAATAATATATCTTCATATACACTCACCAGCTCTTGATGTCTTCTAGAAGAGACTTAGAGCATGGAGAGATGTTAATGACTTCTTGTTGTCGGATGTGAAATAAGGGTGCTCTCCGAATATATCCTAATTATGAATAGTTTAGTCCTCTAAAAGAGACTAATCTTTACTGTTGGTATTAGTGCTTTCACAGTCCACATAATGTGGATTAGTTCTCAGATTTTAATTTTTGGCATAATCAACCACGCGTTTCAATTCTGGCGTTTATGGGAGACTAACGGAGTCGTACGGAAGATAGGCAGACACAATAGTGCGGTTAGATCACCTGAGGAGAATTAAGCCAGAAGATGCATTTCAAAATGTTTATGTGTGATGATATGCAGGTTCTATTTTTCCATGATTATTTTAATACAGAAAGTCTCTAGCCCTTTATGGAAAGACCATCTCCTTGGTTCTTAATGATATTGCTCCTGAATTATTGATATTTTTGTGTACAACATCTGTGCAGGTATGGCCATTAGAGTATATGACCCACTTATGCTATGTTGTAGATTAATTTATCGAATATCAATTTAATATTTTACCATCGTAACACTGATTGTGAATTGTGTTTTAAAACCGGATCGAATAAGCTTTACATCTGTAACGACCAACAAAAGTCTGTTAAATAGGCATTTTTTTTAAGTTTAAACCAAACAGTCATCACACTGTTCATACTATTAATTATGCATTCGTTTCGTACAATCAAACAATTTAAAATTAGTTCATAAAGTAATATACGAACGAATACAGCGTTTCACTGTATTTTATTTCAAAATATTTAACTTATTCTTATTTCAATAAGAAATCAACATGACATGAATATAGTTTTTCTTGTTTTAAACATAAGGAAAAATAAAGTAAATTGATCATGCGTAAAAGCGTTGATGTTGAATTAATTGATCCTATATCATTTAGCATTTCATATTATTAGTTTTGACTGGATTATGTTTACAATATCAATAATTGATTGAATTTTGGAAAAACCTTCTGTTTTGTTGATTTGGTTGTATTTGAATGCTTATTCCGCTTTCGTTTCATTTCTTTTATTTATACACACGATAAGATTTGTAAGTGTGAGTTAAATGGCTGTCGTTTTATTTAAATGTGACATCTACAGAGAGATAGATAGAAATTTTTTTGCTCAATAAAGTCGATGTTATGATAAATGCTTTCGGGCATTAAAAATTGTGAGTGATCATAAGCAAACTTTATATTATTGAAAATGTTGAGGCATTCACTCAAAATAAAGATGTTTGATGTATTTGAATAACAGATTTCCGTATAATTTGGAGTAATAAAAAGAGAAAAACTGAATTGTACTTGGATGTTAGTTTGAATGTTGGTTTCCGAGTACTGAGTATGAGTACTACGACCGATTTCGATTATATGGATCTAAGTAATGATTGTAATTTGGCAACAGCGATCAGTTATTGGAATAAAACAATTAATTTCACCCGTGCATGAAGACACAAGTTAATGTTTTTTTCTATTGTTTTTCTCCTTTTTGTTTGTATTCTATTTACATATTCTGAGGTTGAATAATTTTCTAATGGAATACTAAACTAACTTAATTAGAGATTTTCATGGGCCAATTTGGTGATTTTGGTTTTGTTTCATATTTTCATAAATTGTAACCCTGGATATAAACCAAATCAGGTCTATAACACATTTACTGAACCGCACATAAAGAAAAGTGTCGTTTTCCAATATTGCTCTGACCCTTTTCCAATTGAAAAATATGAATGGGCTGAAATCTCAAGGTTCTGAGATATCAAAGACACTCCTTGTTGAAGTACATGTATTTTTTATCTCTGTTTAGAAATTTATTACATAACTAACACGAAACATTAATACCTAGCCGGAAAATTATAACATATCATAAATTCACATAATTTACTGAAAAGATCAAGAAAACTACTCAAAAACCTCTCCATATAGCGTTTTGAGAAAATATTACAAAATCACAAATTTATTTTATTTCCGTAATTCCAAAATTATTGTAAAAATTAAATAAAATCAAAAATTCAATTTTTTTCAAACAAAATTCAAAAAACAAAATATTCCAAAAATTAATACAAAATCAAAGATTAAAATTTTTTCAAAAATTCCAAAAATATTGCAAAAATTATAACATAATTAAAAATTGTAACTTTTTCGAAATTCCTAAAATTAGAATAAAATCAAATATTTACTTAAAAATATCATCGCCTTGGTGGCGTAGTGGTTAAACGTTAAATAATTAAAATAATTGGACTCGTCAGTTGGCACTGATGAAGTAACGACTTCGAATCCCAACGGAAACACGTAAAAGAGAAAAACAGAGTTTTTTTCTGAGATATTTCCAACCATACCGTTGAATTGTAAAAGTTCAAATTAATTCCATAGTTATTGGAGTTTAATTGCTCTCAAAATCCTGAACAAATATTTGAACTTTTTCTAAATTCTAATAACATTTCAATAATTCTTAAAAATTCAAAAATTAAACTTTTTCCAAAATTCTAAAAATATTCCAAAAATTCTTACAAAATCAAAAACTGAAACTTTTTTCCAAATTCTGAAAAATATACACAAAATTCACAAATTCTATTTTTATTCAAAACTCTAAAAATATTGCAAAAATTATAACAAAATTAGAAATTAAAATACTTTCCAAAATTCTAAAAATATTACAAAAATTATTACAGAATCAAAAATTTTCATGTCCAATTTCATGTTCGATTATATTTTCGTCATACACACAGCTAAATTTTTTTCCCGAAAAATTGGCTAAAAAAAATAAATGAAATCATTTTTTTGACAAACTTGACAATATTGTTTTGACAAATTTCTAATGCAATAATCTAGTTTTTGATCACACATACCAGTCCCGACCATCAAGATTTCTACTCATTCTTTGTTCCTACTCGTAATCACTTAAAATGAGCGTTTTTTAAGCAAAAAATATGCATATTTTCCTGTTTTGACGCACTTCACAATTTTTTTAGATACACTTGCTGTTATATCGCCGACTTTTTGAGATTAACAATACAAAATTTCTCTAAATATGAAAGATTGGTATACTATCGGTAGATTGACATGCTGAGTTCTTGTTGGTTGCGCTAGATTTATAAAACCGATGAAAAATTTGACAAATATAGTTATCAGTCTGTAAAAATACACCCACTTCAAAATAAATAAATCGAAGTAGAAGCTCTTATATTTAAAATTGAAAAACTTTGCATTAAAAACATTAAAATAAAAATTGTGAAATTTAAAAGTCTAAAACAGAACAAAATTAAGGGAACATTATTAAACGATTATAAAACCAAATTTTAAATGAGGTCTAATGATCCGTATCCTCAGTTATTATCAACCCAAAAGGAAAAAAAAATAAAGAATCCGCAAACGCGCTTAATGACATTCAAATTAGAATACTTGAATATTATTTAAAAGAAAAGTTTTCAAAACCGCAATTAACGAACAAACAAAAACCAAAGAACTTCATCAATTTATTTCTCACTCAACTTAATTATCCAAATTAACTTTATATTTCCCCACATTAAGACTAACAAAATACAAGTTAGTAAGATCTTATGAATATAAATTCAACTTCTTAGAACTTAATATAATGGATATAAAGTGTAAAACCAAAACCATCAACCTCAAACACGACAAAACGAACAGAATAACAAAAATAAATATAGAGCTCCAATTAGCTACATAATCCACTGCAATGCAGGATAAATTTATTAATAGATTTATTTAGAATTCATAATAAAATCCGTTATTTTAACGCAACCAAAATACATAAAAAAAAACGAAAACTTTTTGGAAACTTTTATTTTTTCTAATTTATATATTAAGCCGTGAAAAGCACAAAAATTATTTGATTTTTTAAGTGAGGTTGTTGATAGTAAAATGTTGAATTAATTCAATTAATTTAAATTTATTATGAGTTAAAAGATAGGGATGTTGTGTAATGAGAATTTGTGTAATAGTGTTGTGTAATAGGAATAACAACACATAGAAACCTTTAAAGACCTAGTTCGCACACAAATATACATCTTGATGTGTTGGTTGACGCGCATTAAAGCTGTTATGGCTATTGATTGTGGGATGTATTCGATTAAGCATTTACCAAAATTGTTTACTATTATCTGTAAAACTGCTATTTAGTTATTTTTAGTTATTTTTAATTGGATGATCAGCAAAATTGACTTTGGTGTATACCAGCGTTACTAATTTAGATTCAGAAGAAAGTTCCTCTATAAAAACTGATCTAAATATTTATCCAAGAAGATTTTTCACCTCAATCTACCAGATTGTACCTAGTGTAAAACTTCAATTTGTATGATTAGAAACTTTTTCTTTCAACTTTGCGTTCTAGGAATTACAATCTGTTGCACCGTCAAGTAGTAAAATATATATTCTTCTTAGGAATTCAAAAATACAAGAAAAATGTCGATTAATTGTGATTTCTCTAAATTTATTGGGTTGAGGAAGGCAAATTTTTCTCAAATTGAGTTATAGATCTTATTGTCTATCCAGTTATATATGAATCGAGAAAAATAATATGTTTATTGGAAATTATATTAAAAAATTATTCGTTGTGACTGATGAGTTAGACATTGCAAACAAATAAATTAAATTCTCTAACGGATAACCCAATAACATTATTAGATTACATCCCCTAAAGCAATAAAAAATATTCACATACCCAATATTATACGGAAAATGTTGACACATGAAAAAATCGATGTTATACGAAATTTTTCTATATTTTTTGCTATACATATATATTTGGGTTATATTTTTTTGTGACATACATAATGGGATTATATAGAATTAAGACAAAATTCATATACGATTAGAGTTAGATGATAAGTCATTTATTTTATTATACACGAATTTCTGTTTTTGCTGAGAGAAGGAAAATTAAACAAATGATTAAAAATAATTTGGTTGTCATCGCCATTATTTAATGGACTTTAGAATGTTGACATTATCTATGATTAACCACCTTTTCAGCAAATATACTTGCAGTGAACCATAGCAAGTACCCATTGACGAACGATAAAAATTAAAAAAAGGAATAAATCGAATAAAATAAAAATGTTTCATGAACAAAAAGGAAGAGAAAAAAATAAGGATTATTATTTTATGATGATTATGGACTTTTATATTCTGAAAATTAAATAGAATAAAAAAACGAAGCAACAACAAATATTAAGTTTGCGATTCAGTTTAAAAATGGAAAAAAGGAAATTGAAAACATTTGGGTGGTGAATTATGCAATACTGCTTTTAAAGGAGTGCATCGCATGAATATATCATAAAACCAACGGTATGACAATCTCGGACACTCTCTAACAATAATACATGAATTATCGAGAGATTTCACGTAGAGCTGGGTAATAGCATTTGAATATTTTAGACTATGCTTATATTTTGGCACTGCTAACCACTGAACTCTAGTTAATCAACAGGAGCACTTTGAAACAAAGATAGCTAGAATTCCTTGGTAATTTTTTTACCTACTGTTCTACTCCATTTTTGCTTTTTTACAGTTCATTATTTCGTTTCATATTGAGTTTAAAATGAAGGATTAAAGGGTTAGTAATACAAAAAAAAAAAGAAACAAATTTGAAACTATTTATGAAATACCGAAGGATGTGTTAAAGAAGACAAGAAAATTTCGGTTTGGCTGTTCAAAATATCTTTTTTAAGTTATAATGCTTTTCTAATCTCGTAGGATTCCAAAATATCTAACTTTTTTCCCTTAGGTTCAATATGTGATATTGAAATATTATGATCAAAATCAATTACATGATTAGCTAAAGAAGAATCTGTCTTACGAAAGAAGAACTTCATTGTGGGAACGTGTTCCTTAACTCTTATTTGAAGGTCCTACCCGTTTTTGATATCATATACTTATAGACTTATCCGTCCCTTACCTTATAACCGGCTTTAGTTTAATATTAAAAATAAGTTTTTTGGTTACATTTTATTTGAAAACGCAAATCAAATCTGAATTCATGGAAACGAAATAACTATAGGAAATAACTAAACGAAATAACTATAGGACTTCACAAACCAAATAATCTTATTCTTCAAAGCCGGTATTATTCGCAATCGTAAGAACAGTTTTTGGTCCCTTACGGAAGTTTGCATTAGATAGTCTCTCAGGTTATTAATCAGTCTCTCCATACGAGCATGAAAAGATGACATTTTAGTGTTAATTGGGTGATTAGAATGTGATGGAGCTTTTTCTGTATTTTCCTGGAAACCATAGTAAAACGATTAGGTCCTTATCAGGAATGTAACGCTTGGAGCTACCGAAACTAGATCAGGTGACCCTATAACAGTTGAATCATGATCGTATAGTTTAAATAGGGCATTTGAGATAAAAAGAAAAAAGAAAAAAGAATACAAAATATAAAATAAATAAAATATTTTTAATAATTTAATTTAAAGAAATTAAATGCAAAGTTTTAAAAATTTCCTAAAAAAAATTAAAAGGTGTACTATGTTTTTATTCACTATATTAGCATAGTCTTTTTATCGAGAAGCGATAGCTAAACTATACGTGAAATTTTACAATCATATATAGTTCTAAGAGGAGCCAGCTATGAAAGATCTATTATGGGTTTACCCAGTTCATTCTCTCCCCTCTCTGATTTGGCATTTGCTCCTAGGATTAGGACAGGTTAAAGATATCCAGATCGAATTAGTTCAAATAGGGTTTTTCTCTTATAGAGTAAAATAGGGCCACCATACTTGCACCTTATCAAATAAAATAGGGTTCAGACGGTAAATAAGTTATACGGTTTTAGGTTATAGGTTATACGGTAATCATTGGCGTTGGCAGGATTTTTGCCAGTCAGAATAAAATCAATTATAAAGTTGGTTTCGTTTGTTTTGCTGGACTACGATGTGAGATCTTTGATAAAAAACCTTTTTCAACCATCCTGTCATGTAGGGTACCATATGAAAGTGCTTCACTTTAGTATTCCTTAAAAATGTATTTTGGATTCCAACCGTGTTTTGTATAATATTTAATAATGGCGCTTTCTTTATATTTTCTTTTCTTGCTTAGCTCTTGATCGAAAATTTTGAAAATTATTTGGAATGCTAGAAAAATTATTAAGTTTTTAATAAAACTGTCAAATACTCATAATTATATTAATAATGGAGGTGGGAATCAGAAGGTGTAAAAACAGCATTTAAAACCCGGTCAAGTGCAGTGTCATTTAAAAGAACACCTTATTTAAGAAAAATTGCAATTATTTTGCGGTTGTTATGGTGAAATGAGTTCAAACGAATTAACATAAAAAATTAAACAAAACAACTTTTTTAATGGGTACACATAGTTGATGGAAACATAGAGGAAAAAAACTGATCGTCTTTTATCGTTGAAATCGACCTTTCTGTTTTTATCAACTATAAATACATGAACTCAACAGTGGAGGTCTCCTATTCCATTTGTTTACATTAGTGCTGCCAGTTTGGCAAGATTTTTTATAACCTGAAGTTTGCATACTTCC
The DNA here is from genome assembly GCA_963693315.1 of Diogma glabrata. Lineage (NCBI taxonomy): Eukaryota > Metazoa > Arthropoda > Insecta > Diptera > Cylindrotomidae > Diogma > Diogma glabrata. The sequence continues at coordinate 76,395,188 of OY856187.1, forward strand.
AAATGGAACAACGAAGATGGATTTTTTTCGGAAAATGGTGAAACTATGGAAAAACAGTACTAAAATTTATATAAATCAATCTATTACTAGCCAATTGTTTTTAAGAGAATTACTTCGGTCTGAAAGTCCTAAGTATTACATTCATGAGCTCAAAGTGAAATTCTTACCCTCACTTTTTTGGCATTTCTCGACGTTTTAGGACCTACTGATTCTAAAAAAGCAACAAAAAAAGTGAACCTACGCGAAATCTATAACATTGGTTAGTCATTACTTAAAATTTTTGTTGGATTAGTTCAATTGCTATATATCCAGAACATTTTGTTTCCAGAGCTGTGGTGAGGTTAGCTTTTGCATCAGCGTCGCAATATTTTTCCAAGTTTTTGTCGATGATGTTTTCCAAAAAAAGTTTAAATATATGCATGAAGGTACACGCATGAAGCTTTCAATATCTATGTAATCAAAATAAGACCATTTATATATAAAACTGGCCTAAGTTGACAAAACTCAAGCAATAGTAAACGCCCACACAAAAAGAAAATATTAACTAAACATGCTGCTATTCCTAGACCAGTTAGTATAACATTAAGCTCACACTTTTGCATCATTTATGTTTTAGTCTTACATTTCAGATTATATGTCATTCATTAAGAGCTCATTGTTCTATAAATAAAAAAAACATAGGCTTACCTGTTTTTGTCAAAATTTTTGTTTCAAAAAATTGAACGAATATGCGGGAAAGATGCTTTGGAATTTGAATAACTTTGGCAATTGAAAACCTAAGTTTTGAAAGGATTCTTTATATTGTTGTGACATATTTTGTGGTTCCCACTTTACAACACATTTTATTTAATAAAAATCAATAACAGCTGCTGACATTTCGAAGGTTATCATTGACAAAATGCTTGTTTTGTATTATAAATTTAATTTTGCTAATTAATTTAATTTATAAAATATATAGTTATTTGTTTCAGACAATAATATTACAATTATGTCGGAAAATATTCATATATAATATCACGAGTCGTCAAATAATAGTCGATTATTTTTCATAATCATTATTACGAATGTCATTTGAGGCATGAGTGGTAATGTTGAAAAATAATCGACTAATAATTTGGTGACGAGTTGTATTTAGCCGAAAATAGTCACTATAATTCGCTGTTCCTTCCCACCAGAGAAAAATAATCGATATAATTCGTTTTGATTTGTTAAAAAATAGTAAATGAAGCGTTTTTATTGGACCGTAACGAAACTTTATTTAGTGAGTTGAATTGTCAAATGAATTTTTTGGAATCATCTCTACAAGCCTTATATACATCGAGATAATTCTTTTATTTGTTTTTTTAGTGATGTTAAAAATTTCAATTTAACTCACTGCAATTGATTCATCTATTTATTTAATTGTAGTTTTCTCACCAGATATTTTGATAATACTCTTCATTATTGTTTTACTGGAGATATAAGATTGCAAACACGGCACCCCTTTTTAAATTTTTAAATTTTTTGTGTCAAACGAATGCACTACTTGATTATAACTGGGCATGGAAAACGTATGAAGGCTACCTGGTTTTTTCTTTTACTTTGTTCTCAAACATGTAAACTAGTTCGTCTTCGAAAAAGCTTTTACAAAAACCAAAAACATATATTATATTTGCTTGTGAAATGAAATCTTATCTTAAAGTTGTATCATAATTGTTTCGCTGCTTCACAACAGACATAAAAGCTATAGACATACAAATTTTGCTGATTCAATTACTTAATCAAATTTTTAAAATAAACAAATTAAATCTTAATTGGAAGTGTAAAAGATTTTGTACTAATGATAATTGAATTTTATGAAAATCGTTACGTTAAGTTATATCATTTCTTAAAAGTTAAACAAAAGACACAAGGCAACCTTTGATCTTCTACATTCTGTTTACCATCCTTCTGTTAATTTTAAATTACGTGTTTTGAATTTTGTCAAAAAGTTTTGAAAATTTCTCAAAATAGATGCTATACAATCTACCCCTCAACCTCCCAACTAAAACAATTTCTAACTCAGTGTTTAACATTAATTATTTATAATTAATTTCCATAAATTCAAATTTGTCTTATTTAACAAATCGCTGCCCATTTTGCGTACAGTTACCGTTCATTAATCAAATTTCTTCATAATTGCTTAGTCATTACAGAAAAAAAAAATAATCGTTTCATTATTTCAAGCAAAAGGAAAAAAATATTAGCTCCCCTTACATCAAGAAACTACTTGCTTATACACAAATAAAATTTATATTCAAATTTCATATTCCAAACAACATTTCCATAATCAAAATTCTACTTTTAATATAGTTTTTCATGAAAATACACTAAGTATCAATTCTCCTTGTACATTTTCTTACACCAAAATAGATGTAAATTGTAGTAATCTTTGCACATTTAAAGTAAAGATCAGGTATAGGTTATTTATCATTTCCATTCTGTTTTCTTCGGGTAACAGTAGCAACAACAACAAAATGGAAATTTTAGAATAATTTTTTGAAAATTGATTATAAACGAAGTCATTAGGAAAATATGTTTTTTTTCGTTCTTTCAGTTTGGTTGTTTTTCATTTCTTGTGTTTTTGTTAACATTTTCCGTCTGGTATTATGTTAAACTTGTTTTTTGTTTCTGTTTCAAGAAGAAAAGCTACGAGAAAGTTTCAGATGTAAAAATAATATAGAATATTTTAATTGGGAAAAAATGAAATGGTTTTTCTTTTTTTTTTTGTTGTTCTTGTTATTGTTTTTAGTCTTTTTAACCTAAGACGATTGTTTTTTGTATTTTTCATACGTATTGGTTAATGAAAATTGGTGGTGTGGGAGAACAATCTGGTTTGATATTAATTAAAAAGGGTTTTCAGGAAACAAAATGTTTATATAACAAACACAGTGCTGAACAATTGTGAATTAAGTGATAAGCTCGAATGTTAATTTTTGCAATTGTATTTTTTTTCCTAGATACAGAATAAAAGGAAGCCACTCAATCTGATAAAAAACGACGTGAGGTGGCTTTCATGAATATATTTTAGAAAAATAAAATTAATTCTTGTAAGTTATTCAAGGTTTATCGTAAGTATCCTCTTCGTATTATTGTGAATGTTAGCGTTTTCCTAAAGAAAAAAGAAATTGGAGTTATGTTTTCAAAACGAAAAGCTTTTTGATATTGCCATATTTCTATTCCAAAAATTTAACGATTGAAGAGTTAAAGATGGAAAATCGAATCAAGACGCCGATAAAATAAGAAATTGAACCCGATCTTTTCCGATTTGTTTGAAACTTCAATAATCGTTAGAATAACAAAAAAAATTAATACGTGTTATTTTTTCACTAGTTTTGACACAGGGTGGCTCGAAATTTCTTACGAAATTTAGTGACAAATAAAGATTAAAGTTAAATTGTGCTCAAACGGGTTATTCGATTAAAGTAAATTTTTTTTTTGAAAAGTGCTTTGTGTGGCTTATAAAAATATTACACTGACAAAAAAATTTATATTTTAGATGATTTTTTTCTTGTTATCGAAACAAAACGCTTCTCTGTAATTTTAGTATGTTTTGGGTGAAGGACTAATAAATCTTTAGAAAACTGAAAAAAAATCGAACAAGTGCGAATAAAATTCGCTCATCAAGGGTTCCGAGAATGTAAAAGAACACAATATCAAAAATAAATGTCATAAAGTTGTGTTGTAAAGTCTTTATATCGCCAGACTATGGACGCGTAACAGAATAAATGATTAATCGTAGACGTCAATAGTAAATGTCAATCACATCTACATTGATCAAAAATGACACAAAAAATGTTACTTGAGGTTAAATCTTATCCATAGCTGTTTATGTTAACTAAAGACAGATTTAACCAGCTTTTAAATGGTTTAAATTGGGAATATTTTTTCTATAAATCAGCGTTGAAATATAGAGTGGTACATATACATATACTTAAAATAGCACTTTTTTTAACAATAACTAAGAAACTGTGCATCGCAAAATTCTAAAAAAATTGAATTGTTTTTTAATTTGGGTCATAAAAGATTTTTTTCTGCCTTCCCATTCCTATCCCCTAAACACACAGAAATATAATTATTTGAGAGTTCACTATAATTGTGATTAAAAGTTTACCAAACTTCCTGTCTATGTACATTTTTTCAAATTTTTCTGTCAATCAGTGTCGAAACGTAGGGGGGGACGGTCTGAAAGTTTTACTTTTATGACAATAACTCAAAAACTGTGCACAGAAAAATTTGAAAAAGTGCATTATTTCTTATATTAGGTGCTCTTTCAAATGACACCCCACTCGCTTGGGTCCAAAAAAATTTTTTTTACCCTCCTAACACCTCTCCCCTAAACACACAGAAATATAATTATTTGAGAGTTCGCTATAATTTTCGTTCAAAATATAGCACACTTCCTGTCTCTGTGAATTTTTTCAACTTTTTCTGTCTATCAGTGTCGAAACGTGGGGGAGGGGGCGGTCTGAAATTTGCACATTTTTTAGAATAACTCAAAAACTGTGCACCGCAAAGTTCTAAAAAAAAATGCAATGCTTTTTAAATTAGGTGCTCTTTCAAATAACACCCCACTCGTTTGGGTCAAAAAAGTTTTTTTTCTGTGATTCACAATGTGATTCACAATGATTCACGAGATAATCGAAATAATGAACCCACACCAATAGTATTCCGTATAAAAAACGGAGCCCTAAAAATAAAACGAAAAAAATGTGCTTTTGGAATTAGCCATCCTTGAAAATAGTATTTTTTTTCACAAACTAAAACTAAAAAATTTCATGTAATCTAATCAAAAAATTTTTCAGTTGTAATTTCTCAAGGGCGGTGATAGTTCGAAATAATTTTTTGCCAAACATTTCTAAAGCAAGTACATGGCTAAAGGCTTTTATCAATGCCACTTGCTTGAGAAATTTTTTAAAAAATTATGAAAATTTATTAACCAACGAGGGGAATTCGTTTAAAAATTTTTTTGCCATTTTTCATTTTTTTATATATTTTTTATGAATTATAAGTTGGCTTACTTTGATAACAGTGAATTATTTCAACATTAGAATGATTTTAATGCTGAACATTACAATAATTTTAATTTTTAATTTTTTTAATATCCCAGTAGGCCAGACGTATAAATATTTTTATTAGTATAATTCAAATTTTATTGGTGAAATTGAATGATGTCATTACATTTTAGAGAATTTCATTGCTTTAAATTAAAATAAAACTAAAGCAAAAAATTTTCAGTGTAATTTTTTTTATTAAGTCCTATTTACTACCTTTTAATCAAAAAAAATTGAATAAAAACGGTAAACTAGTCAGTGTAATATTTTTATAAAGCCACACAACGTACCTTTAAAAAAAAAATATACTCAAATCGAATAACCCGTTCGAGCACAATTTAACTTTAATCTTTAATGATCACTTCTTAAGAAATTTCGAGCCACCCTGTGTCAAAACTAGTGAAAAATTTAAAATAATTTTTTGTTATTCTAACGATTACCGAAGTTTCAAACAATTAAGTTTACACCATCGGCGTCTTGATTCGATTTTTCCATCTAAAACTAAAAATAGTATACTTAAGAAATCTGAAAACGTGATTAACACATGAAGTGCTGTGCTTAAATAAAACGGAACGTTAGTGGTTTTTATTAATTTATTAGATATTTCAACCTCATTTATTATGAAATATTGGTAAGTTTAGTCTGATTTATATAAATACAACATGATAAACAAGAGGCAACATGAAAATAAAAGTAATTCGTAATATATAATAAAGAGTGTCAGGACAGAGGGTAAAACTATTCATATTTACGCTTTTTGACAAAAACCAAATATTGCTTTCACCAACCTTATACCAATCCAAATAATATGCGCCTACTAATCAGTTGAAACTGCTGCAATAACGATTTAAAAGCTAGTACAAATTCAAGTCTCGCTGATTTTACCAATATACGTAATAAAATAGATTCCCACAGTGATGAATTCATACGCTAAAATATGAAAGGGCTGAAATCTCACAGCTCTGAGATTTTAAGACTTCGGTCTGGGTTAAGGATTTTGATATAGTTTTCGGCAAAAAACTTTTATGAGGACATGGTTTTTAGTTTTGGGCAGCGATGTACGTCAAACATAACTCTTTGTTAAAGTACAAGTATTTTTTATATCTGTTTAAAAATTTATTACAAAACTAACACGATACATCAATACGTTGCCGGAAAATTATAATCAAAATTCCAAAAATATTCCAAATATTAGAATAAAATCAAATATTTAAATATTTTCTAAATTCCAATAATATTTAAAAAATTCTTAAAAATTCAAACTTTTTCCAAAATTCTAAAAATATTGCAAAAATTATTACAAAATCAAAAATTGAAACTTTTTTCAAAATTCCAAAAATTATAATGAAATCAAAAATTTTAAATTTTTCAAAACTCTAAAAATATTTCAAAAATTCTTACAAAATCAAAAACTAAAACTTTTGCGAAATTCTAAAAATATTGCAAAAATTATTACAAAATCAAAAAATTGGCTAAAAAATAAATGAAATCATTTTTTGACACACTTGACAACATTTTTTTGATAAATATATAATGCCATAATTCTCAATAATAATAATAAAATTTCAATTCAAACAAACAATTTTATTTTTTTGCAAAAAGTTGGGTAAAACGTAAATAAAAATCTTTCTTTTGACACACTTGACAACATTTTTTTGACAAACTTATAATGCCATAATTCTCAATAATAATAATAAAACCGAAGTAGTTTCATTTCAAACAAACAATTTTTTTTCCAAAAAATTGGGTAAAAAAAAATAAAAATCTTTCTTTTGACACACTTGACAACATTTTTTTGACAAACTTATAATGCAATAATCTAGTTTTTGATCTCACATACCAATCCCGACCATCAAGATTCCCCCAAATTTAATGTTCCTACTCGTAATCACTTAAACTGAACGTTTTTTAAGCCAAAAATATGAAAATTTGCTATTTTTGACACACATAATGATTTTTTCGACACACTTCCGGTACAGTTATCGAACACAGCGTCCTTTCGGACCTGTATCTTGTGAATACCTATTATTAGAAAAAAAAATTTTTGAAATCCCTCCAGCCGTTTTCCCTGCAGTGTAGGTAATGACGGCGGCCAGCCGACAGACAGACATACATTTTTTTTTTTTTGCTTTTTTAGAATCAGGAGGTCCTAAAACGTCGAGAAATGTCAAAAAAAGTGGGGGTAAAAATTTCACTTTGAGCTCATGAATGTAATACTTAGGTCTTTCAGACCGAAGTAATTTCATTTCAAACAAACAATTTTATTTTTTCCAAAAAATTGGGTAAAAAAATAAATAAAAATCTTTCTTTTGACACACTTGACAACACTTTTTTGACAAACTTATAATGCCATAATTCTCAATAATAATAATAAAATTCATTTAAAACAAACAATTAATATTATTTTTTCCAAAAAATTAGGTTAAAAAATAAATAAAAATCTTTCTTTTTGACACACTTGACAACTTTTTTTTGACAAACTCATAATGCAATAATCTAGTTTTTGATCTCACATACCAATCCCGACCATCAAGATTTCTCCAAATTTAATGTTCCTACTCGTAATCACTTAAACTGAACGTTTTTTAAGTCAAAAATATGAAAATTTGCTATTGTGTGTCAAAAATCCCGACCATCAAGATTTCTCCAAATTTAATGTTCCTACTCGTAATCACTTAAACTGAACGTTTTTTAAGCCAAAAATATGAAAATTTGCTATTTTTGACACACATAATGATTTTTTCGACACACTTCCGGTACAGTTATCGAACACAGCGTCCTTTCGGACCTGTCCCTTGAGTATACCTTTTTTTAGAAAAAAAATTTTTTGAAATCCCTCCAGCGGTTTTTCCTGCAGCGTAGGTAATGACGGCCGGCCGGCCGGCCGTCAGACAGACATACATTTTTTTTTTGCTTTTTTAGAATCAGGAGGTCCTAAAACGTCGAGAAATGTCAAAGAAAGTGGGGGGGAAGAATTTCACTTTGAGCTCATGAATGTAATACTTAGGTCTTTCAGACCGAAGTAATACATATACGTTGGTGAGGGTACCCTTAACAGTCGCTATTTAAAACTGTGCTCCAGTGTTGCCAGATCGCGGAATTTTTTCCCGTTTGCGGAATATTTCATATAAAACGGGAAAGCGGGTAAAAACTTGGAAAGTGCGGGATTTTTAACATTTAATAATAGCAGCGTTTTAAATTAAAACTTATTTTGAAATGGTTGTACCAACCAATTTTTTACCAGGCTTCAGAAAGATGTCGATCACCCGATAGTTTTACTTAAATACATCGACTTGAGTATTGTCAAATTCACGATAGAATTTCTCCCTTCTGATGTTGAAATATCATAACTTTAACCTTTTGACGTTCAAAAACCCCACCATGTTATCTGAATTTGAAGAATATTTTGACCCTGTGAAACGAAAAATAAAATCACCTGAAACTACATGTTGGCTCTCTATGCATCCATGCATTTTAAACATATACAAAAATTGTGATGTTTGGCATCACTATTTTATTTCTGAGCAGTTATTTTCGTTTCAAAAAAGAGCTATTAAAATTTTAAAATTTTTTGAAAATCACGAAATCAAGACATATTTACTTCTTTTAAAAAATTTCCTTCTCAATTTTAATAGATTTGATGCTCCATTTTATAGCAATACTATCTTATTCCATACGTTGTGTGAAAAGTCGAAACAATAGTAATTTATTGTGTAAGTTTTTGATGCAATATTTTATTTTTCAAGGAGAAGTTTACGATGTGAGCGAGGCACGAACGAACATTACTAATATTTGAGAGAGTAAAATTCATTAAACACGAACCCAATACAACGTTTTAGCCTTCCGATAGAGTAACATTTATTAATTTAAATTGAACTATTTTAAAATTTGTTGATAAAACAAGTAAAACGAATAAAGAAAAACAGTAAATTTTATTATATTTTTTTGAATATTATTCAAACTATTAATTTCAAACAATTAAATAAATTTGATTCAATTTCGATATCTATTTAATTATTTGGTATTTTGAAAATGAAAAGATCTACAATGAAAGACATCAAATTTTATACTAATGAGAAACCAAAAAATAATCTTTTGGAAATTTAGTTCAATTTAATTATAGTAGCCTTTGCCTTTTTTAATATTCGAGAGAGGGACATTCACTTCAGTTTAAAGTTACTGTTTTTTGCTAACCAGAGCGAAAATGTTTACTTTTAATTTTTTTGTAAAATGCATTTTTGTAAAATACAATAAAAACAATTTCAGCATTCAATACAATCAAATATATTGTTAAATTGTGTTCCGGCACATTCGCAGTACAGAATAAAATTAACAGCTGTTTGTTTATTCTATTAAGGCCAATAACGTACACATATATAGTCGTAAAAACAGAAATGAGCCTATATTTATAGTTGTCGGAATGATAAATATTGATATAATTGTGGTGGTTTTTGAAGTTTTTCCAATAAATAATTGAATTTATATGACAATTCAACTCACTAAATGAAGTTTCGATAAGGTCCAATAAAAACGCTTCATTTACTATTTTTTAACAAATCAAAACGAATTGTATCGATTATTTTTCTCTGGTGGGAAGGAACAGCGAATATTTTCGAATATTTTCGGCCTACTTAATATATTAATTTAAAACAAAAATTCACATACAAAATTATGTGAAAATGCAATTTGCAAATAGTAAAAATGTCCGTTTTCATTCATAAATAATTGCATGTTTATGTTATTTGTCAAAAATAAATTAGAAATTTATAACATTTATACGGGCGCCTACTAAGATGAAATAATATTTTATTATGTATGATTATGTTGTATGAAATAATGTTACTATTTCTGTTCGTTAAATTGTTTGCTAAATGCAACACGTCACCAAATTATTAATCGATTATTTTTCAACATTACCACTCATGCCATTTGAGGTTAAAAATATCCCTCGTGCGCTACGCGCACTCGGGACCTCAAATGGCATTCGTAATAATGATTATGAAAAATAATCGACTATTATTTGACGACTCGTGATATTATATATGAATAGTTTTATTGAAAGCTTGATGGGAATTTGTGAGGGATTTTTTCCTTAAAGAAATGGCAAAAATCGGGTGTTTTCGATGCGTCAACGAGAAATTCATTTTTGAAAATCACGCAGGCAGGTCGGGCCCTACCTAACTAAAGAGGCATTCTTTTAAAGAGAGAATTCAATTGTCAACAACTACATTTTGCTTTAAAAGCTGACATGCCATGGAGGTTTACATAACACAGCTGATTGTAAGAGAAGAATAGTAAATTAATCACCATAAGCAGAAAGTTTTTGTCCTAGGTCCTAGACTAAAACAGCAACCATCTGTTGAAACATTCATTACTCAAATATTGTATCCCATAATCTTATTAGGCAAATTTTCCTCCCCAATTTCATTTTCTTCCATTTTGTAAGTAATTGAAAAACAAAACTATTTTGATATAAAATCGATTTTTTATCAATCCAAAATTGGAATTATATCGAGTTCGTGTATGGTAAAATTAAAGCAAATACAATCGGAAAAGCTGTTTTGCAAATAATAAGGAGATAAAAATGTATATAAAAGAGGAAAATAACGGCTTTTGGATTTATTCCTGTGTTGTATCCTTTTTTTGTATTTGATCTTAAAAACGATTCAAGCAAATGGAATAAAGTAGATTCTGTGCTTTTTTATATATAAAAGTTTAGGACGTGATTTGTCCTAAAATTATGAAACTAAGATACAGACTTCATTGATACTAAAAAGAATTGAGTTTTAGGTTCGTTTAAATATATAAACTTTTATTCCAGCTCAGGGAGTATTTATTTTGATTTGATTTTAATAAACATTTCTGTTTAATGTGGGTGACAGATTTGGGTTTCATTTTTTAAGCAAATATTTTTATATCTATTTTTAGATTGTGTAACTATAGCAACTAACTTTAGATAAGTCGTAAACACAGAGGTTGTAATAGAGAAATTCTAACAAATCATCATTTTGGACTGAATTGCTCCAACTACTCATTTTACTGTAATTTTACCAGTAGAATGGACAAGATTGTTTCCTAAAGCAAGGTTTTAATCGTCGATGAAAACTCGAATCTGTTGACCTTTACAGTCAATGATGAAATTTTTATCATCGCATCTGGGAAAGGACCTTCGTATAGAGATTCTAATACTTTACGTACTAAATCAGTGCGTAAGAAGACATGCGAAAGAGACTGGAGATTTTTGGAGACGAAAACTTTAGGAGAAGTGTTTCTTGACGCAATGGCGGGACGAAGGTGATTCATATGTTGTTTCAATTGTGAAACGAAATCAGATTGAGGAGTAGAGATAGAATTTGGACTAAAAAATTCTTTGGAGCACCGTATGTTAGTGTCGAAGACAAGTTCTGCCGATGCAGATTGGAAATATTTACGGAAAGCGGTTCGTAAATTAAGTAATATTGACGGTAATAATATTCGAGACCCATCCATCCTGTCGTAGGCCATTATCGCTGATTTTAGAGGTTAATGCCAACACTAGGAAAATTATTCAGAAGTTTGAGGATAGTTACCTAAAAGATATTGAGTATGGCGAGAGACATTTGCCTTTTGGCAAGCCAGGCAGGTCTGTGCGATTTGTCGTACATCGTTTTTAATGGATGGCCAAATGGTCTTATCAGTAAAGAGTTTGATAGAACTTTGGACTCCTGGATGAGATAAATTGTAGAGACTGGAGACTATCGCAAGGAGATTGATGAAATTGCTTTGGAATAAAAGGTCGTGGATTACCAGAAGAGATATCACATAAAATAGTTTGGCACTAGAATGGCTAAACGATAATGAAAAGCATTGCGAAATTGAAGTATGGAACAAATATCGTCGTAGTTAATGTTTTCTGGAATTGGTATTTGGCGCATATCAATGGTGAATTGACTGAGGAAATCTATATGACGGATTTGGCGACGATTTGCTTGCAGAGTAAGCATAACGGTTATAGGACGTCTTTAACGGTTGGTAGCATTAATACATTCAAAAGTAGGTTTAATTTCAGTCGAATCAATCAAATGTCCAAGGAAGTCAACGTTGATTTTAGCAAAGTTGCATTTAATAACGTTGATAGAGACCAGCGTCGACAGCACGCTCAAAAACAGTCCTAAGATGTTTGAGACGCTCTTCAAAGGTTTCAGAAGCAATAAGGAGATCATCTATGTAGATGAAACAAAAATTTAGGTCTCAGAGAAGGGGGTGCATAAACAATTGGAAAAGTTGTGCAGCATTTCGCAATCCGAAAGTCATTCGAACGAATTCGAACAGTCCGAACGAAGTTAAAATTGCAGTTTTTAAGATTGCAGATTATAGAGAAAGTAAATGTAGTTGATGCGAATAATGCTGAATGTGTGGGATAGGATATTTGCCAGGATTAGTGATATTGTTTATAGAGCGGTAGTGGCCGCAAGATCTCCACTCGCAATGACCGGTGATAGTCAATTTGTCAGAAGCAAGTTGACGATACTTACATGAAACGGGGGAACCATATGTTGCGATAACGTGAATTACGTTCTGTTTCACAGGTCTAGCGAGATCATTTTTTGAAGTAAAGTCCTTAAAATATTTGAGAATGTCGAGAATTTTGATATTAACGGAATCGTTGATTAGAGTTAGAGACGAAGCTTGAGAAGTGGAGTGTTTAGCCAAAGTAAATAAGAAGGTAAGTGGATCGATAAGACGTTGATTTTTAATTTCCACTAAAAGACCATATATGTTAAGAAAACCAGCTCCTAGGATTGGTCTGAGACCAATGTTTAAGCTACGAGATCGTGTACCGTAGGTGCTAACTTTAGTCGCGTTATCTGATTTCTTGGAGAGTCCTCCGCAGTTGCGGGAATAACTGAAACTTCAGCATAAGCATCAAAGTGGAAGTTCTTTCTCGAAGAAATCTTGAGAACCAGAAGACGAAGTTGGGAATAACTGTCATCACACGCCGTCACATGTGATGGGTCTATGAGTTTTTTTGAAAAGGTTGAAGCAAAGGAGTCAGAGTACTTTGGAAAATATTTGTACTCTCAATCGTTTTTTTTGCGTTCTCTTTGAAAATATGATGGTAGTAGCAAATAACATCAAACAGTTGAGGTCGCGACTTGGAACGTGGGAGAGCAATTTGAATTTCTGTTGTGATTATCGTTTCAATACTTAAATCTACTCCGATAATAATGAGAAGGCTGGGAGACATTTTGCCGTTGAATGGCATTAAGGAGTTGCAGGTTTTATGCTTTTTTTTAAATGTTCAACAAGTGACATATTGTCGTTAGAGGATGAAGTAGAATAAGAAACGGTAGGATTAGAAACGGCGCGCCGATCCTCTTAGGAAAGCAAGCATATTGTCTGTAACCTATCACGACTTGTAAATCGGTTTTGAGTGAATGTAGCATAAACTGTAGGTGAAAGTTTTTCCACCCAAATGACTTTTAGAGTTACCTCTGAGTTGTATTACGGAATTTAGCTGTCATATCCCGTAAGAGCTGTGAGAGCTTTTTAAGTTATAAGAGCCTCTTTGAGATTATACTAAGTATAGGACCATATACTTAGTTTGTTTTAACTTGATTTGCCCTAATAAGAATTGCCCTTCCAAAGTTATAAACCAAAGGTTCTGGTGTTTCAGACCAGAGAGGGGGAATTTTAGGTGCCACGTGATTAATTGTTGGCATATTTGCTGAAGAAGTGCCATCCGTAGATGTTGAAGGGTACGGAGCAAAAACTGGAGGTAGTAGAGAATTGGTCTAAACATTAAATTCCAATCTTTCAGAGTGGCTTCGACCCCTTTTGCAATCATTGCCTCCATTTGATCTGGTGTAACCATTAAAGTTTTAGGTTCGGTTTCGGGAGAAGCAGCAGTTTTCTTAGGCTTTGGTGGTGATTGGGAAACTGTTGGTAACGATGCGTGACGGAAAAGCGTAGTTGTGTCGGCAACTAGGTAGATCAGTGTTGCTGTCAATAGCAATTCTAATGCGTGTTGGTTCGCGAATACATACCTGCAGATCGCGACCGATAACTTTTAAGTAAATAAAACAAATCCAGGCAAGGAATAGTAAAAAGATTACATGGATTTCGGTTTTGAACATGTCGGGGTCAGCAGTTTAGTAATTGAGCGGAGTTGTCTAGGAGATGCATTTTCAAAGGTTTTTCGTTCAACTCCATTTTTATTGATTGAGTCGTCTCGGTACACTTACTTGGTTCTGGTATTACAACATTACATTTTCTGAGTAGTTCAGAATGCTGTAGTTTGTATAGCGTAACTGACGCAACTCTGACTATTTCGATACATTTATTTATAATTTATTGTACTTAACACTAAACATGCTTAACTTTCAATAATAGAAAGAAACCCATTAAAATTTCTCCAGATTATGTAGTTTAGTTTGTAGGACGGTATGAACATGCTGAGTTAAATAGTTAAATGAGTAAATCTAGTAAGTTTCAAGCAGCTGAACTAAATCTCTAGAAATCAATAGTTCAAACAGAATTTTTCATGTGATGGATCTCAATATAAAGTTCTCATATGTTATTTTCTTACGAGTTTTCATAAGCCTCTTTCATGTCTCCAAATTCTGCGTTTTCGAATGATTTATCATTTAACGAATGGTTGCCGACAAATGGTAGCAGACTTTTCTGTAAATCAAATTTACCCAATATATGAGGCAATATATTGAGGTCCAACACTGTTTGTTTTTTGTTTAATAAACGTTATAAAATTTTATTTGTTTATGAATACAGAGATTAGATAAGTTTCTACAATTTTGGGAATTTTACATGGTAAATTTACTTTTAGTTTTATGTAAATCGATATAACAATCCCCTTATTATTACTAAAATAACTTTGCACATAAATTCTCATTGAAAATTTATCAGAATAGTATCACAAACTGTTGCATCGATTTACATGAAATCATTCAAAACATTATCACTTTAATTAGTATAGAATACAGATAATCGGAGGCAACCAGAATAAACAGATTGGACGGATCAGGTTAGCTACAACATTAACATTTTCATAAATAATTAGATTAGATTCATTTATACCGGAATTACTTAAACTCATGAATAATTATGACTTATTTTACAGATAGCTGACAGAGAAGGAAGGTTATTGTAGAAAACGTTATATGTAGAAGCCGTTCTGGGTAATTTCATACAAAATTTGTTATTTTAATTAAATTATTAAGTTGTTTTACTGTTATTACAGAAGCATTGATGTCAAAAACAATTCGTTTGGTATATTTTAAGTTTTTTAAAACTATTTTAATAGCTTAATAGTAACTAGGAGGGCCCGGCGTGCTTCGCTACGCTTATAAATAAAGTTTTTGCATAGACTTTTTGTTGACGTAGAAGCAATGATTTCAAAAAGTGGTAATGAGAAATGCTAGCATATTATTTTTAATTTTTCTTTTTAAATATATGAATGAAAAATAATCAGAACTCTAGCTGATCAGTTCGGATATATGAAAGATTAGCGATCAAATAAGTTAGAGATCAAAAACTTATTTGATCGCTAATTTGTCATATATCCGAACTGATCAGCTGGAGTTCTGATTATTTTTCATTCATATATTTAAAAAGAAATATTAAAAATTATATGCTAGCATTTCTCATTACCACTTTTTGAAATCATTGCTTCTACGTCAACAAAATGTCTACGCAAAAACTATATTTATAAGCGTAGCGAAACACGCCGGGCCCTCCTAGTATTTATAAGAAGACACAAATTACAATGTATAAAAGAATAACAACATAACATCGTATCGTTTTTGTGAAAAAAAAAATATAAACAGCAGAAC
The DNA here is from genome assembly GCA_963693315.1 of Diogma glabrata. Classification (NCBI taxonomy): domain Eukaryota; kingdom Metazoa; phylum Arthropoda; class Insecta; order Diptera; family Cylindrotomidae; genus Diogma; species Diogma glabrata. Next base: position 76,411,089 of record OY856187.1, read on the forward strand.
AAAATTTTCACATGCATTCACATCAATGTACATAAGAAGACTAAAACAAAATGTATAAAAGAATAACCAAATAACATCGTATCGTTAATGTAATTTTTCTTAATCCATCGTTGTCAAACAAAATTTCAAACGCTATCACAGCCGAATATAAGGTGTTCTTAAAGTAATTCAATATGATTAAAATTTGTGTTGTATAGACAATTAAAAATATTTATATTTCGAAATATAAGGAAATATTTTATTCAAACATATTAGGCTTTTAAATTTATATGTAACATTTATTATTTCTTTTATTTGTTTTGAGAAATGAGAATATAAATATGCAAATTTCAAACAGTACCACCCAGCTAGAATGCAAACATTATCAAACTTCACCAATACTATTACACTTCCTTAGATATTTATAAGAAGATTCAAATAAAATACAAATTACAATGTAGAAAAGAATAACAAAATAACATCGTATAGTTTTTGTGAAAAAAAATATAAAAAACAGAACAAAATTTTCACATGCATTCACATCAATGTACATAAGATTTAGTCTTCTTAAAATAAAATAAAATAAAATGTATAAAGGAATAAGAAAATAACATCGTATCGTTTTTGTGAAGAAAAAAATATATGATTTGGGCAAGTCCATTTCATATTGTATGGAGGGGCCGTTAAATTCAAAAATACATTTTAATTCGTCTACAACTTTTTTATTTATGATCAGATTTGTGTGAAAAATCTTTAAAATCTAAGTTACACTAATATCAGTTAGCAGTGAAAATTTGAAATGAATTCATCTGCGAATAAAAAAGCCTTAGGCTGTACAAAGTTTTTTTTAGTGTATTTACATATAAGATTTTAATTTGGTAATCTCGGCCACACGCCACTATTATCGTCCTTGTTTATTTAGGTTACTTATTGGGACATACTTCACCCTTTGTTCGTCTATACTTTTGAGTTATTTCATTAATATTTTCAACTCGCCCTCATAACCATTTTTTTTAAAGAAATTAGTTGTTGGTTCGGAATTATTTCTTACTCATAATTTTGCTAATGAATAAGGTTGAAGTTGCGTCAAAACACACAAAGTTTTACTGGCACGAGCAATTGATTAAATGTTTAACTCTGATGGTTTCGGGTAAAAAATGAATTTTACTACCTTAACTTCTGAAAAATAAATCACTTTCATGTGATCTTACCTGTTGCACCTAGGGTACAAAAAATGTGCATTTAAAGCAAAAAAAACATAAAGTGTGCACCAGATTTTGTTCGAAGTATACCACTAACAATGTTTTAATAATGACAACTTACACACAAAAAATTTTATGGTTAAATTGATCAAAAAGAACCATACTTTTAGAGAACCATATACTATGGTGATATTTAACTACGTTTAATGGTTGCTATTATAGGAACCATACTATGGTGATAGATAACCAAATTTTATGGTTGTTATTATAGATGCAGAACCATACTATGATTATAATTGACCACATTTTATGGTTCTCTAAAATAAGATCAATTCAACAATAAAATTTTTTTGTGTGTAGGGTTATGCTAAGTAACGTTACTAAGTAATGTTACTATATTGATTTGTTTATTTCCTCGTTAAAGTTTGTTTTAATATTTAGGTACAGTATCTTAGGTTTTGTATTTTTTAGCCAAAAAAACTTATTAGATGTGGCAATTCCAATAATTTTATTGGAATTTAGTATTTTTTACCTGTTTACCATTGAATTTACCTGTATACCTCTGACTAAAGTTAATAAGTTAATATATATTTATTTTTTTTTCACGGATGAACTTCTACCCACCAACCCAGGTAACAATTTCGCCTAAATTTTTTAAATTATTCCAACTTAACTTGAGAAAGCATTGTGTAAGACCATATTATTCAAGCTTTACCTAAAAAAAGCTTGTAAAAGACTAGATTCAGTAAGTTTCTTATATAATTTCTTAAGTAAAGCTTAATTCAATAATAAATACTTAGGGCATATTCAAGCAACTGTTACTCAAGTATAATACCTTTTATAAGGTTTTATTCACATATAACTTTTAAGGTAGTATTTAAGATGTTTTTACTCAAGAATTCAATCCCTTATATAAACCTTTATTAAAGTACAACTTTTAGGAAGAATCTAAGAAGATTCTTACCCAAGGATAGTTCCTTGTATACGACTTTATTTATGTATAATAATTTTAGTAGTATTCAACAAAATTGTTACTCAAGTAATATTTCTTATATACGGCTGTTTTCAATGAATATTAAAACAACAAATCGATCTGTCAATATTTTTGACAGTTCGTTGTTTAATTCGCGATTGTGTGTTTTTTTATTAAATCACTTATCGTGTTTAAAAAGCTAACAAACCTTTAAGAACTTTAACAAACTATTATTGATTAATACAAAAGATTATTTCAATGGTAGACATATTTTCGTCAATGGAAATTTGCAATTGCCATTATTCCGCAACCATTTAATCGAACGTTTCTGATGATGGTTTATGAATTGATTGAGATTTACCATTTCTGATGATGGTTTATATAATGATTTGAGTTGGTCAACAAATAAATAAACTGATGATAATTTGTCATACAATTCATTTTTGTATTATATGTATGTAATCGCCATATTGTGCGCAATTCGTTTGGGAAAAAATTATATCAAAACTTGCAACAGATTGCAACTGACTTATGGAAAATATAACGTAGAACGTTTATTTAATATGGTCATTTAACATTTATATATTAATCAGAAAAATTGTGCAACTGAAAGTAATGCAAATCACAGCATACTATACCCCTTACGAAGCTTGAGTAACACTTTTGTTCTGTATTGAGTAACGTTTTATTCCTGTCTTGGAAATTGATTTAATGAACGTGCGTAAGGGTAAACGATGAGGAAGAGGGTCTGTGGTCGATTCCATCCAGGCACGTTTTCATTTATGAATTTTATTTTCCTTTTTTTTATTTTATTTTTATTCTTTAATCATTTTTAATCGTACAATTGAATGGAAACACATGCGTAGATATCGTATATGAATACGCAAAATTATTTTCATTTCGAAATTGTCCTCAATCATAACCAATATTATTTTTAACAAAAGGAAACCATTAGTACACTTTTATATGCATTCCTAATCAAAATGTTTGAATAAAAATTAATTCATAGTCGTGGAAGTGGTCCGAAACTTGAAATGTGTACAAATAATTTGTTAAACAATATAGTGATTAAGTTTCAATTTTCTTTATGACAGCTGCTAAATAGAGAAGTGGATAGCGTGCGGTCCTGGAGAATCAAAGGTTACGAGTTCGGTCCCAGCTACAGGCGTTTGTAAAGATGCGAAATGTGTAAAATAAATTGTAATTTCCGATAAAAGATTAACTCAATAGCAGCAATATACAAAAAAAAAGGAGTTTAATGCGCCAATTAACCAAAATAACTAAAGGAAACAATCACCAATTTTTTTTTTCAGTGGCATCGCTTCTTGAATAGCCACTGAGTAATTCTCTTGAGAAAATATTTACTCAAGCACTTTATTCAAGTAACATTTTGACAGTATTTGAATAAGCCTGGAATAACAACTTATGTACCACTTTATTCAAACACTTATATAAAACATGTATAAAGCATTATATATGCCTTCTTGAATAAAGAATATTTTTTCATACGCCTTTTCTCCTTGAGTAGAGCTTGTATAAAACTTTTATCATGCATAGTTCAAGAATTTTAAATTTCCCCTTCCATTTTAAATTTCTCTTTTAAAGCTTTACTCAATGATTGCCTAGGTTAAATTGTTACCTGGGAAGTTCTCTAATGTTTTAAGTTAGAGAGCTGCGGTGCAAAGGACAAAATTGGTGTTAATCTCTCCTCAAATTCCACGAATTATGTGAATCCTTCTTAGCAAGGATTAAGGTACTAAAGTGACTCATTTAGTTTATGTAATCTTAAAATTCATGATGCATTTAGTCACGATGGAAAAAACTCTAGGCTTCTTGTTTGACCAATGTTAGTCGTTCTAGCAGCTCCCAAGGCTTCATTTACAAAACTTTCGAGCCAAAATTATTGGTTCACTTTGGAGACGTCATTCGTTCTGACGTTTTTCTGACATTTTTTCGTAAATAGTTAGTAAATAGTTTAGTAAATCAATTTTTAAAAACTTTACAGCTGGTTTTGAATAATAGTTTACAATAATTTACTTTCCTGAATTTCGTAGAAAGCCACAGATGTTGTTAACAGTGAAACGAATGATTCATTTAATTTCATTATTATTATTACCATAATTGCATTCAATCATAGTAACACAAAATCTTCAGCTTATCTTGTTAACATAAAAAAGTGAAACAGATTTATCTTAAGATATACAAATTAAATAACATTATGTTAGATAAGCATAATGATCATGAACATCATCACCAACGATAATCTTTTATCTCTATAATATAAATCCAATTAAGCCCTAAACAAAATCCATGAAGAAGAATCGTCTTTGATTTTTTAGCATTTCTCTCTTCTAGTCGCCTTCTTGTTCTGGTTATTTTCTATTTAAATATTATAATTATCATATTTCAAAATATCCGTAAAAATATAAAATTTATTTTTCAAACCACAATACCTTACACAAAATTTTCAGTTTATCTTATAAGAAAGAAAATAATTTTGAAAAAGTTTTAGATACTGTCAAGAAGTAAACAGAGCAGAAAGTGCTGGAAAACGTGACCAGAATATCTAAACCGTTTCCAAACGAATAAAATGTTTTTGTTTTCCTTTTTAAATAAAGACAAGAATATGGAACGGTTCACATTTAGAGGTGATTAAATTGAATTAAGGTAGACATTTTGATGTGAAACTCTAAGATGTGATCGTAATAGAGTGGATTATTTTTGAAATTTATTTTTGGCATATTTTCAGTTTTATAAGTATATAAGCCTTAGTTTTTCTTATTTATATAAATATGTATTTATTAGATAAACATGACCACATGACAAAATGCTAAAATTATTAATATTAGCTTTTGCATATATAAAAAGCTTTCTGGGTTATCATCAGAATTAAGTAAATAGCAATCAATCATATAATCACATTTCAAATCATGAAGTTAAAATTTTATTAGTTCAATAAACATTAAGTACATATCTTGAAATATTTTATGTTTCTTTATTTGTTTTTATTGGAATTGAAATGGAAAAATAAAACAAAAAATCAGTTAAATAAACAAATTTGTTTAATTATCATTTTACGAACATATGTAAACAATTACTCTGTCGATTCGTTTACAAATTTTTCCAAACATAATATTCCACCCTAAATCGAAAAAGTTTCAATCAAATAAGCTCACCGTGTGGTATTTTGTATTTATTTTTTGTTTTTAATGTTTGCTACAGTAAATATGTTTACAGCAACAAAAAGTACAGAAGTTTTGTTATTATGAGAAAAGTGAATGTGTTTGTTCTAGGTACGGGATATTGTGTTATGGTTTTTTTTCTATTTTGATAGTTTTGTTTACTTGAATTTTTCTGTTTACGAATAATCGATCAAAAATAAAAACGAATTAAATTAGAAACAATTATTGGTTGGAATTGGATTGTTGGATTATTGTGCTACACATTTATTGTTATGTTAATGTGGATACGTAGTGTGGTGAATTTCCAATGTAATAGATTTATTTAGTTCCTAATAGGTCTATTGCGAACACATAATTAGTAGTTAATTTTTTTTGGTCTAATTGTATTATATTGAGTGGCAGATAAAGGATCGGGGTGAGCATTATATGTTTTGAACAAATTTATTATGAAATTATTTACTGAGCGCTGTTTTACCGAATTCGGCATACTTAACAGTCGATAGGTTGCTTACGTTTCGGTATACGTTTATTCATCGAACTTCTTTTGACATTATCTGCAGGTTGCCCTGCCACTAACAAATACTAAACAGGAAAGATATGGAACCAAAAATACAAAAAGATTGAATCAAAAAAATTAAACTGGTTTAGTGAGATTTTCCCTGATTTTACTCTGAATAAACAAAAGAGTAAAATATCAAAAACAAAATCAAATTTTAAAAACAGCATTTTCTGAAATGAGAAAAAATTGTTGAAAAAAGTTAATTTTAAAAATAGTTGAAATTGTCAAAAAATGTTCCAAAAACAGAATTCATAAGTCTTTCTTCTAAACAAAATTTTCAATGAAAAATTTTTTAAAAGAAATTCAAAATTTTAAAAATAAATTTCTAATACAAAACAAACTTTTAAGATGACGTTGGAGACTGGAAACTGTAAGAAATAAAAAAATTCGAAAAAAAACTTCCAAAAGTTTTAAATTAAAAACGAGAAGTACTTTTTTGAAAAAACTTCTATATTTGGCCAAATTTATTGCGATCCGTTAAATAAAGAACACGATTTTCACACGAAAGATTCAAAAGTTGTTTTGATTTTGGTTATTTCCTTTACGAAGTGGAAGCAAGCTTTGCCCTGGGGCTGCAAATGCTACGAGGAAAGAAATCCTTAAAACGCAATCTGTATTAATCCCACATGGAGTCGAGTTAAATTACTCAAAGGGGTCGAATAACACTAATTTATAGGGGATGTATATTTTTTTTCCGGTTTTGTAAATTTTTCGCACTCAAAAAAAATAACAATCCTGGATACGTTTGAAACTATTAGACATTTGTTAAATTTATCGAAATCGGTTGGGAGGGCAGTATGATTTGCAATGCCCGTTTTGCGGTACATAAAAACATGACTTTTTTTAAGATTCTTATATGCAAAGAAATGTGAGAGGTACAATAATTAGGTAGGTATAGGGCACAATAATGTAACGGATGCCAGAAAAAGGTTCATATCACAATTACTATTCACAATCACCCAAATGGCGTGAAGATTGTAGCGTTTAGCCGTGCAACCTAGTTTCTCTGATAGAAACAGAGATTTTACTACCAAAGTCATAGAAAATACCTACCTGACTTTGTATCATCAACTTGGATTCGATCAGTCGTTATACTTCATGGTCTTTTGTCAACCACGTAGTCCTAATAGTGCACGGTATAAGTATAAACAAATAAAGCTAAAGATGGCCATCTCTATCTTCATCAGATAATTATATAATTCATCAGATCAGGCTCGCCCTACAGTATACGAGAACTAATCTCGAAATCAAAATCAGTGTTGCAAAGCAACTGATTTCAAAGGAAATATCCCCCCAACAATTTCACTAGTTACATTATAAACAAAGACTGTTGGTTAGCAACAACAAAAGCAACAATCAAAAATGTGAAAAAGGACTTTTAATAACTAAACAACAAATAAAAATTATAAAATAATAAATAGAAGAAAAAAAATCAGATAAGTGCAAATATAACTCGCTCGCCGAGGGTTTTCGTGTATATAATATTCTACGATAACAGTTCTGCTAAAAACAGAATTTTAGAAATAAATCAAAAACGGCACTTTCGCAAAGTACAAAAAAAAAATTGTTTTGGACTTGAATAAAATTCTCCTCTCTCATGACACTCCACTTATGAAGATCAAAAATATCTTTTCTACTACCCAACATAAAAAATCTACTTTCGATGTTTGTTCATTGCATCGAAAACTTCTTTTTCGTCACCGGTGATAAAAAATACCTATAAAAATTACTTGTGTACCTAGTGACGAAAGCAATTTTTTAAAAGCCATCTATTTTCTAAATTCTTAAGTAGAATAAACCATCCTAGAATACCCTTTAAGTGAATCAATTGTTTGAATTAAATAATTTGGTTAGTGTTAATTTGTCTCTATTGGGAGGGTGATGTTAATTTATTTTTGAATTATTTACGGACAATATACATTAAAATTGGAAAAATAATAATAGTTAAATATATAATATTCATATATTCTTTTTAAATAGTATGCTAAAAAACAGTTGGTTTTAAAATATTTAAAAAAAAATATTTCACCTATTTATTTAACATAAAAGGAAAAAAAAATATTTATTTTACGTAAAATAATTTACGTTGTGTTAAAATATATCACGAGTTTACGTAACGTCATACCTATTCAAAAACTTAATCAAAACTGATATTTCTATTTTAGAAATCTGAAATGTGAATTTGGGTTTTAGGCTGGGGCCGTTACGGATTTTTATAGCTGAAATAAAAAAAATTAGTAGCAGGTAGCGGCCAGCTGGAATATATAGTTGAGGTCATAAATAATGAAAAAAAAAACTTTTGAACTTGATATGAAGGGAAGTAGTGAAATGGGGTGATGTTTAAGGGGAGAAAACAGTTTTTCGTTATTTGTAACGAAACGAGGCCTCCTAGAGAAAAGTTTTTCATACAAAAATTGTAGATAATAAAAAAATCTAAAACTTTAGTGAACACTTTTTTCGACATAACCTCAAAGTTTGCGAGAAAATGATGAAAAACCGATTTTTCTGTTTTTTATTTTTTTTTCGCGTGAAAATTATTTAATTTTAATGAAACTTTGTGAAAGTACGTAATTATTTGCGCATAATAAGCATGAATTTTTTCAATTATGGAAAATAAATGTTTTTCGAGATTTTACCATTTTTCCGAAAAATGCAGTAGAACAACATCAAAATCCAAAAAAACATCAATAAAGTTGTTCGCCGGAGATAGGGGTGTTCTATCTCCGGCGAACAACTTTATTGATGTTTTTTTGGATTTTGATGTTGTTCTACTGCTTATTTTTTTTGTCAAGATGTCTACTCTCAAATAATATATCGATTTTAATGATTTATTGTTATTTAGCAGCTTAAAATTGAGAAAAACCGAAAAAAAAAGTTTTCGAATCTCGAACTTGTCGATTTTTTTAATTTTTTTCAATTTTTTAGCATATTTATGTTAAAAGTTCATAATATTTTAAAGAAAAAACTTTCTTTGGTATAAAATAAATAAAGTTAAATGAATTTACTTATTGGAAACAACGCTAAAATTGAATAAAGTAAAAAATAAAAAAATGCTGTTACGTATTCAAACAGAAAAAAATTTACAAAGTTTAAAATTTAACAGCATACTATACGGTTGCCACGTGTCCTACATTCGGTAGGACAGTCCTACTTTGGAGCAAGAATGTCCTACGTCCTCCTTTACTATAAAAATGTCCTACTTTAGGCAAACTGTAATACAATATCTTACACTGAAAAAAATAGATTTTTTTTCTTCCTATTTCTCTCAATAAACGCGCTAGCAAAATAAGTAATTGTTATTGCACCTTTACTTATATTAAAATTGTAACTGATTATTTAACTTTATGTCGAAAGGTTAGTAACAATAGCAAATAATTTACATTGCTGACATATGTGAATATCGATGCTTTATTGCACGATTTATTCAGGTTGTAAACCACCATTGTTTAAATTTTGAAATAAACCCACCGTTTAACCTCTGTTTTTTTAAATAACTTTTGTTACAAAGTACCTGTTCTTAGAATTATTAATTATTATTAATTATTATTAAAATAAAATGACTCAACCGAATTTTGTTATAAAGTAAAACCTTTGGCTACAGAAAGCTAACGATTTTGAAGGAATATGTAAATACACAAAACTACTACACACACTAGGACACACTACCCCTAATGTCTCAAAACTAAAAAACTCGTTGGATTTGTGCCACATCAATTTTCAGTTAAAAATAAATTTTTTTCTGTTCTTAGAATTATTAATTATTATTAATTATTATTAAAATAAAATGACTCAACCGAATTTTGTTATAAAGTAAAACCTTTGGCTACAGAAAGCTAACGATTTTGAAGGAATATGTAAATACACAAAACTACTACTACTTATGAGTAACTTATACAGTTACTTAACTACTTATGAGTAACTGGCTTACAACATAAGTTTATTGATTTTTTTGAAAGTGCCAATGAATCAGCAGACGGCATGTTTGGCTGTATTTCTGAGTTCTTAAAACTTTAAGTTTAAGTTTTTCGAGTGTTACCGCATTGTAGGCTAATAAAATCAAAGCGAATTTGTATGCCATTATTCATTATAAATAAATAAATTAGCATTACAGAAATAACGCCCATACATTCATTCATACTTACACCAAACCGAAACCAAATTTTTTTTAAAAAAATTTATTTTTAACTGAAAATTGATGTGGCACAAATCCAACGAGTTTTTTAGTTTTGAGACATTAGGGGTAGTGTGTGTAGTAGTTTTGTGTATTTACATATTCCTTCAAAATCGTTAGCTTTCTGTAGCCAAAGGTTTTACTTTATAACAAAATTCGGTTCAGTCATTTTATTTTAATAATAATTAATAATTCTAAGAACAGGTACTTTGTAACAAAAGTTATTTAAAAAAACAGAGGTTTAACGGTGGGTTTATTTCAAAATTTAAACAATGGTGGTTTACAACCTGCATAAATCGTGCAATAAAGCATCGATATTCACATATGTAAGCAATGTAAATTATTTGCTATTGTTACTAACCTTTCGACATAAAGTTAAATAATCAGTTACAATTTTAATATAAGTAAAGGTGCAATAACAATTACTTATTTTGCTAGCGCGTTTATTGAGAGAAATAGGAAGAAAAAAAATCTATTTTTTTCAGTGTAAGATATTGTATTACAGTTTGCCTAAAGTAGGACATTTTTATAGTAAAGGAGGACGTAGGACATTCTTGCTCCAAAGTAGGACTGTCCTACCGAATGTAGGACACGTGGCAACCGTATAGTATGCTGTTAAATTTTAAACTTTGTAAATTTTTTTCTGTTTGAATACGTAACAGCATTTTTTTATTTTTTACTTTATTCAATTTTAGCGTTGTTTCCAATAAGTAAATTCATTTAACTTTATTTATTTTATACCAAAGAAAGTTTTTTCTTTAAAATATTATGAACTTTTAACATAAATATGCTAAAAAATTGAAAAAAATTAAAAAAATCGACAAGTTCGAGATTCGAAAACTTTTTTTTTCGGTTTTTCTCAATTTTAAGCTGCTAAATAACAATAAATCATTAAAATCGATATACTATTTGAGAGTAGACATCTTGACAAAAAAAATAAGCAGTAGAACAACATCAAAATCCAAAAAAACATCAATAAAGTTGTTCGCCGGAGATAGGGGTGTTTTTTCGGAAAAATGGTAAAATCTCGAAAAATATTTATTTTCCATAATTGAAAAAATTCATGCTTATTATGCGCAAATAATTACGTACTTTCACAAAGTTTCATTAAAATTAAATAATTTTCACGCGAAAAAAAAAATAAAAAAAAGAAAAATCGGTTTTTCATCATTTTCTCGCAAACTTTGAGGTTATGTCGAAAAAAGTGTTCACTAAAGTTTTAGATTTTTTTATTATCTACAACTTTTGTATGAAAAACTTTTCTCTAGGAGGCCTGGTTTCGTTACAAATAACGAAAAACTGTTTTCTCCCCTTACACATCACCCCATTTCACTACTTCCCTTCATCTCAAGTTCGAAAGTTTTTTTTTTCATTGTTTATGACCTCAACTATATATTCCAGCCGGCCGTTACCTGCTACTAATTTTTTCATCTCAAAAAGGTAACGGCCCCAGCCTATTTGTTTATGACAAAGTACAAACCGTCTTTAGTTATAAGACTACTAGACGCGAAATGGAAAAGACAATGAACCTTCAAAGATGTGTTATTTAATGATTTTAAAAACTTTATAGAAATAGTATAATAATATAGGATTTCGTATTGTAAATAGAATAAAAATATAGCATCATGAATAACTCTATATGTATGGATATGTAAAAAATTCACGAAAAAAACAATCAGGCTTGTAATTAAAGACATGTTTATAGTTTTTATGAAATAGAACTTGGATAATTTATTCTTATTGAGTCATCTATTATTTAATAGCAGAAATATAAATACATTTTAATTTGTAACAGTGCATGTTTTAAAATGTGAATTGTATGTAATTATAAATGAAAGTGCTTAATAATTATTAATAACTTTTAAAAAAGGAGTAGAAAAAGTACAGTCTTCTACTCGCCGAAAATCAAATTTTGAATCTCGCGACAATTACCAATCTTGGCTATCGTCTCAGCTGGTAAACTGTCCTCTCGTTTCGAAATATATTGTTTTCGGCATCGTTGAAGAATATACTATTTTTCGAAATTTCTTTTCTCAACCCTCTTTAAACAAGATTTGAAATGATAAGCTATAGTTTTCGTTCAACCCTTACAAAATTATCTTTAACCTTGAAGTTTTTCAATTTTTCAGGTGGCTTACAAAAAGAAATCCACATTTTCGAAAATAAGTCAAAACTATATGCTTTCGAAAATTATAAAAAAACTGTTTTGAACTACAAAAAAATATCACTTTTCACCAAATATGTTATGATTAACAACCCACACTTGACATGATCAAAACTAATTTTTTTCTAAATTTCTACTCTCAACGCCGTTGAATTCAAAGAAACATAAATGTTTTTATGTAAGCTGCAAGCTAGTCAATTATATTTTAAAATTATTTTTTTAGTTAATTGCACTCAATATCAATTAATAGTACTTGTTTGTCTCTACATAGAAATTTTTGTGATGTAAAGTTTAGTCATAATATTATATACAGTTGTGCAATTCTGTATTTGGAGGAAAATATTTTCTCGTTTGAATAGAATTGTTTATTGAGATGATATAAAGATGGAGATTTGAAATGAGAAATTTATTATTTGTATACGATGGATGGGATAATAGAAAAGAAACAAAATACTGAAGAATTTTACTATATATACTTGACCATTTTATTCGGTCAGTAGTAATTTTAGTGACATTTAATTTGTGTTCAAATTGTACAAAAATGTTGTGTATTTTAAGTGGTAACAATTTTTAAAACAGAAAAAAAAAGTAAAAAACCAATCTTTATTGCAAATAAATTATGTAGTTTTGTAATTCTTGATTTTGAGGGTGTTTGCTATAGAGATTAGAAAGTGGATTTGAGGAAAGCGAAACCGTTGTTGTACCATGCCAGGGATTGTAAGATTAATTAACTTGATGGATATGTAAAAAATTCACGAAAAAAACAATCAGGCTTGTAATTAAAGACATGTTTATAGTTTTTATGAAATAGAACTTGGATAATTTATTCTTATTGAGTCATCTATTATTTAATAGCAGAAATATAAATACATTTTAATTTGTAACAGTGCATGTTTTAAACTGACGAAAATGTAAAAGATGATTATGAATTGAGCGTCATGAATTGTGTTTGATAAAGTGATAGTTGTTCAACAGTTTGAAGTCAACGAACAGTTGTGTGAAAAGCTGAGTGTTCAGTTCAATTGGTAGTTTGGCTGGAATTATAGTTTGGCTTGTCAACAATAGTAGAGTGTTGTGAGTTTATTGCAAAAGAAATCTAAGGAACAAGAGCTGATAGTTTGGAAAATATAGTGTTTGAAAAAAAGATTTAGTTGATTTTCTGCAAATGTTTCATGTTGTTGACTGTTAATGAGATTACAGGAGGTGCTAACAATTCACATGGATTTCAAGTGGAAGATCAAAACAACTCATTAATATACAGAGTGTTTTTTGTGAACATTATTTCTATGATAAAAAAGAGATTTACAAGATCAGGATTTACAAGATCACGTATATCTATTTAAATGTCCAAGTCTCTACAAGTATTGACTTATTTTTGTCTTTTTAACTATGATACACATATTATTTTTCTTTACAACATACTTAATTCATACAAAATAAAACCTTAATTTTTTATTGATGTATCTATTAATAAAAACACACAATTGTCCACAATTTACTTAGAACTTTATGACCTTGAGATTAAGAGTCTTTTGCTCTACCGGCTAAGCTAGTCAGGATTAAATACCCATCGTCAGAACTCAGAACCAATGCCTGGATATAACATTTTTGTTAAAAGTTAATAATAGTTAATATAACTAATGTTAATACTTAATGTTATGTTAATATAACTAATGTTAATACTTAATGTTATGTTAAATTAACTAACTGTTAATAGTTAATATAACTAAGTAATTTAAGGGTTACTTGGAACCGCAATTTATATACTTTAAAAGCCTTAAAGTTTAATATTTTTTAAAAATTGTTAGCAAAAACACTAAACTGAAACATCTGCATCATTTTTTTTTGTTGATTTGTTAATTTTGAAGTGTTTCGTCAATATATCGTTTCATATCGTCAACAACTTATCGAAACAATTCATTGGTCAGCATTGCCAACCATCTATTAGAACAATTTATTGGTGCATAATGACATAATTATTAAAAAATCCATATCCATATCCAAGTCCATATTGTCAGAGCTTTATTGGAAAATTTATCGGTCAACATTGTCAACAATTTATTAGAATAATTTATTGGTCAACATTGTCAGCAATTTTTTAGAAAACTTATTGCACAACATTGTCAACAATTTATTATAACAATTTATTGGTTTAACAGTGTCAACAATTTAATATATATCAACATTTTAGTCAACATTATAACAATTTTTTGGTCAACCTCATTACCAATTTATTATAACAATTTATTAGTCAACATTGTCAACAATTTATTGACAACATCGTCATCAATTTATGGATCAACCTTGTCAACAATTTATTATAACAAATTATTGGTCAATATTGTCAGCAATTTATTGGAAAACTTATTGGTCAACTTTATTAACAATCTATTATAACAATTTACTAATCAACATTGTCAACAATTTATTAGATAAATTTATTAGAATATTTTATTAGTCAACATCGTCAAACAATTTATTAGAACAATTTATTAGTCAACCTCGTCAACAATTTATTATAACAATTTGTTAGTCAACATTGTCAGCAAGTTTTTGGAAAATTTATTGGTAAACATTGTCAACAACTTATTGTCCAACATCGTCAACAATTTATTGGTCACCCTAGTCAACAACTTATTATAATAATTTATTGGTCAACATTGTTAATAATATATTGGAAAACTTGTTGGTCAACATCGTCAACAATTTATTAGAACAATATATTGGTCAACTTTATCAATAATTTATTGGAACATTGATTGGTCAACAACTTAATTCACTTTTAACAATTTTTCTTTAAATTTTCATGAAACTGGAGAATCCCATAATTTTTTTAAGTAAAGTAAATTTGATTCAATAAATTTTGGTTTACACTTTTGAAATGATGAACTAAATTGGAATTCTAAATAAAATTTAGAAATGAATAATTAAATTGGAGTAAAATTCTGCTGAAAATTGAGAAAAATAAAATGTATGGTTCTTTAAAAATCTAATTCTTATTCTTATTCTATTCATATCGCCAAATAGTAGTATCGCAAAAAACATTTTATTATAATGTTATTGATATATTTTTTTTTTAAATGTATCACAAATTTTAATAAAATCTACAAATAAAAATTAATAAAATTAATAAAAAATCATATATTTTTAAAAATAACAAATTCAATAAAACTCCAAAAATTTACCTTTTGTATAAATAACAATTTGCTGTTTTATTTTGTACTTTAAAATAATTGGTAGTTTCAACAGTTTACCTTTGTAAAATTAACAATATTTTTGAAAAATTTATAGATTTAAAAAATGGTTTGTTTGTTTACAACAAAATTGTTAAATTAATCTTTAACTTTTTTCGGTATTTTGGTGACCGTATAAGATGATTGACTGCTAACTTTTTATTTTAATAATATGACTAGTAAATGATACAAAAGAGAAGAGAAGATTTTAGAAAAATTTTATAGTGTTTAGTTTGTAAATTAATTTCAAACTTACTATGAGTTTAAATTTCCAGAAAACTTTCGAACCACTCTGTTCTCAAACAAACACTGTAAAATGTTTCTAAAAACACACATATTTTTTCACCTATACTACTTGTATGGTAAGTATGAAGTCGGTCGATCGTCCCCGGTCATACAGATTATGAATTTTATCTATAACTAAAATTTTTTTGACCTGAGATGCGCATCTCCAAAATAGATATCAGAACAATAAAAAACGATCTATTTAAATTTTAATTTGTTTTAGGATAAGATTGGACTAAGGTTAAATTTTATTGAGCAAATTAAATTCAAAACGCCATGATCTATGACATCAGCGCCATCTTTAAAAAATTTATTTCTTAATATTTTTAACAGTGTAATCAAAAAAATTAATTTTTCAGTTTTTTGTCACCCATCCAACGATCATGAAGAAGCAGTGGAAATCGGGTGAGCCGTTCTCTTTCAATTTGATTTCAATGTAACCTTGAATATGAAATTCCAGAAATCTATCGGACCATCCTGTTCTTAAATTAAATACTTTGAATACTTTCAAAATACTTTTGAAATAAAAATTACACCTGTATTACTTATATGCCAAGTAGGAAGTCGATCTGAATCGTGGTCGGAATCAGCGTCGGCCGTCCAGATCACTTATTTCATCCGTTAATGATGATCAATGTAGTTTTGTAAGGCAGTGCTTATTGCTTTTCGAACTTTTTGACACTTGAAAGAGACACACATGTAGTATAGTGTAAGCACTGTAAGAGCAAAAAAAGATGATTACTACAAATGTTTTTGTAAAAGTCACAATATAACATAATTTACAAGCATATCCATTTTATCAAATTAAACTCTTCAAAAAACTAAATTTTTGAAAAACATCAGTGTCACCACAACGACACTGATGTTTTTGCTGATGATTTGCTCCAAAGTTGTAACTTAAATTTTCATTTTGACAAAACTATTTATAAGTTAATCTTAGGAGAGCATTTAATGTTTTTTTCTTTTACCATCTAATACAATATAACTTTGTATTTTGTATTAGTTTTCCAGATTTTTACCAAACGTTTTCTAAGATTAAAAGATAAGGTTTTTAGCGTAACTGCCCAGGTTTTTTGGATTTATTATTGTAATGAAATACAATCTATTACATTTTACGACTTATCAACTCACTCTCATTATTTTATAGTGCAAGATAGGAACTTTCTTAAAGCAATAAAATTATTTTGTTACAATTTAATTTTATGTTGATGTTTTGTTTTGTATCTTACATTTCGAAGAAATTAATTAAAAACATAAGATGTTAAATAAGGAAAAAAAAAATCCTAAAATACTATAGCTGAGATTAATTTTCAAAATGTTTTGTATATGACGTGTTCTATTTAGAAAACGTTGTTGTATTCTGCCACAAAATTTAGTATGTTGATGTTGTTGTATTTACAGCATACAAACTTTTAATAAAAATACAAAATTTTACCATAATCGCATTTACTTTTTTCCCTTATTTCGATGTTTGGTTTTATTTTTTACTTCTTAACATCTGGTTCATTCTTAAACAATAATGCTTCAAGAACGCTTTTCAGTTATTGTGCGACAAGCTTTTTTTTTAAACTTTACATTTAACTTTAAAAATATGTTTTGTCGTTTTTTATTTTAATTTCTTTTGTTGTCCTTCAGAAAAAAAAACTCTGGTGTGCTTACTGTCAAGTGAATTATTTTAAAATAATTATTTCCTACGGAAACTGAGTTTGACCTAGTTTTTTTTTCTTACTGGTATTTTCGTATTTAATCTCATTTCTTATACTTAATGTTTTGAAATTGATTGATGTTTATCTCAAAACCCTTTTTAATGATCACAATTTCGCGTGACGGTCTTTCTTTTATTGTTATCTTTCTCATTACTTAATTGAAATAATTCCCGAGATAAATGAAAATTGGTGGTGATAAAAAAATAATTTTCATTTAGATAAAATAAATTGCAACAAATCTTAATACGCAATTTTCTTAAAAAAGTAGTCGGTTTGAGATTTGAGTTTATTTTATAAAAATTGGAGTACCCATGGTTTTTGTTAATGTTTTCACAATTTTTGTTTAGGAAAATCTACTTTTACATCTCTTTTCTCAATAGAAAGATAAGATGGAGGTGGCTTGGTTTAAAATAAATCGATGTAGGTAGAAGATATCAACAGGCACCACAATAATTTGTGATACACTATATCGTTGAGTCTTTTATCAAATAAGAGCGTCATTTTGATTGGTTCTGATTTTTGAAATAGAAACAGAAAACAGATTTTAATTTTCTGTATAAAAACATTTAAATGTTTTGAAATTTTTTAAAATATCCTCATTATCTAGTTATAAGTAATGGTTTCATGCAAACTTTTAAATGTTTATGCTCATGTAATGCCGATGCATCACGCATTGCTCCTAATGATCTTGATAAGACTAAGATCAAGATTCATATGATTCAGATTAAGGTTTATAAGACATAAGTTTATAAGATATAAGATATAAATTTAATAAGATTAAGATCCATGATATAATCTATATATTTCAAACCTAGAAAATTAATCGCAAATATGTCATGTATTTAGTTCATATTTGTAAATGAACTACATTTACATTTAATAATAATTCAAGTTGAATATTTATAAAATGATAGCTTAGCATTTCCAAATAATTTTATTTTTGTTATGTAAATAAAAGTAAAATATATTTTTGTTTGGATAAAGAAATTTAACGTAAAAATATATTTTTGTTTTGATTTAACGAAATATTTTTGTTTTGTTTATGAAATTTAAAGTAATTTGTTGATTGTAAATTCTTAAATGTTGTTATATAATAACATCTTGCATAATCGGGAAACAATTTTATATTGTTTAATTTAAAAATGTCATCAACATATAAAAACGATTTTTGTTTGTTGATGACGAAATAATTTTCATCAAGAAATGAAAAACAATTTTTTACGTTTTTATGAAAGGCATTGTTTGGATGATAGCAAATTTAAGAGAAAAACACGGATGTAAGAATGATAAGTATATAATTAGGTGAATCTGATATTAATAAGATAGTTCTAACTTGGTTAGAATATAGTTCCGATATGGATCTCATATTTCTAAAGTATAAGAAAAGATTTTGGAGGAGATAAAAATTAAAAGAATAATAAAGAAAAGATAAACAGATGGAAAAGGGAATCTTTTATTAACATCATCGAACATCACAACAATAATCGTAGAATAGAGATCGAAAGACCTTAGTCTTAGATCTGGAATGACGCATCCTGGGTCTTTGGGATCAGAGTCCTATAGGACCCCCTTGCTAAAGATACATGAGTAGGTTGCAATTTATTCAAATTATTTGGTTCTAGGCTCAAATATATCCACACCAATGCTTGTCCTAACGATATGCCGATCTTGACAAGCGAATTATTTAATTTCATCATTACCCTGATATTATGAAGTATACTCACTGCTCCACTCTGTTTTATTGCTCAGAATTGACGTGTATAGCCTATTGAGGTTGTTAACTCCTTAAATTTTCCGTTTTAAATCAACTCAAGCCATAGATTATCTGTAGAAAGTCTCTCTTGATGTTTAGACCAGATGTGATCTTTTTGACTTTCCCATACCTTTCATGTTAACTTTTGGGGTGGTTGCCTTACTTTGATCTTAAAATGTAAGTTAGTTGGAATGAGTCCTAGTCTCCAATGAAACAGCATGTTTTAATTGCTCCCCTTGTGCATATAGAGGTCAGATTAAGAACAGTCTTCTACTCGTTTTTTTAGAATTATACTACTTTTTTCTGTTCCATTAAAATCTTACACATATAATAACTCGCGTTTGGATTCAGACGATCCTGACAAAAAAAATTCACTTAATGTTCTTGTTGTGCGATGCATAACACATTGATTTTGGAGATAAATTTATAAGATTTTAAGTATCCCTATCTCAAACCTGAAAAAGCAAATTTCTCAAACCTGAAAGAAAGAAATACATATTTGTCCATGCTCAAGCATATTATGCAAATGAATTAAATTTACAGTTTTATGATAAAAATAATATTTTAAAGGTAAATATTATTTACAAAATATAAAACTGATAATTCAGCATTTTTGATAAAATAAATAAAAATAAAAATAAATTTTGTTGTAAATTAGGTAATGAAAATTAATCATATTATGTGGATATTTTTAATGATATAATTTCTAAATTTTTATTTAAATTTTGTTATATTCAAATAAAATTATGTCAAAGGATATTAAAACATTTGTATTGTTTTAAATGTTGAATTATGCAATGAAGATTTATGAATGATATTATGTTTTAGATGAAAAACAGGAAAAAGGAAGATATAATCATAGGATAAGTATATATATTTTGTAATTTTAAGAAAAAGATATAGTTTAGCTTATGATTTTTGTGATGTAAAAAGACCATTTTACTGATCAAGTAGATCATGTAAAAATACTAAATTCAGATGAAAAAATGGAAGAACATGAAGAAAAAGCTGTTTTATTTTGAAGACACCGCATTATCAGCACTATCATCATCATTATTTGTGGATAAGATTTTAGTAAATAAAGATCAAAAGGCCTTTGTCTACGATTAGGAATGACTCTTCTAATCTTAGAGATTACCCTAAGGGACCCACAAGCAGTTTATTCTTGACTTTATTTTATAAAAATTATTTATTTATTTTAAACAAAAAAATATTTTTACAATTTTAATTTTAATAAATAAGACACAATTTACTGTTTTAACAATGACATATTTCACGCTTAACAATTGCGGTCAATAACAATTTTTAAAAATACAAAAATCTTGAAATTTATAATGTCAATTTTATATAACAACCGAATGTGCTATTGTTTAACACTGCCATCTATGTTTTTAAATATAAACTTCAATTTTTTTAGTTTACACAACAAGTTTATGTCTATGTTTAATGTTTATACATATTCCTTACATAATAATTATTTGACGATTTATTTACTGATTTTATATTTACCACTGAAAGAAGTTTACGTTAAGCGTATAAAGTAAGAGTGAAAGAATTTGACAAGGTATTTAGAATATAATGTGTGACGCGAGATTACTGACAATTTCACTAACCTCTTACCAAATTTGCTTTCTGTTAGAAATAGTTTGAGTTACAAACGAGGTGTGTGTCTAACAATTAGCATTTTTTAGACAATTTAACTAATTATAGCATGCATGGGTTTGTGCACAAAATATTATAATTTAGAATTCAGTGTGCTCAGCAAGATTTACATTGGAACTCGGTATCTAGAACAACTTTTGAATATTTTGTCTCTTGTGCACATACAATTACTGATCCCTCCATGACGATATATATTTCACGTTTAATTATATTTTATTGGTAACCGACATCTTGGTGACTAGTACAAGAATATATTACTAAAGGCAATTAAAATTCACAATTATAATCATATTGCTTAAAAATATACTTCGATTAAGGGTTTTTTCTCGCACTTCACGCGTGTTGATTCTCCTGCAAAGACTGCAATAGAGGTCTGGTGAGCAGTAAATGCCCATTTACTGCTGTATCAAAGATGTACTCACCTGGTACTATCTCAAGCTGCCGTAAATTCTGGTGACCAATCTCACTCTCAAGACAATTTAGAACGAACCAAAAAAAAATTTTACGTCCATCATTGCGACATCTCACTCTCAAGACAATTTAGAAAGAACCAAAAAAAAAATTTTACGTCCCTGTCGCATTGATGTAAACCGACGCCGATTAAAAATTTTCAACAATTTAGATCATATAAATCAAACAGTAATAACTTGATTTTAATCCACATAGCTATATAGCTGCCAAAAAACAATGAAATTTTCGTTTAGAATTTTATATAGATACTTTGACTGCTAAAAAAACAAATTCAGTTTTTTAATTTTTCTTATCTATTTCTCAAAACCAATGAACCAAACAACACCAACATTCAACCTCAACTCCCCGAATTTGACTGACTTTTCTACCTCCAAAATATAAATTCAAATACCCTAGAAAAAATATTCAAATACTCGAAAGTAGCCAAGAAAAATTCTGCGTTTTCTCTTATTAAACTTCTTTCCTCACCCTCGAACGGAAAACAAAGCCGACTAAGGTAATTTTAAAAACAAAAATTTATTTTTGAAGAATTTAAGAAATTTAAAGAAGAATTTAAAAATTGTGTAAAATAAATAAACAAAAATCATTTAAAATTATAATAATTTATTTTGAACATAAAAACACGGTATTACGGTATTACATATGTTTGTAATACCATTATTGGTGAATTTATTTATGAGATTTTACATTTCATAAAATTACCAAATAATAGTAAATTTTACATCAACGAAGAGAAATGTATGTTTTTCTCCCGAGGTGATTTTGAAGCCCGCGGGCGAAGCCTGAGGGAGATCACAAAAAAATAATAAATTTTTTCACAATGGAAATTCAATTCAATTTAATTGCAGTAGCATTTGCCTTTTTCGATATTCGAGCGATAAACATGCGCATTAGTTTGAATTTATTATTATTTATATAACCAAAGTAAAAATGTTTCTGTTGATTTCTTTTATAAAATGCAATCAAAATATTTATAAAATACAATCGAAAAAATTATAATTCATAGTTCAATACAAACAAATAAACTGTTTATTATGTTCGGTGACATTCACGAAACGAAATAAAATTAACAGTTGTTTATTTTTTTCTTTAAGACTTATAACGCACCAAATGGTTCGTTATGGTTTTAAAAATAAAATACAAAAATTAACCTTTGTTTATGTTTGCCTGAAGGATAAAACAATTTATTTGATTGTATTGAACCCTAAAATAATTTTTTTTATTATATTTTATAAAAATCAACAAAAACATTTTTGCTCTGATTATTTAAAAACCATAAATTCAAACTAATTCGCATGTTCTTCTCTCGAATATTGAAAAGGAAAAGGCTACTATGATTAAATTGAATTAAATTTCCATTTTGAAAAAAATTAGTATTTTTTATGATTCTATCACCAGTTAGAACTTTGATATCTATCAATATAGATCATATCATTTTTAAAATACCAAACGATTAAATAGGTATCGAAACTGAATAAAACTTTTTAATTGTTTGAGTTATATAAGTGTTTTAATTTCAAAATAATTCAATTTAAATTAATACATGTTACTCTGTCAGAAGAATAAAACGTATTATTGGTTTTGTGTTTATCGAATTTTACTCTCTGGCAAATTTGCAATGCTCGCTCGAGCCTTCCTCGCATTGCAAACTTTTGCTCAAAAAATAAAATATAGCATTAAACACTTATACAATAAATTACTATTATTTCGAATTAGGAGTAAGAACGAAATTTTAAATTTTTATTCCTATATATGGGATGGTTGTATTTTTTTATTTTATTCGCTCTGAAAGAATGCAGTAAATTAGGTTTATACAAAGCGTTGTTTTTAATTACATTTTGTATGTAGCGTGAGAAAGATATAACCTGCACTTCCATTTAACATGAAATATTACGCAAAGTTCGCATCATAATCTTAAAATATTAATTGGTACAGACCAATAGCATGAAATCAGTTGAAAAACACTGACCGCTAGGGCTAAACGATATCTATAGCCTAAATAAAATGGTCCACCTGAAATATTGAGGCATAAATCCTTCAGCACTAACATGAAATTATCAGACGGTCTTAGATATACTACATTTAGCAATTCCGATGTGCGAACCCTCGTAGCACTGTTGAATTGCTTCTGTACTTTTGATATTAGTTGACAAATATTGGTTCCACCAAATCGCATCTTATGTTCTGTTACATTAAGGATTAGGGAGTAAGTTTTAAACGCTTTGATGATTGATAGTTTCTTCAAGATATTCGGTTTTGCAATCTCTCTAACTGTATCTAGCTGTAAACTTTCTCTCAAGCATTCCTCACATAACTGCCACCTTATTTCCTTAGGGTTTTTAGCAGAAGGAACAAAGATATATGAATATATAAGTAGAGACATCTGGGTCCCTTTAGCAAAAGTCACATTTGTTTCTCCTTATTCAAATCGAGTTTGAAGCTGATGAAATTATGGTTACATGTGCCAATGTGGATCTCAGTGTATGGCATGCATGCCACCGATATGAAATCTAGGTGAAGGTATGAGTAAGCATACCGATTTCCAAAGACCATCCATTTCTTTATATGTAAATAGATTTTGTTAGTCAGCTCAGGACTTTTATAGAGGAAAATATTACCTTGTGAAGGATCAAACTATTATCTTCCATTCTAATTTTACTGAATGCGTAAAAAAATTTCTACTCTCAGTATAACTGCCAAGCTAAAATTATCCTGGTCATCGCATTCTATCAGAACTTAACCTGTTTATAAGTAAAACCCCCCAATCCACCTTTGTTAACGGCAGTAATTGACCAACTAATCAACCATCACTTCCTCTACTATCACTTACTGTTTTGTACTCAGCATGGTCTGTAGATAGTCTTTTGGCAGAACTGAGATAAGGCTTCCTTCTTCTGTTGCATAGTCTTCTTTATCGGTTCTTCGACACCAACTTTTTTGGCGGGAACCGTCAATTCCCAATTGGTACCTCGTGCACTAGTTTCTCGCTTTAGTTTATCTTCCAGCCTGTCTGCTTGTGGTAGAGATGAAGCGGTTCATCCTCTCCTCTAAACCCAGTTTATTTTTTATAAAATGTGCTGCATAGTAGAAATTTCCAAATTACAAAATTAGTTCTTAGGTGTTAATGGAAGCAAACCTCTTTAACTAACCAATAACATATAGAACATGTAACATTTATATAAACTATGACATAGCTATTGACCTAGGTCAATATTTCATGATATAATAGAGAAAATAAAAATGCTAAATGCTATATTTCATGATATAATAGAGGAAATAAAAAATGCTAAAAGCCATTTTTTTTAATTGCAGGAACAAAATTAAAATTGAGTAGCAAATAAGTCAGCTAGCGTTATATCCCTGGATCATGTGACACAATATATTTCTCAATGCATAAGTCCCTACATAGAATTTGAATGCTCGTTTCTGCGAGTAATTGTAATAACGTGCCATCTTCAAGGAATATTTCATAACTAAGATTGAAGGTGCTACCGTTGAATGAATAGAGTTCATACGCCAGAAATCCTAAAATATCACCTTGACAAGGGACTGATCTCTCACTCATGTTATATGTCACATTAGCT
Source organism: Diogma glabrata (assembly GCA_963693315.1). Lineage (NCBI taxonomy): Eukaryota > Metazoa > Arthropoda > Insecta > Diptera > Cylindrotomidae > Diogma > Diogma glabrata. The sequence goes on from OY856187.1 coordinate 76,436,013, forward strand.
CATATATCAATTGCAGAAGACTGCAGTACCCGGGGTTGTCACACCCGTAGATCGAACAAAAAAAAATACAAATCAACAAAACTGATCCTTCTAAGTAGTACTGGCCATGGTGTTTGCGACCAAAGCTATGCTGTTACCATATCTTCAGTTTTTACCGTTGGCATTTGACATTTAATGGTCTGACAAAAATATTCACTTTTGCAACTTTTGTTGTCTTTTTAATCTCACCATTGACGAGCGATTTTTGCTTCTGTTATTATTTTTTTATTTTAAGTGGTTCCATTTTTATTTCAATGAGTATCACAGTAAATAATAGTTCACCTAAGTCAGAGTCCTGATAATTTTGCAAGCCATCTTAAACATAGAGACTGTCAGGTATACAAGTAACTTCATTTGCGACTGGGCATTTCAATGGAGTTTTATTCAATCTAATCCTCTTTGCTTGCATCACTTGTGATCCGCCGCATAACTGCACCCTATATAAAACGCACACATTGAACACGTTGTGCATGATGTGTGAGTACACGTGTCGTACACATAGATCTGAAGATAGCTCGAGTTGAAAAACATTTGAAACAAGTCTAGATTCTCTGATTTCAACCCAAGCTTACTAATTACAAGGACACACATTACATAATACCTTTGGAACAAAGAATTTTAAAGAAAACTGATGTAGGTAAGTTAGAAATGTCATAAAAAAGGGATGTTAAAAAAAATCACACTGGAGGAAACAAGCTCTCTTTAATATTTGAGCCTTTAATAGGTGCGTAGCAACTTTTCGGATTTGAGTAATAAAATATTTGTAAAGGCCTTTTAACCAGGGCTGCGGAGTCGGAGTCGAGGAGTCGGAGTCGGAGTCGGAACGAATTTTCTAGTAACTGAAGTCGGAGTCGGAGTCGTTAAAATAATCAAAAAATTTGTCGACTCCGACTATTTGAAAATTATATTCTGTTATTTTTTGTTTTTATTTTTTTTCTTCTACGCATAAAACAGAATTATAAATAATTTTATTACTATTCATTACGTCAGTGTTGTATTGCACTCATGGTCTACCACGCAGTCGCTCACTCTCTAGTGAACTGACGGTAATTTTTGAATTATTCCAGACTCTAAACCGGCTTTACGTTTGAGCCTACATATCATCACTTGTCTAATTAATGTCTTGTATATCTTGAGTTTGTTGTTAGTTGAAACATACGATGATTTAAGAAGAAGTTTATTCGAGCCGTTGTTTCAGTCAAGCTTCGATTGCAAATATTAAAAGGATTCAATCATTTTCCTCAACAGCTCTTGCAAAAATCATATGTTTAATTTTTTCATAATTTTTTAGCGGACCAAATTGTCTATCGCCCGCCTCAAGCGACTTGAAGTCTCACTTCTTAAAGATGCACTTCTGCCAAGGATGACAATATCATCAGTGTACGAGATCATATGTACTGATTTTAATGACAAGACATTGTTGTTAGTTGTTAGTTTTATTTTGCTGCCACATATTCCAAGGCCCGTTTTAAAAGTGTAGAGAAAATAGCAACATCTACTCTTAAGCCGGAGTCAACTTTAGGAAATTTTGCTGCTTTGTGTTCTATTTGTGCACAGCATTAGGAGTCCATTAAGTAGAGACAGGTAGAGAGGTATGTTGAACTCTAGACATTTTCGCAAAATCATACTTATCGATTAAAATACATCGCTGGTACCTTAGTATCGCCTGCATGATGTCACACTGATATACTCTTTTTTCTTGGCAAGAAAACGGGACTTGCAACCGTCCCGTTTTGAACGTAACATACCATTTTTGTAGTTGAATATCTCGTGTCCCGCTATTAATATAAGCGGGACGGGGTTTCACCCGTTACATTAAAATAAGTTTTTTTTGTGTGAAGATGTTGTCTAAGAACAAAATATTTATAGAATTCATAAAAATTCGATAATTTTTGTGAAATGAAGTACACATAGCAAAAATGAATCGTTGATTTCACAAATCACACTAACTCCATTTCCATATGATGATGAGATGGCATGGCAAAAAATTATTTAACGATTACAAAAAATAAACATCAAACAAAAACTGAAGCAACTGTAGAAAATATTTTGTCTGCTTTTTCTGTTGAGAATATTTTATTTATCTCGTTTGTTTTTTCTCGTTTTCTTTCTAAACATTGAAATCATAATGAAAGAAAAACGATGTTTAGGTTTCAAAAATTCAAAAACTTTGTCAAATGGGTGAGGTTTTATAAAGTTTGAATTGATTAAATCCTTTTCATTTTAATGTGTTACTAGGCTTGGCAATGTAAAGCCGACAGTGTTAACGAAAAATACGACTTATGCCCAGGATCGACGGATCTAATCCCAGTCAAGACTATATAGAGCCGATTTATAATACTGAAGTCTATAAGTTAGAGGTTTGAGCTAACATGATAAGTTGGTGTTAGGTGAGGTATCACAAAAGATCAGTAGACCTAAGCGTGACCTAAGCCTAACCTAAGCGTGGCATATGACTGCTTCTGTTCGTAACCTAGCCTATCCTGATATAGTGTTCATTTTATTGCGATACTTTTGTTAAATCATATAAAGTTTGAATGTGGTTTTAATAATATTGGCATCAAGGAGCTCAAATGGACGTCACGGGTTCTGTTAAAAGTTCAATTTGACGTATATCAAGGTTCGTTAACGCAATCTTTTTAAAAGTCCCATAGCATATAAAATCGCAAAACAAAGCTCTTTAGACATGATACTGATAAAACTTTTAGTACCTACCAAGCATGACTTATTTATGGTATTTCAATTAAAAATTAATCCATACTTCTCCATGTAAAAAAATCAATAAAAGCCACTAAACAATTCATTACATAAATTCTTAAAGTTTCTCTAGACCAAGAAGCATGTTTTATTTTCTTCAATTCTTTACTTATACTTCAAACAAAAAACATTATACAAAACTGATAAGAGAAAACCTTAAAAACCAACGAGAATAAAAACTCCAATATATTACGTTCAGCTTTACAATAAATCAAACCATTTTATTTTTCTTATAATTTTCAATTAAAGTGAAACAAACAAAAAACCCAATAAATTGTAAACATATATTAAGAAAAGTTTAAGAATTTTGGTTATTTTATAGTTTTGGTTTTCAATACAGCTTTAAGTCGATGTGTTTTTAGTTATTACTCGAATGCTAGAACAGTCAACACACAAAAAAAAAAAATTTGCAACGAGAAGAAAAATCAACAAAAATTTCAAAAAAGCTTTTTGTTGTGTTTGCTATCTTACATTTTCTTTTACTCTAGTTAACTTGTCAAAGTTCACAAAGTAAATGAAAAGCAAACAGGATGTTTCATTAAAACAAAAAAAAACGGGAAACTTTTTTATACATAGCTAGAGAAATAGGAAAATATTTAAGTAGTTTTCCGGTGGACGAGAATTATGTTTTCATGAAATTGTTAAAATAGGATTTATTTTGCTTGTTTATGTTTTCGTCCAACATATAGCTTTCAAACAAAAAAAGGTTAATTTGTTAAAAGGATTTGGAAATGTTTGTAGCAAGAAAAAAACATAGTTTATAAATTATGGAATCTGCTGATTAGTTAGGAATTCGGTTTTATTTATTTGTCGTTAATGTAGACTTAAATGAAGCTTTAGACCGTAAAAAATTAAAACCGTAAAAAAATATTGAACGAAACGTTAACGTTAGATCGTTGTTAGTCTTAATCTCAAATTTTGGATAACTGATATCATTATTTGACCCCACTATACCGAAAGTAAATTATTTTAATGCTACACTATCTTAACTCTGAACGTAATCGAATAAAAGATACAAAAACAAATTCGGAGAGTATGCAACAAAAATCACAGCAACATCTCTACAAAATTATATCTGTGTGCTTATAGAAAGGAAAGTATAAAGTAAAAATATTTTCAGTTCAATCAGGCAGACCAGACCGTTAGAAGCATTTGAATAAATGTATATTGACGTTTTATGTTAAGCAAGGAGAATTTCTAGAGTAAAATTCATTTTTATAAGTTCAAGTCTTCCAGAATCGTATACGTTTCGAGATATAACTGAATTAACATCATGACAAGCTACAACTTGTTCTTCTCAAACGTAGAATGAAACAAAAAAAATCCAAATATTTTAAGACTAGTCAGAGAAATATTAAAATTTAAGCAGACATTTGTTTTCTGTTAAAGCATTTCTTTTCAAGGGAAAGAAAATGGAAGAACGGAAATAATTATAAATCACACCCTGTCCACAGTAGGTATATAAATATTATTTAGCACAGTAGCTGACTAGACTTGTCTTCAAATAATATTTTTATGAGTATAGAAACAGGTAGACAAGAAATGGGAGGGTGTCGTACAAAATATTTAAATTTTTTTTAAGGGCTAGAATAAAACCTCTCAACTTTAAGTGGCCGGGGCACGCCTTAGAAATGAACGATTGATTTCAAATTTTGCAAATAATATTTTTATGAGTATTGATACGAATTGGGAGGGTGTCGTACAAAAAATTTAAATTTTTTGGCCATTCTAAACATTAAAATATTTGTATACAAAACGCGATATATTCCAACAAAGTTAAATATTCGCTGGGTTGATGGATATATCTAATTTCAAATATTTTTCAAGCTTGAATTTTTAAACAGCACCAAATTCTGGAAGCGAATAAAAATACTTGGACCAATAACGTCAGAATTTGCCTTATATACTTCCAAAACTACATAAAATAATCATTTATTCAAAACACACAAACTTTACAATTAATTCAAGTTTTACGACATTGAAGCTTCTAGCATTTTTATGTTCCTTCTTAAGCACCCAAAGTTTCTAAATTAAAAATTATGTTGCAAGCGTAAAATTTTATGTGAATTTTAATAGGCGGATGTGATTTACGAGACAATTTATGCGCATACTTATTACTTAAAAAGTTAAATTAAAAACAGAATTTGATTAAAAAAATGCATTAAATTTTATATAGAATAAACTTTTGTATTAAAATTAACTTACATTAGTTTGAATGACATTTGTGTATCTGTAAGTATATAAAAGTTTAAAGTATTAAATTTTTATTAAATGTTTAACGATATCGTGATTGTTTTTAAACCTGCACACTTTTTAACGAAAACAAATTTGAAAATCAAAATTACATTTTTACATTATCATAACGTATTAATTATGTAAATTATATCATTTTTAAAATCTGTCATCTAATAAAACAAAACAAAAATTTTATATCAAAATATTTTAAACGAAATTACATCTCATTTATCAAACTCAGCAAATTTTTCAAATTATACCTTGTCATTTTCTTCATTCAAGAAAAACATAAAAAAATGTCCATTTAAAAGTTTTCGCCTTGGAAAAAAAAATTTATTATTTATCATCTTCAAAGTGAAAGATAAAGTAAAGAACTCAGAATGGTTTTTTATTTTCTTAAAACAAGTCAAATATATTTTACAGTTTAAGCAATTGAAAATATTAATTTATTTAAATTTTTCTAAATTTAAAAAAATTAATTGTAATTTATCAATCGATTAGGAAAACTTAACAAAAAACTGTTGAAAAGAAACTGTCTTGATTTGTTATGTCAAATGGTACAGTGAATTTGAATAAATAGTTTCAATCGCCACGGACAATTAGTACATAATATTTTATCAAGCCCTAAGCACATGCAACGATAAACTGCAAAGATTTAAATAATGGGGAAATTTAAATTGAGTTATCTTTTACACACCGATAACAAAAATTTAAAACTAATGATTGTTCTCCACCAAAAATGTGACTTATCTTTCTGTTTCTGCTCTCGTTGTTATTTTTCTATCGGACTATTTACATTTCTCGGATTTGATTCAAAACTTGTGAAATATTAAAATGTAACTTAAAAACATTGGACAAACAGGAATGTAAAAAATTTTTTTGTGTTTATTTCGTCGTAAAATTTCGCAACACTGGTGTCGCAAGTAAAATTTGTGCTGAGCTTAATGAGAGTCTAAGAAAAAGATGGTTTATCGTAGATAAAGCATAAGAAACAAATTGATTTTATTTTTATAAAGTCAAACCTATAAATTGTCTACTATTTTTAACGAAACATATTTCCATATCACGTTAAGCTAGAACGAAGCAATATTAAAGCGTCTAATGAGGACGAAAATCATTCGCATTGGACTGAAATTACGATATACGAAAAGCCCTTGCTCATTTAAAATCAATATGTTGTTTCTATAATTGTGACGCAGCAAAGTAAAATTCAAATATATAAATAAATCCGATTATTTTCTTTTAAATAAGGCATTTTTAACTCAAATGGCGTAACATTGATGTCAGAATTGTTTTTTTTCTTAAATGTTTATTAAATTCATACCAATAAGTAAAGAAAGAGGCAATTTAGGAATATTAGAATACGTTATCAAAATTCGAATTTACAGTTTAAGACTCTTTAACTGTAAATTATTTAGGGATTCTTATAGTTGACATGATATCCGAAAAAGTCTGAATAAAGAGTATTCTATATTGATTGTGTTAAACATATAATAATGATATGAAAAATATAATGTGATATAAAATATGTTATAATATAAACAAATGCTGAAGATAATAATATGGCGGATAAATTAATGGGGTATAAAATGAAAACATCACAGTTCACACCATATGTACGGTTTAAATACTATATTATATATAAATGATATAATTATGTTATGTATATTCCTAACTAAGCTTTGGTCAAATTCATCATAACAAATCCATATTGTGTTTTTAGTTCTATGATTTAAAGAACCTTATAAATGTGCCTTTAAACATTTGTTCGCTCTATTATTGCTTTGTTCTGTCAGTGACAACAACAACAACATATAAATTATAATTGTCAAAAAATGAAGTGTATATATTTCTAGAATTAAGTGTGTTGTTTTAATCAAGATCGAAATCTTCTACGAGAGATAGAAGGTAACCTCGCAGTTAACATAGATGCAACAATTGGCGACGAAGGTAAACGAAGAAACATCATAAAATAAAAAAAATTCTTACAGAAAAAAAGTAAAAATCAGTAGTAAAATCAGTAATAATCAGTAAAAGTTTACAAAGTTAAATAAATTATTTGATATTAAAAATATCGAAACGAAAATGCCACAAATTGGTAAAATCGAGGATATGAACCTGGGGAAGATTTCGAATCGTATGTCGAACGACTTCATATATAAATCCAGTCGGGAAAAATACTTTAATATTTTAAAAGCTATTGTTTCACAGGCAAGTCCGTCGAAAAGTCTTACGAAGATTTAGTCTAGGTTTTGAAGCAATGTTTCATACCAAAAGTAAATAAGCATGCGGAACGTTATAAATTTAACAAAGCCGTTCAAAAAGAAGGAGAGTCAATCGCTGATTTCATCATCAAGCTAAAAGCGTTAGTCCGACCATGTCAATTCGGTGATTTTTTTTAACTAATGATTCGGAAAAAATGTCTGTACAGCGATAGAAGATGTGATCACCGATCGTTTGATTAAAGGGTTGCGCGGTGAGGAGATTCAACGCGAGATATTAAATGTTTGATCAAATTTGTAATCAAGCGTTGAATATGGAAATGTCAGCAAGAAAAGCCAAAAATCTTCAACCACTACCACAGCATAAAGTCGGAAGTTCAAACAAGGGTGATGAAAGGTCAACCAAGATGGATGGTAAAAAATCAAATCATTCTGGTTTAGGCCAATCGCATGGGCTAAGTCATCAACATGGGTCAAATCAGTCACATGGCTCAACATAAAGTTCAACAAGCAGTTATAGACGGAATTGCTCACTAATACCATATAGAAGTTCACGAAGGCATGGTCGTCATGGGTCTTATTCAAGAAAACGTACTTCTTGCTAACATTGTGGACGCCATCACAGTCCAACTCAATTTCCTGCGAGATGTTTTTCGTTTGGGAATGTTTTTCGTAACATAGGAGAGGATGCACATCTAGAGTATGTCAAAATCGGGATTTTGGTGTAAATGGTATATGGTATGGTAATATTGGACGATTCTCCAATTGAATTTGAAATTGATACCGGAACTTGCTGTTCAATTATGTCCAAAGATGAGTATTCAACAAAATTTCCACATTTAGTTTTAGAACCTAGTTTTAATTCCTTTTTGTTTGTTACAAGTCAAGCAATCGTAACATGTGGGAAAATCAATGTCAATGTAAAATTTCACGATTTTAAAAAACGATTGGAACTTATTATCGTGGATACATGCCACGTTTTTAGAGCATTCTGAGTTGAAATTGGTTGGATGAGATCCAAACGGATTGGCGATCTAGCATTATGTCTGCTTCATCATCAGCCAATTTAATAACAAATTTGACATCAACTGACATTCCGGTTGAAAACAGGTTAGTGATGGATTCATACATTTTAAATAATTTTCCAAGTATTTTAGAAAATCGGTTAGATCAACTGATTGTTGGTTTTGAAGCGGAGATAATTATACGGAGGATCAAATCACTCCAATTTTTTACAAATCGTACTTAGTTCCTTTATAAAGTTAAAGGATCATGTTGAAGTGAAATTAAGGCGTCGGGTGGATATAAAAATTATAATTCCCACAACTAAGAGTCAATGGGCAGGTCCAATTGTCATTATGGCAAAGGCTTCGGATGACTTGAGGATATGTATGGATTGTCAAGTGACAATCAACGGGGCAATAGTGATTATCCTTTACCTAATATAGAGGGAATTTTTGCTAGTTTGGCAAATTCCAAAGTTTTCTCTATAATTGATTTGTTCGGTGCATATCTACAGCTCTCAATATCTGGATCTAGTCAACACTTTGTGATTATCAATACTCATAAGGTATTGTTTCAACACACCCGTCTACCGTTTGGGTTGTCAAGTGGCGCTATTATTTTCCAGTCTGTAATGGATCTTATTCTGGTAGGGTTAGAGTCAGTTTCTTGCCATCTGGATGATATCCTTATCGAAGGAGAAAACATTGAAGATGGTCAAAACAAATTATGGACAGCGTTAGGCTGCTTAAATAAGCACAAGGTAAAAATAAATTTGTCGAAGTGTAAATGTTTACATTCCGTCAGCCGATGGAATTCGTCCAAACGAAAGGCAAGTCAAAGCAACAGTGGAGCCTCCCAGTCCAAAGAATATTAACAAATACAGTCGTTTCTGCGTTTAATAAATTATTGCAGTCGATTTTTACTCAATCTGTCGTCTCGTCTAAATAAACTGTATAAATTATTGGGTAAAAATGTAAAGTTCGTTTGGTCCGAAATCTGCCAAAAATCGTTTGTATATTGTAAAAATTTAATTTTTAGCAATAATTTACTAGAATTGTATGATACAAAAAAACCAAGAGTAATATCAACCGATGCTAGCTAGTCCGTATGGTGTGGGTGCGGTTTTATAACACGTGGTCGATGGTGTTGAAAGATGGTACCTTTTTGCTTCCAGCACTTTATTATCTGCTAAAAAAAATTACTCTCAACTGCATAAGGAGGCACTAGCCAAAGAGTTTTCATTAAAAAGGTTCCATAAATATATTTTTGTACGAGCAAACCGTAAAATTCACTCTTGCGATTCAAAAATTGTACATAAAGAAGGCCTTTTTTTCCTTTTTATATAACAATCCTAAGGCCCGCTATACACTTGAGCTAAGCTATGCGAACTATGTTTTTTGTATATAACGTAATCAAATGGATGACTATACACTTGAGCTAAGCTTATAGCTTAGCTCAAGTGTATAGTCATCCATTTGATTACGTTATATACAAAAAACATAGTTCGCATAGTTCGCATAGCTTAGCTCAAGTGTATAGCGGGCCTAAAAGTGAAATAACAATGCCTATAGTACATTATGATGCTAGGACGTAAAGCTAAAGATTTTGGACGGATGTGGAGTTTGTAAATCGAGGCGCTAGCCGAGATTTGCACCCACATTAAGTCCAAAATAGCTTACGTCCGTGCATCATATACTGTTTTTTATTCGCCGCAAGCAAAATATTTAAAAAAAGTGTTTATTCTAGATTAAAATTATAAATTTGCATAAATTTGAAAATAAAAATATGTGGAACATGTAGCCTTTGACAAAATATTTGTTATTTTTCCAAATTATTGTGTAGCTATGACAACAAATGATAATAACCATTTTAATTGGATAATGAAATTTTTAATTTAAGGGTTGCTTTGATAAAAAATTTTTATTTCTCATAGAATTTAGACAAATACAAATGCTTTTTACTTTTTTGGACGTAGCTATGACAACAAAATAAATAATTGAAAAGTGATACTTTAAGGCCGCAAATCACAGTAACAAAGTAACACTTTAATATGTAGGCGAATATAAAAGTTATTATATTTCTATTATTTCGAAAAACTACTTTGATCAAATAATTTTCGAAAAAACATTTTACTATTTTGTGTAAATATATGTATTTTTATTTATGCAAATAATAAAAACCTTGTATGCAATTCAGGCATAAAGTATCTTTTTTGCTTTCGAGTGATTGTTTCTTTCGGCTAACGCCTCGAGCAACAATTTCACTCTCAAGCGGAAAAGACATACTTTGGGCCCTTAATACATATATGGCCACAAATTTAAATTTTTAATCCAAAAAAGAGTACTTCAGCCGTTGCTGTACAAGGCTAAATTTATTATTACCAGTGTGGAGGTTCAGGAGACCACTTGGACTAATGTGAAAGTCTCAGGTGATTGACTGTTCCAACGGTGAGGGTACAAATGACCGGCTGAGTCACTTGTGGAGGGTGGTTTGAGTCACAACATCCAGCTGTGACAATTGTGGAAAAAGTTGTCGTCCGGTTAGGCCAATCGTGGTGAATAAAATGGTATTGAATGTGTCTAGAATACCGGTTGTTCCATTGTTGGTGAGTTTCTTTCCGGGTTAGTTAATGTTTCTGCTGTTATTATTCTGGCAGGATCTTCAATGTCACTCTACTCCTTCCGCAGTTTGACTAAATACGTAGATAAAGAAATGATATACGTGTACTCACTACTTGTGGTCCCTGGATGTGGATTCTCTTTTGAGTTGAAAAGAAACAATACAATTTCCTTTTACTAATTTATTTGACACTTTAATATGATTTTTGCTGGTAATTTGTTTGAACTAATTTTAAGGTATCACTTTTTCTAATGCGAATTTTGTTTGATTGATTAAACTTGGCTTTGTAATATATATATAAATAGCTTAATTTGTTATTAAACACTTTCTTTTCTTTTAATTGAATTTAATTTTTATTGAACACCACTTTTTGGAAATTTATATTCTTAGATATAAATTTCGTTGGAATAATTAAATTTGATTTTGAATTTTGAATTGAATTTTTATCGAAAACTTTTCTTGAAAGATTTCTATTCTTAAATATAAATTTTGTTAGAATAACTACACTTGATGTTGATTAATTTTCTATCGAACACTGTGCTTAGGATTTTCTGTGAAACACTTTTCTCTTACTTAACTTTGGGCTTTTCTCGGACGTTGCTTTAAACTTTTCACGTTCCGGTTTCGATTTTGAAATAGACTCTGATTTACAATACAAATTTTCTATTATTTATAGGGAATTTTATTGTTGACGATTAATTAAATGGAAATTATGTAAGTAATTTTTAATAAAATTATTTTTTATTCGCCTACATATTAAAGTGTTACTTTGTTACTGTGATTTGCGGCTTTAAAGTATCACTTTTCAACTATTTATTTTGTTGTCATAGCTACGTCCAAAAAAGTAAAAAGCATTTGTATTTGTTTAAATTCTATGAAAAATAAAAATTTCTATCAAAGCAACCCTTAAATTCAAAATTTCATTATCCAATTAAAATAGTTGTTATCATTTGTTGTCATAGCTACACAATAATTTGGAAAAAATAATAAATATTTTGTCAAAGGTTACTTGTTCGACATATTTTTATTTTCAAATTTATGAAAATTTATAATTTTAATTTAGAATAAAGAACTTTTCTTAAAATATTTTGCTTGTGGCGAATAAAAAATAGTATATGATGCACGGACGTAAGCTATTTTGGACTTAATGTGGGTGCAAATCTCGGCTAGCGCCTCGATTTGCAAACTCCACATCCGTCCAAAATCTTTAGCTTTACGTCCTAGCATCATAATGTACTATTGTTGATTTCAGGGGTTTTAGTTTTACTTTAATATATTGGGTAATTCTTTAATTATTGATATTTCTCAATAATTGATTTATTTGGGGTTTTATTTATGTTAAATTTTTTATTGAAAAAATTATTTTGTTGATTTAAGGGATTTATAAATTGATTTTGTTTTTACTTTAGTATATTGGGTAATCTTTTAATTATTGATATTTCTCAATAATTGATTTATTTAGGGTTTTTGTTTATTTGGTGATTCTAGTTGATTTTTATTATGTAGGAAATGTAAAGTGTTGGTTACACTGAAACTGTTTAAGATTAGGGCGGTTTAGACTTGAATTTTTATTTAGATTGGAATCTTTATGTTGTTATGTTGTTTGGGGTATTGATTGATTGGTTAGGATTGGTTAGATCGAATGCTGGGGATGTTTGTTGAGCTATATTTGTTACTTGGATTTGGGTTTTAAAGAGATATTGAGAACTTAAAAATATGAAATTGTTAGTAAGTTTGGAGTTTGTTTGAGAATGTTTGGGCATTGGTTTAATGTCTTGTATTTGTTAGCGATATGTAGTGGTTTGGATCCACTACACCAGTTAGAATATAGAAAGGGATCTCAAATGGGTAATGCAGATGCCTTGTCGAGATTGCCTATTCAAGATAGTACAGGCATTGAAGAAAACAGTTGCATTAAAGTTTTAAATATGTCCGATGAATTCCCCTTAGATGTAGAAAAAATTTCGGCCGAAACCAGTAAGGATTCGGTGTTGTCCATAGTACAAAAATAGGTCAGATTGGCAGTTTTTGGTGAATGTTTTTGGTTGATGAGTTTTTGGTTGATGATGTACCTGGAGATATGCAGGATCGCATTAATCGGTTTTTATCTCATCAGAACAATACGCCCAGTGCGGTTACAAAAAAATCACTAAAATGAACGGATTTTCTCATCAAAAATGAAAACCTTGCTTGATCTGATTAATCCAAATAAATTTTACTCTGATAAACACAATAATAACAATAAAATTGAAAATCGGTCGAATAAAGAAAAAATTAGTGCTCGTCATAGTAAAAACAAAACTGATTTTAAAACAGATGTAAAAAAATTTCAAGAAGGAGAAGGGATTTTAAAACGTTTGTTTACAACTACATATTTGATTAATGTATTTGATAATGTCGGTATGGTGCATTTTAATCAATTACGTAAATTAAATTTATCTGATAATTTGCATCCATCGTTGCATGTTATTCCAAAGTATGTGTCTTTTAAAGACAAGCCATGAATTGATAAGTCTCTGATTTCTGAAAGACAGAACTAACAAATATAGTAGTAGCACAGGTTCTGAGTTGAGAAGATTGAAACGGGTTCGACGTTCTCCTGATCGTTTTAGTTATGAATGATCATATAGAAATAAAATATTCTAATTTAAATCAAATGTGTTTGTTACTATTATATATATGTATTTTAAACTGTGAGTACATTATTATTAATAATTCTTTTTATTGTTAAAAGTGAACCAAATTTTTGGGGAGGGAAATTGTTATGTATTTTCTTAACGGAGCTTCGGTCAAATATGTCATAACAAATCCATATTGTGTTTTTAGTTCTATGAGCTAAAGATCCTTATAAATGTTCCTGGAAACATTTGTTCGCTCTTTTTTTGCTTTGTTCTGTCAGTGACAACAACAACAACATATATAATTATAATTGTCAAAAAATAAAGTGTATATATTTCTGGAATAAAGTGTGTTATTTTAATCAATATCAGAATCTCCTATGAGATATAGGAGGTAACCTTCCAGTTAACATAGATGCAACACATTTATTGATAAAAATAAAATGGCGCCCAAACAGGGAGATGAAGTTAAGTGTATTTAGACAGTAATATTATAGTAATGTCGCAGTAATGCATTGTAATTTTTTTAAGTTTGCTTTTAGGAGTAAAATTTACTATTATGTTTTGTAATTCAATTGGATCTTGGAGTTTGTAAAACTTAAATGCTAATATATAAAAAGAAAATCAGATTATTGTGTTTAAAATAAGGTATTTTATTTACTCAAATGCGGTAAAATTGATTTCAGATTTCTGCTTTTGCTGAAAGCTTTATTAAGCTATTATGAAATAATGAATGGATTATGATATAATTAATGGATAACATAAAAATGACGCCCAAACAGGGACAAGCATAAATTAATGTATATTAACAGTAATGTTATAGTAATGTCGGAGTAATACATTGTTATTTATTTTAAAGTTTGTATTTTGTAGTAAAATTTACTATTAAGTGTCTTTTTATATGTTTTGCACTACAACCGGACCTTGAAGCTTGTAAAATTTATATATAAGAAAAAGAAATAAGATTTATTTTTAAATAAGGTATTTTAAACTTAAATGCCTTAACATTGATGTCAGAATTGGTGTTTTGATTTTACTGAAAGCATTATTAATCTTTCACAAGACGATTGCTTTAGATATACATTTCATAAAGTGAAGAAATATTAGAGTCAGTTACCAAATTTCAATTTAAGGACCTTCAACTGTAAATGGTTTAGGCACTTTGTTATCCCCTATCCTCATAACTTCCATTTTCACCATATCCAATATAATAAATTGATATATGTTATAATATAAACAAATACTAAAGAAAATAATGTGGCGGATAAGTTAATGGAATATAAAATGGAAACATAAAACCATATATATGGTTAAGGTAATTAATGGAAAACGTGATAATGGCGCCCAAACAGGGACATGAAGTTAAATGTATATAAACAGTAATATTATAATGATTTCGCATTAATATATTGTAAACTTTTTCTTTAGTTTGTATTTAGTAGTAATGTTTACTGTTAAGTGCCCGTTAATATGTTTTGATTGCTCTTAATCTTGAAGCTGTAATTAATTTTCTCAAAATTTGTTTGTGTGTTCAACGATTTTTACATTTATAAAATTTAATTTTTGGAAATTTTGAAGCTTTAATTTTAGAGAGCTTCAACGTTACAGATCCCTTCACAGTCTAGATGAATACATAAGATGTAAGAATATGATTTGCACTGCCAAATGGAGGCAGAAAGAAACAGTGCGTGATCGAGTACATGTCATAAAATTTATTGTAAGCTTAAAGGAAATAGGTAACTAACGAATGACAGTTACTAATAAAGTTTTGCAAATTCTAGGTAATTTGACACAATTTTTTATTTATTTTCGTTGAAATGTTTTATCAACATAGACTCAAGCTTTATACTGACGCAATGGGAGCTTAAAGTGAGTACGCATGACTTTAAAATGAATCAAAGCTTTAAAAGTACCCAAACATTTTTCTGATAAGATATAAATTAATAACATACCTAAATGATTTATATGAGGCATTCAAACGAAAGAAGAAATATAATAAAATATTCAAAAAATATTAGTGATGATTTTTGAGTATGGGTTGCCTTTTAATAATAAATATTACCTTGCAACACATACTCGGAAATTAAAATCTTTTTCGTAGCTTAAATTACGTACATTTAAGATCATGTCCAAACATTTAATTAAATAGTTCTTTTGTTCATGAACTCTTTCGCCTTCTAGATGTATAGTGTCTTTTCAACTCAACCATTAATTCATCTCGTAGAAACAAAGAACAACAATTACTCAATCTGGAAATTTTGTATTTTTTTTTTCATCTAAAAATTAAATAAAATTTGGATAGCATTTTTTTGTTTGTTTTAATGATTTCCCATTTATCTTGTAACACCATCTTACATCTCTGACGAAGATCTGTTTTTATTTTTATTTAGGGCTATTTTCGTCATTTATACAATTTTTGTTTTGTGCTTCTGATGTTGCTATTTTATTTTTTATTTTTATAAATTATGGCAGATTAAGGATTAAGATTAGTATATACGTAGAAGCACAAAAAATGAAATTAAGAAAAATATAATTGAATTAAGACAATTACAAAGGAAATAGGCAGATTTTTGTTTTTTGGAGTAGAAGAAGTAGATTAGATTGGATTGTAGATGAAACATTTAAGTTAATTTAAGGATATTTTTTTACTGAGAGTTTGATTAACATTTAGATAATAATGAAAAATGCTGTTTACATTTTTTTCTGTGTGAGAGGTTCTGTCAGTAGCTTAGATAATCTTGAGTGATAATTTTATGAATTAAAGGTTGTTGACATATTTTCATTTATTATTAAATAATATAAATTAAATTATTAAAAAAATACTGTTGACCATCGAAATTATATATATACTTTACTAGATGCAACTCGTGTTCTGCTGTTAAACTTTTTAACTGTGAAGCGTTGAAACGTTAAACATTTCTTCATTTACTTCCATTCAAAACAAACTTACAACTTCACTGCTTCACATTTACAGAATTTAGCTACTGTGGACCCAAAACATCAAAATATGAACTGGACTATTTTTTATCAACGTCATACTTGACATTCAAGTAGTAAAGGTGAAATAAAATATAGGTTTTTAAAAAATGTTGAAGTGTTTAATTTGAGAGAAGGGTGGTTTGGAAGATTTCTAGTTATTCAAATTCAGAGTAATTAAAATCAAATTGCAAGATCTGGTTACCTCTAGTTGAGGAAAAAAATTGATCTGTGCAGAAATTTACATGAGCAGGAATAAGAAGATAAATCTGGATTCACTTATTTCACTCGGATTTGAGTCTGACTGAAATGTTAGCTGCATGTTTCACGAATAATAGAAAACGAAACGAAACAAAATTTATTTAATGATAAGAATAATAAACAGACAATGAAAAAAATTCAAACATCAGCTTAAACATTTTCTAAAACGGCTGGTTTTATTTAACTTTCATGAGACGCTACGACTTTCGTAATAATAAATTGGACGAAAGAAATTTTTTGTGAAGGCAATAAAAACACACACAAAAAACAAACGGGTATTTTGAAAAATTAATTTTGTGATTTAAAAAAATATTCTTTTTATTTAATATTTTTTGTATGTCACTTTACTGATGTTTAAATTTTTTTTTATAATATTAAGAAAATTGCGGAAAATTAATATTATTTTTTAAATGTAAGTCAAATATTTTAATTTTTTGAATTCTGATTTTTTTTTCATTTAAATTCTATTGTTCAAAATATGGCTTCATTTACAAATGCAATCACACACATGTGTTTTTATTTTACAACTTCAAAATACGACCGCAATCTTCATTTATCGTATTGATGTTATCAAAAATATTAGTCTAGGAAAGTTAGTCACAAAAGTCTTAAAAGTCATACATCAAGTTTTTGAAGTAAAAACTTCTTTAGACGTGTTATGCAATTTTGTATGAGGCAAAATTTATATATTCGCGTTACCATTTTTAATATGCATTTTTGAAGAACAAAAAAATATTTTTTTTCAAATACGAAATACATCTATCATTTTTTTACTGTTTTGTAGGTCGTGAGTTCAATTCCTGAAACCAACATAATATTTATTGTTTTTTTTTTAACTTTTATTAAATACCATTAAAATAATTTTTTTTATTCATGAATTCATAAAAATAATAAAAATCTCTGTTTACGAATTTTAAAAAATTGATCTATAATGCAGTTTTTTAAAGTTATATTGCTACTGTCTTTTGCAATTTGCATTCGAGTCATCATGCTAAATAAATATTGAATAAATATAAAATTGGAAGTATGTCCTTTAAGCATTAATACATTAATTATCATGAAAATTTGAGAAGTTGTTGTGAACACTTAATTTGCTTTTTATTTAACTATCGTTTTAAACTGTAGCTTGCTTTGATCAATGTTTTTTTTTGTTGAACATAATTTTAATGAAATTAAAAATAACGTAAAAAAGAAAGTATAACCTGAAACAATTACATTTGTATACCAAAATTATATGTATTGGAATTTAACACATCATGATGTTACAAATTTTATCATCTTCACCAAATATCTTGTTGGTTTGGAATTGAATGTAATACATGTTTCAAAAATTAAGTGAAACTTAATACTTGTAGCTTGATACTTGATAACATCGATTATATCGATTTTAAGCTCAAAATTACGAGACGGAAATCGCATAAATTCTATACAAAAAAGCATAACCTATGTATGATTAAACATGGATGGCAATCATAATAATTAAAATAATTAAAAATGGTGGCACTTAGCTGATAGTGATTTGCAAACGGCAACAATGCGCATTAATACCAATGAATTTATTTAGCTTTCCGCAGAAAGATTTGTAAAATTTAAAATTGTTGATCTATGGGTGTGAAAACCACGCGTACTTAGTCCCTGCTACTGGCATATGAGTTATCTTGAGATATCGTATACCACTGGCAATAGAAGTGCAATCTTATTAGCCAAAGCGATATCTTAGGGGTGCTGGCGGATGAAGTATTTGCAATCAACAATACCATCCCTTACTCTAAGTTATGGAATATTCTTTGATGATACGCTATTTTTTATAAAATAAAATGTGTTTGGTAGTAGAAATTGCAAGGTGTGTCACAACAACACATAAAAAACTTTTAAGAACAAGGTCCCACAACAGCATGATTTCTAAGGTGTTGATAGACGCAAATTTTTATATGATATGTTTTGATTATTTATATATCAAAATTTGTATGAAAGTTGCTTGGGATGTTGATAGATGTGAAACCCAGAATAATTTTAATGATTTTAATTTAAACATTCTGAAATTTGAACTTGCGAAATAATTGGAAGATACAAATAAACACAGCTATTTCACAGATTTAAGTTTTCACTTCTGTCGGCAGTTCTTAACACTGCTTTCTTTTTTTGTATTGATGTCTGAAATTTCTATGCACATTTTGTATACAAGTTAACATAATTTAAAAATGTTAAATTAAAACAAATAAGTATGACAATAGCACACAAAGTCCTTTAAGCTTAGACTAAATATACATTAGAATATTTAAAAAAATATAAAAATTAGTAAAATAAAAAAGTGCACGAAATGTGCATACACTCGCGCACCATGCACATAATGTTTGTCGGGTATCTACTACCAGCGGTTCGTGATCGAATTATTAGTATGTAATTTGAAAAGGAACCCAAAACACTGACTATTTAGGCTTATTTCGAATTTGTTTAGTTAACAGAAACCATTACTTCCAAACATTAATTTATTTTTAAAACATGTTTCTGTTAACATAAACATTCAAAAAAAATTTTATATTTGCAGACCTATCCACAGTTTCTTTAAATTTTATTTTGCTAAACGGTTGAAATTATTTTAAAAAAAAATAACATTCAAGATCCTATTTTCAATCTTCCACAGAAAATATTATCGGCTACCAGAAAAGGTTTAGACTAAATATTTCAATAACAAAAAATATTATCATACAATTGGGAGTAATATATAAGGTGAAATATCTATTTGCTATCATCTTTGATGGGTAAGTAAAAATCTTGAACTTTTGGTTTGTTTAAATAAGCACAGATGTTATGCGGAACAGAATCAAACTGATTTACTCAAAAAAGTTTTAGAATAATTGGGGTTGATTTTTCTCTACTTTGTGTTCTTTATTAACTTTGGTGTTTTTATTTATTCGACGCATACTTATACGACTATACTACGTTAAAGGTTCAATTGATATAAAAATTTAAAATAACAAACAAATCAGACTCAATGGTTTTGAGCTTTTATTTTTGTTTCATTTTTAATTTTTCATCGTAAAAAATACGTGAAGCAGGTCATCTCAATCATATACATGTTTATTTGAGCTTTGCTAGATTCTCACCCATATTCTTTCATCCACTAATTTTTGAACCATACGAATTATTCACCCTTCAAACTTTTGTACTCCTTCCACATTTTCATTGTAAAAATATTTTCATAAAAAAAATCCGCTTCAAAGAAAAATAAACTTTTCAGTACAGTTAAAACAAACAAAAAACTAGCATGTATAAAATTTGAAACAAAAATCAATCGAACATTTTTTTAGGATGTTATGCTTCTGTTTTCCACAAAAAATTTCTGTTATTTTGTTGTCGTTTTTAGGGAAATTTTTTATTTCAATTTGAACATCATCATTCGCATTTTCTATTCAATTTTTAATTTTTATTTACACGGTGGAACGGTTCACTGGAGAAATATACACATGGAAATGGACTTACATATAAGTTCTGACATAGAATTTAATGGGTTTATGTTTTTTGTTAACAAAATTATGAAAAATTAAAAATACAAGTTTCCGATGTACATATCATAATAAAAACAATAATACTGTGCGAAATTTTATCTGAAGCAGATAGATGTGGAGATGCGAGAAATAATTGGATTCATAACTAAAATTCAATAGAGTGTTTAACAAAAGAATTATAATTAGTAAAATAATTAACTTTTATCTTATGCTCGAATAATGTGCTAGTATAGAACAAAACTAGCACCTCCAACCAGTTATGATAGATAGGGTTAGTAGGTTTTGGTGGATGGATGGTTGACCTTTCTACATAGTGTTGTGCCTGCGCGAGGATCGTTCTTTCAAATTCACTTTCATTAACAACACAAACACTTTAGTAATGAAAATTTTCGTAATTTATTTATTTATTGAATATTTTATTCACTGAACTCAAACGACAGTCGGACTTCGCTTACAGACTTAATTTTTCTATCACTAATTTTAAGACCGAAACATTTGCTTATGCTACGGATTTTTATTTAATTATTTTCTTAGTATTTTATTTACTTCAAAAACTTTTTCTTATAACGGATTGTTCTTAAAAATTACGGACTTCATTTACAACGGACTATTAACAACGGACTGAATTTTTACTACAATATTAGACTTAAAACTTCTGATTGATTCTTATCGACTACTTTTTTACAGACTAACTTTACATTACTAACCGATATTTCTTATATTATATTTTTTTGTGTCAATTATGACATTATAAAATTGTTTAATTGTTTATAAATAATTTCAGTTTTTTACATAATTGTTTATATAGAACCAATAATTAATATTTTTAAGTAATATTGAAATAATGCTGATATTGAATTTAAAGGTAAAAAGATTTTGAAATGTTATTCATTAAAATAACAGCATTATTATTTATTTCGGTCTGAAAGACCTAAGTATTACATTCATGAGCTAAAAGTGAAATTCTTACCCCCAATTTTTTGGCATTTCTCGACGTTTTAGGACCTACCGATTCCAAAAAAGCAAAAACAAATGTATATCTGTCTGCCGGCCGTCCTGCCGTCACAACCGACGAAATCGAGAAAACGGCTGAAGGGATTTGAAAAATTTTGAATTCTATAAATAGGTACACTCAATGGTAAAAGCGGAAAGGACGATGTGTTCGATAACTGTACCGGAAGTGTGTCAAAAAAATCGTCAAGTGTGTCAAAACAAGGAAATATGCATATTTTTTGCTTAAAAAACGTTCATTTTAAGTGATAATGAGTAGGAACAAAGAATGTGGAGAAATCTGGATGGTTGGGATTGGAATGTGAGATCAAAAACTAGATTATTGCATTATAAGTTTGTCAAAAAAATGTTGTCAAGCGTGTCAAAAGAAAGATTTTTATTTACTTTTTTACCCAATTTTTTTGAAAAAAATAAAATTAATAATTCGTATGACATGAAATTTTATTATTATTATAGAGAACTATGGCATTATGAGTTTGTCAAAAAAATGTTGTCAAGTGTGTCAAAAAACGATTTCATTTATTTTTTAAGCCAATTTTTTGGAAAAAAAAAATGTAACTGTTTTTATGATGTAAATGTAATTGAAAATGAAATTGGACATGGAAATTTTTGAATTCGTTATAGTTTTTAATATTTTTGGAATTTTAAGAGAGGTTTGTATTTTTGATTTTGTAATAATTTTTGCAATATTTTTAGAATTCTGGAAAAGTTTGAATTTTTAAGAATTTTCGGAATATTATTGAAATTTAGAAAAAGTTTGAATATTTGATTTTATTCTAATTTTTGGAATTTTGAAAAAAGTTTAAATTTTTGATTTTGTTATAATTTTTGCAATATTTTTAGTATTTTGATAAAATAGAATTTTTGAGTTTTATATATATTTTTAGAATTTTGAAAAAAGTTTGATTTTATTTTATTGATTTTATTTATTTTATTTTATTTTATTTTATTTTATTTTATTTTATTTTATTTTATTTTATTTTACAATATTTTTGGAATTTTGAAAGAAATATGAATTTGGGATTTTGTAATATGTTTTTCGAAATGCTAAATGGAGAGGTTTTTGAGTAGTTTGCTGAGTGTATCATCTTTTCACTTAAGTATGTTAATTTATGATCTGTTATAATTTTACGGCAACGTATTGATGTTTGGTGTTAGTTTTGTAACAAATTTCTAATCAGAGATAAAAAAATACTTTTACTTTAACAAAGAGTTATGTTTGATATACATCGCTGCCCAAAACTAAAAACCATGTCCTCATAAAAGTTTTATGCCGAAAACTATATCAAAATCCTTAACCCAGACCGAAGTCTTGATATCTCAGAAGTGTGAGATTTCAGTCCCTCCATATTTTAATTTTGGTTTGGGTTTATGTTTTAAATAAGAATGGCAACGTTTGGGTTAATATTGGGTCAATATACAACAATAGGATCTTGATGAAACTTTGAAAAATGATACTCACTTGAAAATGGAAGATCTGGATTCATTTCAAATTCGGACAAAATGGCGGGGGGTCTCTCGAACACCTCCAAGTCTAAATCTTAAATAACTTTTTATTCCGGCTTATGATTTTATGGAAACTTATAAGGTTTTAGTACAGTTCTATATAAGGTTTTAGTACAGTTTCCAATACTTCTGCATATCAACTTCCGGTTTGTCACTTCCGGTTGAAGTTTTTTTTAAGGCGTCCCTACTGTAGCCTACAATTACCAATCGATTTTCATGAAACGTTGAAAAAAGGTTTTAAGTAACATGTAAAAGATTTTATCAGCAGGTCCACCATACAACAGGTGGTTTTGTCCATCATGTTTTTTATGTTTGTTGGGAGCATGCTAGATTCGTTCGTCAATGAATTTTGACGACACTTTGAAAAAAAATGCAAATATGTAATGCCAGGAACTGATTGATTTTTGAGCGATAGTAAGCAAAGTTGGGGGGGGGGTTCCCCGAACACCTGTTTTTTTGAAAGCTCAATAACATCTGTACCTGATAATCGAATTGGATGAAACTTGGTATACAAGCATTTAGTACAGTTCACAATAGTTCTGCATCCCATCTTCCGGTTTTTTACTTCCGGTAAATTTTTTTTTGGAATTTTTGGAAATTTGTTCAGTGTCTTTATGTACACTACAGCCTACAATTATGAAGTGATTATGATGAAACTTATGGAAAAGGTTCCAATCAGTGTGAGAAGTTACTTATCATATTTTGAGACACATTGATCAAAGTGGCGGGGTGTCGACCATACAATTGCTGACTTTTCACACATTGATTTTAAAGTTTGTTGGGAGCATACAGACTTCATTCATTAATCACTTTTAATGGCACTTTGAAAAAAGATGGAGACTTAAATGACAAAGAACTGATTAGTTTTCGGACTATATTGGGATAAGTGGTACGGGGCCTCCCAAACGCCTGTTTATTGTGTCACCATTTTTTCAATGTTTGTTGGGAGCATACAGCATTCGTTCGTGAATGAATTTTGATGACACTTTGAAAAAAGATGCAAATATGTATGACTTTTGAGCAATAGTGAGCAAAGTGGTGAGGGTTGTCCGAAACACTTGCTTTTTTGAAAGCTCTATTACATCTGCACCTGATAATCGAATTGGATGAAATTTGGTACATAAGCATACAGTACGATTTAAAACAGTTCTGCATCCCAACTTTCAGTTTTTTACATTCGGTAAAATTTTTTTTTGTAATTTTTTGAAATTTTTTCATTGTCCTTATGCACACAACTACAGCCTACAATAATGAAGGGATTATGATAAAACTTATGGAAAAGGTTTCAATTGGTGCGAGAAGATAATCTTTTAGGACACATTGATGAAAGTGACGGGGGGTCTACCATACAACTGCTGACTTTTCACAGTTTATTTTTAAAGTTTGTTGGGAACATACAGGCTTCATTTATTACGATTGGACTTTTAACAACTATAATTATATTAAATTTTTATCCTTTTTTCGGGGAAACGAATGTTTCAGACGATTGTAGACTTTGGAATGTCTTAACGCTGACTAATTAGCCTAACATTTCAACATAACTAACTATTATGAGAAAAAAATATAAAATATGATAACTTAATTTATTATATTGGTGGATGGTGAATGATGAGGGATTCCATTTAAATCTGATCCAGTCCTTTAGTTTTCCGACCTTCAAAAACAATAATCGACCGATCCAGTTCCAATATCAGTCTGTTCCAAACAAATATAAACCAATCCAATTCAAATCTCAGCCATTCCATACAAATATCGGCCAGCACAATTCCAATATCAGTCTTTTACAAACAACATAGACCAATCCAATTCAAATCTTTGACTTTCCATACAAACATCGGCCTGCACAATCTCAATAGCTGCCCTTTCCAGACAATTAAAGCATTTATAATTATATGCTTTTATTAACCAATAATTTTATTTTATTAGTTTTAATATAACTTCAACATTGACAAAAGCAAATACTATACATTGTTTGTATTTCCTTTATTTTTATTCAATTTTAATGAATTGGTTTAATTTAATTTTAGTCAAACTTTTCAATCTAATAATTTTTGTTTTAAGTTATGTTCCATACACGACAAACTCATTATGGAATGCACTCATAACAAACTCGAGTAAGGGAAAGGGATTCTGTGGTGTCACATCGGACCTTTTCTTATCTAAGTGTGTCATCCTTATCTTGTGTAATGATGACGAACACTGCAACTTAGCCTTACTTACCTTCTTCAAAAGTAGGTACCACAACAACATGCGTTCTGAGGTGTTGATGGGCGTTTGTTTGGAAGCTTTGTACATTTCTTTTTAAAATAAAATGTGTTGTTTAGTAGGTATTACAATAAGTGTCACAAAACACATAAAAATCTTTAAAGACCAAGGTCTCACAACAATATGGGTTCGAAGGAATTTATGGACGCAAATTTGTTTTATTTTTTGGTGAAAATGGATTATCAAACAACAAATTCCATCACAAAACAAAATATGATTAAGGTAGAAAGCAGACTTTTTCAAAATTTGCATGAACAAAACAAAAATTAGGTTGTAAATAATCCAGTTAGTGGTATATTTCTTGATCATGCGATGAACCATCTTCCTCAACGGCAAAAGATACAAAAAGTACACAAGGTCTAGCACAAGATAAAAAAATTATTAGCTAATATATTTAAAAAAAAACATAATTTTTTTTAATCAGTGTAATATTCTTATAAAGGCTTATTTAGCACCTAAAATAAACAAAATTATTAAAATTAGTTAGTCCTTTCGAGCAAAATTTAACTTTAAACTTTCTTTGCCTCTCAAATTCTTAACAAGTTTCGAGTCACCCTGTGTCAAAACCAGAAAATATTTAAAAAAATACGTATTAATTTATTTGCATTATATTCACGATTACCGATAACCAAACTTTTAAGGAAATCAGAAATGATCGGCTTCACATCATTGATGGCATTCCATCTATTAGAAAACATCAACTCTTTATTGTTCAAAGGATTATGTATATTTTCAGACTAGAGAGGAACAGTGTGGTATAAAATTAATCAAATACATGCAAACGTATAAAACTAAATTTTAAAATTGTAAATAATTTGCTTTTGTTAAAAACTGTAGTCTGAAATGTGTAAACGTTCAAGAAATTCGTGATATTGAACAGGAACTATACGCAGACCCCAAGTTTGAATGGATTAATAAGAAAATATTTCATATAACACTAACCGAATCACTTAAATACTAAAGCGACGTGAAAATCCTAAATAAACAACCAAATCGTTTACTAGATTAGCAAGATGTATTATTTGGAAAGTTTTTTACAGTTTTATTTCCTTTTAAATTTGTCTGAGATTGTACTTGTGTACACTTGAATAAACATTCAATTTCCCATATGAAGGCGATTCATTTCTCATATTTTATCTTTCTACTTAAATTATTTTTATTGTTTTACTTGAAAACAAAAGAACAGCCACAATTGTTTAGGTTTAAAGTGATTTTATTCTTCTTAAACTCAATTGCTTCCAATTGTCTTATCAAGAGATTAAAGGAAAAAAAAACAAAAAGAAAAGTCAAGTACTAATATCCATTCAATACATTTTCTCTTCATCTAATATCCTTTGTTTCTTTTCCAATACACTTTTCAGGCGAAAGAAAAAAAGTAAATAAGATGAAAATTTATTCTTTTGTTGTTGTTGTTGTTGATGATGTTATTTTTTATATACCTTATACGCTATTCGCTATAAAAGCTTTCATTGTTTTCTTATTTTTAAATAAATTTCAAATTCAATAAGTCAAATCACGTGTTTCACATTCAATACCTTCGCGAACGTTTTCACGATATTTTTTTTATTTCGTTTTCTATTCTTATATTGAAGTTTATATTTGCGTAAGATTTTTGTGTGGGATATAAAAGATGGATAATGCATTATGACATAAATCGATAATGTTTACTTTATATAGTGTTGTTAAAAAATTTGGCGTGATAAATGTTTGGGAAAAAAACGCGTTTAAAGTTAATGATGTGGTTACTTTGATTTGAATCTTTTATATAAGTTTTTATTGCTAATGTCAGTGTAAAGATTTTAAATGAAATCAATTTTGAAGGGATTCATTGATAATGAAGTGGAAATAAGTTATCTATTTTTTATTGTGAGTATAATCATCTAGGATAGACTTGACTCCAAATTTAAAGAGGGGAAAATATATTGTATAACGTAGTGGAGTGGTCTTATTATGTATTAGTCACCCTGATTAATTCAAGTTCATTTAAGAGATTTGTTTTCATTTTTATTTTAAAATATGGAAAATAGCCATTTTATCCTTCGCGTGAACAGTATCTACCCGGGTAGATATCACAGCTTTTGTAATTCAATAACTTTATGAGTTTTTAACCAATCATCATGCCTGTTCAGCTATGTGACTAATTTTTAAATTGATCTCGCAAAATTTGAGAAAAAAATATTTTGGACTTCCTTTTAACACTTTTTTTTGGATTTTTATGGTTTTTTTACGCAAGAAAACAATATCTACCCGGATAGATATTTTTACCTTGGGTTTTATATGAATATTTTTACTGGGCAATGTTAAAAACAAGTAACTTTATTTTTAAATATATTCTTTTATTGTATGCTTACACAAAAGCAAAATGATATTATGATAATAATACACGTTTGATATTATTACACGTTAATTGATATTATGTAAGTTGATATTACGTAAGAAAACAAATATCTACCCGGGTAGATATTTTTTTCCTTTTTTCTTATATGAAAATTTTTACTGGTCAATGTGAAAAACAAGTAACTTTATTTTTAAATATATGCTTTTATTGTATGCTTACACAAAAGTAAAATAAATACACAGTTACGTTTGTAGATATTATGATTTATGTAATATCTACCGGGGTAGATACTGTTCATATCAGTAGCTAAAAATTTCCGTTCACGCGAAGGTTATTTTGGGTAATAATTCTTTTAAACTTACTTAGTTGTAGCTAGGAATTGCAGTTGCAAAAGGCTACCAGTAACCTTTCGGACCACCCTGTTCTCAAATTAAATACTTTTAAAATTTTTTAAACAAATGTATTTTTTTTTTTACCTATACTATTTGTAAACTATGTATGAAGTCGATCGAAAATGATCGGGTTCAGCGTTGGTCGTCCAGAACATGAATTTTATAAAATAAACTTTTGCGTTTTTCATTTCATGAATTTTTTTTACTGTATGCCAATTAGCAGTTTTAATAAAATTTAAACCTTAACATGTCCTATACAAGATGAAACATTTTCTAACAAATAAATTCAAATACGAATTTTGAAAGGAGCTATAATTTTCTGATTCGATAAATCCGGCTCGAAGGACCAAAATTGTACTGTGAAAATAGAATCAATCAATTTTAGAAGGATACTTCTAGGTTATTGGGAATGATTATCGATTATTTTATCTTCCATTTAGGTAAATGCCTCTACACAAAATGTCAAAATCATTTTCATACCCTTAATGATGGTGATATTGTTTGAACTTAAAATTTAAATGTAAGAAACAAACAAAAAATTAAAAACATTTAAAACTTTGCCTAATTTTGGGGTAAATATAAAATTGTTTTATTTCAAAAGAGAGAAAGAAGGATGGAGGAGGTCAAAGCTGTGTTTATTTTCTTAATACGTAATTACTAACTGTTCAGAGTATTGTCTATTTTACTATCAATTTTTCCTTCCTTTTATAAATTTGGTGTTTTGTTTTTAATCATAAATCTAATTAACTTCCTATTTTTACTTCTGCTATATTTTTTTCTAAATCAACTTCATTATTATTATAAACTTTTCATTATATTACTTCTTGAGAAAAACCAAAGTTTTAAATAATAATATAAGAAAAAATGATAATGATGATGATGGTAATGATAATTTTTTATATATAAATTAAATGGACAGAAAATCTAAAAAAAAATTTTATGTAAATTATACAGTAAGAAAATTTATAGAAAATTTTTCTTTCTCTTTGCTTAACAATAAAAAAATTGATGAATAATAAAATTTTAACATAAATTATTTTGATTGTTTGTGGTAATGCTATAAATGGTTTTGAATTATATTAAAATATTTTTTGCAATTATACAGTAAGTTAAATCATTTGTCATGTATTTATGGAGTAGTCAAAGTTCTGCAGGTTATTAAAAAAACTTAGTTTATTGAATATTATCTTACCTTGAAGCTTAATAACTTGTCTATGAGGTTCGTATATTTTTGGAAAAGAAAACAATCCATGATCTATCAACACCTAGACCGCATGTTGTAACGGGACCTTAGTCTTTAAAGGTTTTTATGTGTTGTTGTGACAGATATTGTAATGCCTACTACAGAGTACATTTTATTAAAAAAAAAGTTGAAAAATCCAAAAACACAGCGTCTCAAATACAAAACAATGAAACAATAATCGCAATCAACATGTTTCCAACAAACAAATAAAAGAATAACAATAAATTTTCTTCTAAAATTCTAAACCAAAAGTGTTTCAATGAAAATCTATTACGTGGTGTAATAACAATCTTGTGGCTAGTTATCAAAATTTATTGAAGCTTCTCATGATTTTATTTAATTAATTTTTGTAATTAGTTTCAATATTAATCTCAGAATGGCAAATAAATAAATAACAATATGAGTCTCATTTATATCATTAGTTATAATTACAACTAGAAAATCTTAATTCGTTTTGCTTTTCTCTAAGATGTGAAGATAAGATATAAATATGTGTTGATTAATTAAATTCTGGAAAATCTTGGTTTTTCTAGATAAAACAATTAACATGTTTTTATTGTGGTGTATTGTGAATGATGTGTAAAATATTCAATTAAAGTTTTAATGTCGTTTTAAGGGTTGTCTTACCTGAATTACAAATGTGATGTTCTTATTCTGAAAAAAAAGAAAAATAGTTATTAAAAATTGGATTATTGTTGACTGTAAGCTGATAAGAACAAGTGATTTATGGGTTACATAAAACATTTTAATATGTTTCGTAGACGTTCTGGGCGATTGATTCAAACTAATAATATAGCCCGGGTAGGAGCTGCCTATATTAAACAACGGACCAATCTTGGGCTAATATTGGCAAGCCAAGTCTTGGCTAGTTAGCGTTGGTATCAGTCTTGGGCCTGGGCCAGTTGTAAATGCCTAGACTGAACCGGGGCTCAATTTATTATATTATGCGTTATCTAATAAATTGTAAACATGTGCAGACCATATTATGTTCATCTTTATGTTCATTTATGTTACTCTTCCCACCACCTCTTTACACACATTTAAAGGAGGTCTGGTCAAAAAATGGTTAGATAGATCTGGCTCAAGTCTTATTTGCTAGACTTGGTCCCAGGACATCAGTCCAAACTTGGTCCAAGCTTGAGCCGTTTGCAAGTGTTAATTCTAACCCAACCTCCAAAGACTGTGACGCGGGATTGGCCTAAGTTCGGCCCCTTACCTTTTTCTTACCCGGGCATTAATAATAATTTGCACCTCACAGGGCGAATTAATGACGCCTAATATAATGTTTAAATGAAGCGCTGCTCCGTTGGATATCAACGAAGTTGCATAGCAGGTCGCGTACCTTGCGAGGTTTATTTATAGCCCCCTTTATAGCCCCTTGATCATTGGGATCGAGTAAGAAATCCTGCTACTTCAGCACAAATAATCGTAATGTACGCGAAATACATGATATACACGGAAATGACAAAAAAAGCAAGTGAAAGAATGAGACTCTGGCGATCCCTAGGCGAAAGAACCGCGATCAGCCCGTTCAACCCCACATCTACTCACAAACTCTCACACTCTCATGCACACTATCACTCATATCCACATCCATGCTCACATTCATACACACTTAAAACAATCCAATATCAATGATTGACGTTCAACGACATTAATATTACTTATTTTTGATGATTTATAAGCCGCCTATAAATTTCAAAAAAACTATTTGTTTTTTTCCTTTTTGGTAGTAATTATTATTTTATGATTATTTACGTCATCGGTATTTAGTAAAAAAAAAATACCATTTTATTAGTATATTTCAGGGATAAATTGGTTGTTTTAACTACAATATCATTTCAAGTTGATGATGTAAATTGTTCATAACATGTATCCCACCATCATTCACTCATTTTCTTTCCTTACTACACTAATATTTTCAATTTTATTATTTAAAACAATTTCAGTTAACAATAAATTTGTATCACAATCTTCGTTATAATTTAATTTTGTTAAAATTTCTTTTAATTTATTATTATCATAGGTTTGTACCCCAATTTTATGGAAAAAAAAATGTTCTGCGTTAATTTATTCGTTAAATTATATGATTCATTATAATTTTTATCATTCTAAAAATAAACTTATACTAATCCATTCAACTGAGTCAGTTTTATTAACTATAATATATAATTTTTTGTTGATATGATTAATATGTTATTATTTACATTAAATATAATTTGAATATCCCCAAATTGATTAGTCCATCCACCTATCAATGATGTAGTCAAATTGAACATTATTATAAAATTATCGGTAATAGCTAGAAGGAATGGGTCGTTATAAGAAAACAAATTTGAAAATTGCATTGTTTTATATATGAATTATGGTCGGATGAATCTCTCAAATGATTTAAATTAGTTGTATTATTGCAACTAATACTACAGCTACTACCGCTACAATTATTCGTTATAGTATTAATAGTGAGTGTAGAAGATGATGAAGTTTCAGTCTTAATTCAAGTTATTTCCTGTAATACTACGTAGGTTGGTTTTAGATTTAAGAGAATATTCTTTAATTTGATGAGTTTGTAATCCATTACCCACTACTATTACGATCAATCCACTATTTACGCAAAGTCGAATGTCAACATCGCTTATGAAACCACCTTTCTTTTTAAAAAAATTAAATTCAACTATAATATCAGAATCTACAAATAGCGGCAGATCTTGATTTGATTTGATGGAAATAATCAATAACGGAAAATAATCAATAATAATATAAAATAAATAATCGAAATAATCAATAATAATAACGGTATTGCATACCGTTTGATTCTTGATTCTTTTCTTTTTCTGTTGTTATTTTTTAGTATGTATTAAAATTTTAGATTTATTTTAGTCATTAAGTGTTAGATTTTAGTAATTTCTTTGTACTGTCTTAATTTGACTAAATAAATAAATAAATAAATAAATAAAAACAGGTTTGACTTCAGAAATAAAACAAAATGGAGGTAGTCCTTGCTACCTATGATAACCGTAAACATCATTGTTGCATGGAATGAAACTCAATCAATTTAGCACATTCTCCTCCGACTCATACGCGCATGCACCACATGTTCTCACACAGGAACTTCCTCGTCCACACATATACATACTCGCACTCATACATCGGCATGCACATCCATACTCAGGTATAGGTAAATAATTAAAAAAAAATACTGAAAAATGACCCACCACATGTCTGATAACCAGTCCCCCTCCTCTTCCAGCCTTCACTCTTAGTCCTGCATAATATAGTGTACTGATACCAATTCAATTTTCATAACACACCCGTACAGAAGATGGTGTATGATTCGGTTGTCTTTCCTTTTTTCTCGATCACTTTCCAAATTTGCCGGATGGACCCCTTTTTTTTGGTTCGATTTCGACCAAATCAACAAGCCCCTAGTTTCCCTTTTCTCTTATTGATTTGCCAACCACTATATAAGAATTTTCCACTCAACCTCAAGCGGCGTTACTGTTGGGTTGGTATGTGGTAAGAAATTGCACACCAATTTAAATTCATAGAATTTAATTTAATTTTTTTTTTGAATTTATTGAAAATTAACAGGTAAAAGGTAATTTTTTTTTTTAAATATAATAACTCAAGCAAATGACCCCTTAAGTTACACTTTCAGTTTATATTAATTTAACTATCAATTAAATTTGCTTCCTTATTTAATAATCGAGCTACTTATCATATTCCTACTTTCACAAAGGTTATATCTTCTTAATTATTATTTTTGTTTGTTTTATTTATCACCCACAATTTGAAGGTAGTGAATTTGCTTCTATTTTTTTGGATGTTAGAAAAGCATTTGACACCGCGCAACATGATATCCTATTTGAAGACTTGCACGAAATTGGTATTAAAGAAGTCCCACTTAAACTACTTAAATCTTTTCACACAAACAGACAACAATTTACAGAAATAGGCTCGTGCAAAAGTAAAACAAAAACAACAAACCAGGGACTAGCTCAAGGATCCATGCTCTCAGCACCAGAATTCTCGATCTATATTAACGGCATATTCAACCTCAAACTTAATGGTAAACTCCAGATGTATGCTGATGACGCGGCAATTATGTACACGGCCTTAACAACAGAATCTATTCTCAGTCAGATACAAGATGATATTCAAACGATAGCCCATTTCCTCCAAGAAATTAAATTACAATTAAACATAGCCAAAAGCAACTACATAATTTTCACCAAACACAAACCGATAGCTGAAGAAAACATCATCGATATAACATTAACGAATAGCATAATAAAACGGGTTAATAGCACAAAATATTTAGGACTGATAATAGATGATAAATTAAACTGGGCACAACACATCGATAAAATCAAAAATAAGGTAAGACCAATTATTTTTGCATTATATCGTTTGAAACCATACTTACACAAACAAGCACTCTGGAACATTTACAACGCACACATCATGACACACCTTTTATATCTGAACCCAATATGGAACAATGCTCCACAATATAAATTGAACGAACTGCAAGTTCTTCAAAACAAAGCTATCAAAATAATAAAAGGATACCCTAAGCTACAACCAACACGATCATTGTACACTCTAGACACTAAACTAATACCCATAGAAATAATCTGCAAATTACAAACCACAATCCTTATATTTAAAATAAAAAACAAACTAATTAAACACAAATTTCAACTATCATACAGAACTGACACACATGCGCATGAGACACGACAAATGAATGATTTAAATCTTCCTCAGATAAGAACCAATACGGGACGCAATACACCTCTTTACAAAGGAATGAGTCTGTTCAACAAGTTACCAGAAATACTTAAAGATACCAAAACACTCGCACAATTCAAACAAAACGCACTGCAATATTACATGGAAACATACATACAACCAAACACATAATACATCAGTTTATGTTATTTGTTATATTAATTGAAAATTGCTATATTGAAATTGATTAAAATTTTTAATTGTTATATTAAGATTACTATTTTAAGTTTATTACTTTAAGCTCTGTACAACATAATAATGAACGAATTTCAAAAACTATTATTTTTAAATTTAATTTAAGTTACTTACAAGATATCCTCTTTTGTAACTATACAAGAAATAAAAAAAAAAATATAAAAAAAAAAAAATATACCAGTAATTAACACTAAACAGCTAACTTAAAAAAAACTCAAGCCAATATCCAATTGAGTTACAAGAAAAAAGTTTATATCAATTTTACTACCTGAATTTGCTTCCTTGTTTGTTAATCGAGCTAATTAACCTTGACCTAAATTCACCCAGGTGTTCTCCATAATCAACGTTAGCATTAAAGTTATGATTAGAAATTTCTAGTAGAACCGATTTTAAGCATGCAAAGTTGACTAGTTATCACTCAATATATACCGAGAAAAGTTTTTCGGTGGATTCTAATTGAAATTTCTTTAACAATTTAAGCAACAAACAAAATTGCACCATGGAAGACTTATTGTAATAACACAATTGATTTATAACACTTTGGCTTGGTATCACAAGATAATTTAACATTTATCACAAATTAAATTAACACCAATCATCAAATAAATTAACATTAATCTCAAAGAAACAATTTAATTAAACTTAACAAATAAGTTTGTGACTATTTTAACATTTTTAATTTTGTTCCCCGATGGAGATGTCATAAAACAACTGAACAGCTGTTGTTTAAAAAATGACACAACATCATCGACTCCGAGTCACAATAGAATAATAAAAATATAAGAGAGTTTACATGCGTAGTACATTTAGATTTGTTTTTAAATTAACTTGCACGGCACAAACATATAGAATTTTTTTCTTCTTTTAATTTAAATTAGTGGGACAAACAAATAAAACTTTTGTAAATTTTTCTAAATTAATAAAAGAAATTGCACTAATTGAACTAAGTACTTTACGAATTCAAGCCAATTATAAATTTTCATTACTTAGGTTAACAAAGAAAAACGTGAATTCAAAAGCGATTCCACCAATTTTGATGTTCACTAGACAATTTTCAAAATACAAAACGAGACCGAAGCTAGCTATTGCGTTCTATTTATAATCAGTTAACGCCGTTTCTTTGTTTATTCCCCAATAACGAATCGATAAAGTAGTTTCATAGGCAATTCTATTTTTGTTTTATCGTTAGTTATTACACTCACTAAAGAATATGGGCTGCTTGTTTGTAATAGAAATTGGAAAAGATTTTAAAAAAATTGTTTACGAAACAATTGTACGAATTATACATGTAAATGGCGCGGTCATGGATTAATGATATTACACAACCGTTTTTCTGATAACTTTATAGCGAATAATGATTATAAATTAAACATAGGAAACTGCATTGGGTAATATTATTAATTGATAGACGATTGTAGGAAAACTATATGGATTTAGCGGAACTATGAATTCAATTTGGAAAAAAGAAATTACAATTGAAAAATATTACACAACTGCTTTAGGATAACAAATTTTTGTTTTACGAAAAGTATTGTAGATGCCATTTACGGTTTGAGTTTAAAAAAAACAATAGTTATGAAAGTCTCAGCTAATGCAAATTTGAGGTATATGAGAAAATAGTGGATCTATAAATCAGGGAATTATCCAACTGCTTCGAAGAGCACCAGGCTACTTCGTTACAATGTATTTCACAATAAGCTGCGCCACAAAGCTCGATTGATGTTGACTATTTCCGACTCAGTAAATCTTGGTTGGTGACTTGATTTTTTGAGCTACGATTCATCAATCATCATACCAACTTTCTTTACAAATATTGTACATATTGGATGGATTGCGGTTATCCATATGCGATGGATTGCGGTTTTATTTCGAACAATAATTCAGAAATTTTCATAAACGAATCGTTATCTAGTTGGAAAAGAAAATTATTTTTCGCTGCAAAAGAGTTTAAGAAATCCAATAACTTTAAATATATTTGGATAAGAAACAACAATATTTTAATGAGGAAGCAGGACGGAAGTAGAATTTTTAAAATAACTAGTTTTGAAGATCTTGATCGTTTATTGCTAGTGTAAGACTTTTATGAGTAACTTCAATAATAATTTTGCTTTCGATCACAACTCCTCATTAATATATAACTTTAAAGATTTCAATATTGTTCATCAAAACACAAATAGTTTAAGAAAGAATGCAGTAACAATTTTTCCTCATTTTTTAACATCTAATGTAATGCCAGATATTATTTTTTTTTCTGAAGTTTGGATAAACTCTAACGAATTAAATATTGGTTTGTACAACTTTCCAAATTATAGCACTATCGACTGCTGTAATGATATTTATAGAGCTGCGGTGACATGTTGTAACATCAATTGCGTTCGCTTCGATAGTGATCATCGAAGCGAAAATAAATATAATTGGTACGTTACAACTTTTTCGTTCGATAGTAACTGTTTTACGTTGGCAGCATTTGTGCGAAGAATCGAAAAATAGGAGAATCGAAAAAAGTGATGGTTGAAAATGTTACAACATGCCAATTTATCGAAAATTTCGATACTTTATCGAACATCGAAAACTTCGATGTTACAACATGTCACCGCTGGTGGCATAATAGGGTATGTTAAAAACAATATTACTTTTGATTCTTCTATTTCTTGTAGCGATCATGCTGATATTGTTAAAGTTAATATTTCTCTTTTGTCTGAACAATTATGTATTGTTTGTGTCTATCGACACCATTTTGTTAATGTTAATGAATTTATCTCATATTTTTCTTCCTTTTTAGAACAAATACAAACAAAAAATTTAATAATAATAGGTGACCTTAATATTGACATTTCAAATACAGATGATACTAATGTTAAAAATTACTTATTAATGATGTCATCGTATGGACTGTTATCGCTTATCAATAAACCAACTATAATTACAAATAATACTAAAACTGTTATAGATCATATTTTTGTTAGACAAAACCATAAATCGTCATTAAATTTCGTTTCTGATGTATATGATTACGGTCTTTCTGATCACCATTTAATATCTTTAAAAATAGATAGTTGTGTTATTGATGTTAAACAGAATTATTCATTTGAATGTAAAACAATAGATTACGAAAATCTAAATTACAAGTTATCGATGGTGAACTGGATTCCTATTTTAGAAGCTAATGATATTAATATTTCATTTTCTGAGTTTTTAAACGTCCTTACCGTTAACATATCGCAATGCACCAAAACTACTGTTATAAAGAACCAAAAATTTAACAAATGGATTTCAACTAATACTATTAAAAAACTTAATCTTAGAAGAAAGCTGGACAAAAAAATAAAACTTCATCCAGATTGTTCAAATCTACATCAACGATTATGTAAGCTAAATCAAGAAATTAAGTCTTTAATGCGATCTGATAGGTTTCATTATTATAAAAATCATTTTGATAATTGTAAAAATAATTTAAAAAAACAATGGCAATGAAATTTTAGGTGAAGGTGTTAAGTATGATAAGTCATTATCAATTATTGACGAAAATGGTACGGTTATTAATAGCTCTCTGAATATCTCAAACGTTTTTAACGATTATTTTATAAATGTTATTGATAATATAACCAATAGTTTTTCGTGACTTAATAGTTCCGTTGAAAGTAGTTTGCTTTACGATTCTGTTGAACAAAATTCAATGTTTATGCGACCAATTACTGAAACTGAAATTATTAATCTCGTTATGTGTCTGGATAAAACAAACTCTTGCGGCCATGATTCAATCAGCAATAGAGTTTTTTTTTTAAGCTTCAAATCGTTGTATTGCTGCATGAATTGCTGCATGTCATCTGTCAGATAATAATTAGAAATCAGTAATTATGTATTAAAATTTACTGCAAAAATAATAATAATGCAAATATAGTAAAAAACAACTTAAAGACAACGCAAAACAATCTTAATTTGCAAGAAATAACAATTTTTTAAAGTTTTCGAAATCCAAATCAGCTGATCACAAATGTCAAGTTTTTTTCGGGAAAAGGGTCTATTCAACATTAAAACTCATAGTGAAATCTATCTCAAATATTTTATGCCAGTTGTTTAATAGGAGCATTATTGAAGGTATTTTCCCCGATGTCTTAAAAATTGCTATAGTTATTCCACTCCATAAATCTGGTGACAAGAAAAAAGTTGAAAATTTTAGACCAATCTCTTTACTGTCTGTTTTTTCCAAAATTTTAGAAAAATGTACGAAAAAAAAAGATTAGTTAGTTTTCTTAACTCAAAACGATTCTTTTCTAATAAACAGTATGGTTTTAGAGAGTGTTTATCGACTGAAGACGCTTTGATAGAATATTTTAGCAAAGTTTTTAATAGTATAAATAACAATGAATGTGTTGCTACCAATTTTCTTGATATGACTAAGGCATTTGATTTAGTAAAATATAAACTCTTGTTAAATAAATTGGAACATTCTGGTGTGCGAGGTATCTGTTTGCATTGGTTTAGTTCATACCTGTCTAATCGCCATCAGACAGTTAAAATTGAAAACACATTAAGTGAGAAACAGCCACTGAAATCAGGTGTTCCACAAGGCTCTGTTCTTGGCCAGTGTTGTTTCTAGTTTACATTAATTCTATCTTTTCTTTACCTATCAAGGGGAGTATGGTAGCTTTTGTTGATGATATTGGTATTTGTTATAATGGTAATTCATTTAGAAATATTGCTGAAGACATGAATAGTGATTTACTTTTGATTCGTCGGTGGTTTGATGTACATTATATGGTGTTAAGTTCAAAAACAAAAACTATGTTTTTTAAACTCAGTGGCTTAATTCCGAATTTTGACATTGGACATCATTGTTCATCCTGCTTTAATTATATTTTTAGTATTAATTGTCCTCTTTTTTCAATGTGTTCAAATAACTGCATCTTATTGCAAAATGTTGATACTTTCAAATACCTTGGTGTTTGGGTTGACTCTCGATTGAATTTTAATTCTCATTTGAATAATCTCTACAAATATATAATAAATGTTAACAGAAAATTGTATTTGTTGCGTGCTTTATTACCCAAAAGTGTGTTAAGAATGTTTTATTTTGGAATGATTCAATCCAAAATTCAATACGGAATTACTTGTTGGGGAGGAATGTACAAGTCTACATTAGACCACGCTATTATTGCCCAGAATCATAGTATTAGGATAATTTTAAGAAAAAATAGACTGGAAAGATCTTTGCCATTGTTCAGACAATTGAAAATGTTGCCTTTGCGATATTTATATATTTTTAAATGTCTTAAATTATTTTTTATTCGAAGTGGTAATAGGAGTATGGAAAGATTAGGACCAAGATTGAGAAATTTAAATTTTAACCTACTTTTGACAAGATGTGAACATTTTCGCAAGTTTTTCTTGTTTAGTGGGCCTAATATTTTTAATAAGCTACCAATTGATATTAAAAATATAAATAATTTAAAACTTTTTTTAAAATGTTTGTGGAAGTGGCTGTTAAATCAGAATACAGTAGAGAATCTTTTATCAGCAGTTCGTTAATTTTCAGTTATTTTTGTTTTTGTTTTGTGTTTACACAGTTTTATTGCTGATATGGAAAGTTGTACAAATTCATTGATATCTGTTATACTGCATTTTCATTTCTTTTCTTCTGTTGTTTTTTTTTTTTTTTTTTTTAATTATTGTTGTCTATTGTTGTTTTTGTTTCCTTATTCAGTTGGTATGCCTTTCCTCTTATTTGTTGATTTATATTTGCAATACTTTTATATGCATCCATATTTATTTTTGCTGTTGTTTAAATATTCATTTAAAATTTTTTTTTTTTCTTGAAAGTAATCTAACAATGGATTTTTGCCCCACTACACAGTTCATATTCATAAATGTAACTTGAATTTTTGAAGGGAATTTCGCCATTGATCCATTTTAGATCAAAGAAATTTCATAATTTTCATTCCCTTTTTCTTTATTAATGTTATAATCAATTTCATATTAATTTTTTTCTAAATGTTAATTAATTTTGTTCTAAATTTAAAATTGTTATAAAATTGTAATTTAATATGTTGTAATTATAAGGGAATATGAAAAGATATAAATAAAAAAATAAATAAAAATTTACTCTTATTTTGAATTAATAACCAGTCCTGAATTACTCGTAGTTCTTTTCTGGCATACAGAATTTGTGTACATTGAGATGTCGACAGTTAAGTAATATAATTATTTGATTAAGATTTAACTTATATAATTGCCAGGTTGAGGTTGTTGTAGATAAAATTTTTCAGTATCGGAAGCTGAGAGCTTATTTTCTGAATCAATGGCGCCGAAGTAGGGACGAAACAGGTTACAGTAAATAAATTTCTTCACCATGTGTTATATTTATGAAAATTCTTCATTTGTCTTGAATTACTATTAAATATTGATTTGTGCTTAAATTAAAATTTATCAAGAATAACATTCAAATATCTCCAAAGAACAAAAATGGATAAAAGCACTAAATCTACTTTGTAAAATGTATATTTATTTATTGAATAAAATGAAAATAATTTTATTTCAAAGCACAATATTTGATTTTATATTTTATTGAAAACAATTAATTTAATTTCAAGTGTTAAGAACTTAATTCTACAACGGCTCAAACAAGAAGGAAAAATTTGTTACATTAATTTAATTTAATGAATTTGACAACATACATGTGTGTAATATGTTTCTTTAAAAAAGGCAAATTAAACACAAACAAATTATTTAATGTGGCTCATTGTTTGGCCGTTTCGATATTCATTTTATTGTAGGCCGAGTTGGAACATTCTGGTGGCCTGGAAGTATCATCATCATAAACAATAGGAAATATGCAGATTTTGCTGATTGAACGTCTCAACAAACCAGTTTTAGTTTATAAAGTGACGACACGCACCAAATTATCTTATGGGATTTACTTCAGTAACTCTAGCAAGTAACCACCTTGCTGGTGGCAAGTTCTCGTCTTTACAATACAATAACATCATCAATTTTAATATTGTTTCTTTTCAGATACAATCTATGCCCTCTCTGCAAGGCAGTCAAATATGCAATTTGCCAACGATTCTAGAACTGTTGTGACAAGTGCAGCACCATTCGCCAACGGGACAATTTCTATAACATAATATACTGAACATCAGGTTCTGAAAGATATGTGTATGGCCAATTAAAAATGTGCTGGAGTTAGCGCGTCCACTTCGTCTGACGGCTTCGGGCAACGTAAACGGGAGTTTAGTATTGATTCAATTTTTGCTAGAAGTGTTGTCATCTCCTCTTAGGTAAGAATTGAATTTTCAAGCACTCTTTTAAGGTGATACTTTGTTTACTTTACACCAGCTACCCAGAGTCCACAAAAGTGTGGAGCTGCTGGCGGTATAAAGTGTCATTTAGTTTTGTCCCTTAAAAGATAGTTTGAGATATCATTAGAATTTTTAAATAAAAAATCAAACAATTGTGTAAGTATTATACCAGCTTCCACAAAGTTTGTTTCATTGTTGCTGTAAATATCCTTGCATAGCCTACGTCTAGCGACAAATCGTTGTAAATTTTCCTAAAATGATTCGGTTGTTAAAATGTTGACTAATTCAATATGTACAGCTTTGGTGCTGAAGCCGACTTACTAAAAAGAGATTTGTAAGCCTTGTGTGTTTTTTCCCTTATGTAAGCCTGGTGTGTCTCTTTCCCTTCTCTAGGCGAATAACTAAGGTTCCGGCGTAGTGCACTCCAGTGTTTAGAAAGAGCCTAGTATCAGTGACTAGTATTAGAGTGGCTCTGGAAGGTTATCCATTTGTTAATCAGCTACTTTGTGCTGGTGTCGTGCACATATTACACATTTACAGACGACTTTACTGACTATATTACGGCATCGAATTATCCAGAAGTTTTGTCGTAATATTCCTATCAGCAGTGAAATTTCAGCATGAGTTTTTTATGTGTTGCTCCGTAACAAGTTTCAGGGGTTTCAGTTTCTGTTAAATAATGGGATGAGTTGCGGCAAGAATTATTAGATATTTAGTCTCAAAAGATGTGAATTTCATCTTCATCAATAAACGGATTAAGAGAAGCAATATAACTTGATTTTGAGATCGGCTTCTTTTGGAGTAATAGCAACCGTTCTATGGCTAAGTCTTTTCCTTGAATCCAATACAATAATTTCGTCGTAGAATATGTTCGTATTCAAAAAACAGTTACTACAAAATCGTATCACCCATGCTAGAACGTTAACCAATTTATTGAACGATGACATTCTTTATGTCAAATCATCCTGAATAAGAAATGATATTTTAGTTAAAACTCGAATCACATCGGAGCGTTTTTTTCGTCTACAGATTTATCATCCAAAGATAAATTGTCACATGACGGCCAAGTTGTTCAAAAGCCAACCAGGACAATGACATCATTACATATTTTGAATCAATTGCGACGGATTAATTCCTCGCGACGCACAATCAGCGAGATGGTCTTTCGACCGAACGTGAGACCATTTACCGATGGGCGCAGCATCATGTATTTCTGTAACTCGACTTAACAACTTAGAATCAGTCCAGGCGAATATGTTTAAATCCCTCAGATTCGTGTCTTCCACGGTTGATAGTTTTGCAAGCAATACAACCGTACAAAGTTCCAATCTTAGAATAGAAATTTGACAAATTGGAGATACTTTTGTCTTAGATGACATCAAATTCACAAATACTGTTCCGTCAAACTTGACAGCTCTACAGTATACCACAGCAGCATATGCAAGTATTGAGGCATCAGAAAACCATGTATTTCAATGGTTTCTTCTTTTTTTAGCCAGCATGGTATTGTAATCGTTTCTAGTGAAGGTAGTTGCTTTCGTACAGTTAGCCACTTGTCTTCCAGATCTTCACGTAGATTTTCATTCCACTCCAGATTATGTTACCATAATTGTTAAAAGAAGATCTTTACTAAAATAACGGCTAGTCACATCCATCCCAAAGGATCAAATATCCTTTCAGTTTCTGATAAAATTTGCCTGTTAGTTATAGAAGGGGTGCTGTCCAGATTGATTTGAAACGAAAAAGTTTCGAGTAAAGGGTGCCACTCAAATCCTAGTATCTTTACCAAGGGGTCTTCGGACAAAATTACTTTACCTATTCCCTTACCTGCTGCCTCTAATAGCATCAAACAAGTATGTAGGAAACTTCCAACTTTTAACATTAATAATCACTTTATTACTTTAAATCTTTTCTTTATTTAACAAATAATATCAATTAACACAAAATTTTTGTTATTTTATTTTTCATTATAATTAATTCTCCTTAAATATCTTACAAAAACGAAAGTTAAATCACTTCTTTTTGGAATTAAAAACTTAACCAAAAATTGTATTTTTGCACCGCTTCACAGAACGATTTTTTTTTCTTTAAAGGGAATCCATTTATCTCATCGTTGTGATTCGTTGACTCATTTTTGAAATAAATACTACACATACAAGGAAATCTGCCGTGTAAAAAAACAAATACAACAGACAGAGAAAAATTATTCAAATTAACCGTCTTATACCATCAAATTAAAATAACACAGGGTCCTTACAATTCAAAGATGTATTTAAGTTGCGTACATTTTTCATTTATAATAATGTAAAATAAAGCACCTTATTAATGATTCGACACAAACGCCTGCACAGAACCCAGTTCCTTTATTTTAATATCTGTTTAACAAAAAAATATATTTGTTTCACATTGAAAATAAAATAAAGATGTACATTACAGTGGAACGTCATAAACCGACAGATGTTATTTATGAAATGAATCGAGTATGTGAAATAAGTGTATGTTTAGGAAAAATAAATGTTTAATGTAACCGAGACATACCATTAGCCTGCAAACGAGTAAATTTGTAATGAAAGATATCACATCTTACGTATCTAGGTCATGCGAAAATCACCAGAATTACGAATTTACGGTGATTCGCATTTCTTCACTTCAAAAAGTGTGAAATAACTCGTGAGATTTCAGATGTGACAGATATGTA
The DNA here is from genome assembly GCA_963693315.1 of Diogma glabrata. Classification (NCBI taxonomy): domain Eukaryota; kingdom Metazoa; phylum Arthropoda; class Insecta; order Diptera; family Cylindrotomidae; genus Diogma; species Diogma glabrata. Next base: position 76,479,994 of record OY856187.1, read on the forward strand.
CCAATGGCTCATTTCTAACTGTACCTAATATTAAAGTGTATCTGCCCTGCTTTCACAATAAACCAGAAGCTATAAATCTTTTTCTTAATTAAAATATTTGTACCATTTTAGTTTTTATGACAACCTTTGAATTTCTTCAAGATAATAAATTATGTAAATAAATTTAATAATTTTTTCTTTTATAGAGTAATTTTTCATTCAAAAGTTTGTACTCCAACACAAATTTATATTTATAAAAGCTTCCAAAGGTATAAAAAATCTCAAGATTTGATCTCAGTCAACTGTCTTACATTGTAATTTATCTTCAATAGATTTTGATCTTTAATGAACATTTATACGTTTAAAAGAAAATTTATTTTTCTACCGTTACCACACACTCACACTCACGTCATATAATAAATAAAAAGGAAACGAAGGAACGTAATTCCATTTGTCTTGTTTTCCATATACGAAATATGTAACGCAATGAGAATACAAATTTCTTTTTTTTTATATATAGATTCATAAATAAAAGAATTTACCTTATACTTGCCAACGGAATATGTGTTTTCTTTTTATTTTCCAAACCAAAAAAAAATCTTGTAATATGTAAATATTATTTTCCATAAAACATAAATAAAAAATGGAAAAAAATTCAAATTAGATCGAAATTGTAGCACCACGGCACAAAAAAAAGAATAAGAGAAACGAGCTGATTGGTACAAGGAGAAATACTTTTATTATGTGTAGAAAAGAAACTTTCAATTTTTATATTCCTCGTGTGCTTTCTTTTCTTTATTTTTTTGTGCTTTCAAAATAATCGTTATTACCGTTGTTATTTCCAACTAAGACACATCAAATTTTTTATGATCGAATTTTTGTTGTTTACAAAGTGAATAAACTTGTTAGGATAAAGTTTTATCATTCGATGATTCAGCTTGAAAAACTATTTATATCCATAACTGCCAGGAAAATATAACAGAGATAAACGTGTACGCAATAACCATAAATAGAAAAAAAATTCACACATTCTTACATTGAAAGTGAATAGTTGTTGTTGTATAGGTTCTCAGGTTGCATTAGTAATGCTATGAATATGGACAAAATCAGAATCAGTTGTTAAGAATAATGTATCCTAGATGTACAGCTTAAGAATTTTTATAATATATTTTGAGATTTTAAGCCTTGCCTGAATTAAACAGTCTAAAGATTTAAGGCTTTGGTCTTCAGTCTTGAGTTTTAAGCCTTGATTCTTGGTTTTTGAATCATTGCGTTTAAAGTTTTGAGTTTTATTTCTTGAGTCTCGAGCTTTGAGGTTTGACTTTGCAGTTCTTACAATAACAGTTGCCCATTCATGAATGATGATTTCCAAGTATAGTATTCTCTTCTGCTGGTATCGCCTAAGCTGTGTAAAAATGGTCTAATTTTGTGCTGTATTCTAAATTGTCACTTTGGTATACTTTTGTCTGTAAAATATATTTTTTTGGTTTTAAAATAAATATATATTTTTAATAAAATATATTTTTTTAGAGTCTTGAGTGTCGAGTCTTGTGCCTTGGGTCTCGAGCCATAAGTCTTGAGTCTTTTGTCTTAAGTTTTGAGTCTTGAACCTTGGATATCTTGAGTGTTGAGTATTAAGTCTAAGTTTAAAGTCCACCGTTTTGAATCTTAAGCCTCAAGTCCTGTAGTGAAAGCTTTTTCGTTGATTAACAACAAAGTGGCATAGCAGGCCGCGTACCTAGCGAGATTGTTTTAATAGCCCCAAGCTAGCTTTAGTCCGTTGGGGACGAGCAAGAAATCCTGCTGCTTCAGCACAAATAACTGTATAGTACGCAAGAAACATGATATGAACGGATATGAAAAAAAAAACAAGTGAACGACTGAGACTCTGGCGACCCCTGTATACGAAAGAACCGTGATCACCACGTCCGACCCCCTCATTCGAACACATTCACACGCTCTCGCACTTCATCCACCCACTCACACTCACACACATATATCTATACCCATACACACATACATACATCCAGGCCCATACGCACATTCACACCACCCCAATCATCAACTACTACATTCATACGCTCATACCCCAAAGGTAATCTAATGTATGCACCATCCACATTCGTACGCCATGCTTTAGATAAAAGGATACCCTTAAGTTCGACAACACGATCTATTATTAATCCTTGTTGTGATACTGCGGCCAACGCTATTAAGTATTCGTTATCACACTTAGTTGGTTGTAACAAACTTCGTTTCACTGTAGCAGGAAGTCATAATTCTGCATCTTGTCTAGAATGCAATGCATAGTGCGCCGCACGACCTTGTAATGCCGATGAAATTCCTATACTTTAAATAAGATCAAACGAGAAGCTGCGCCGAATTATAATAATAGTATAAAACCATTCTTTATTATTCAATCACTTTGGATTAAAATTTTGTTCACTTTATATTATATCTAAGTAAACACAAAATTTCAATTAACTGTTTACGAATTGAATAAGCTTTCACGGACGCATTTGATTCATTATTGAATTGATTTAATCAAAATTTTACTATTCATCATCATTGTGGCCGAAATTTTGATTTTATTTATTTTACTAATGAGGCACCTTTTCCGATGATTGAACGTACTTTAATATTTAACATTATGATTAATGTGGTTTCTAGATTATCACGGTAATTGCACATTGTTTGTTATAAACAATTTAGTTTAATGATGTTTTTGTTAGCTTATGGAGAGGTCATAGTAAAGAGTCAATATACTTACAATTATATGTTCTAACCTGCCTGTTTTTCTCTTAATATAAATATTTTTCTAATTACCGCAATGAACTAATTACGAAAACTATTTTAATATGTGTACACACACCACAATCAGGTTCACGAATGTTTAATAAAAATAGTTAATTAATTTAGACGGAATTTACATATATTCTCTGAATTTAGGTTTTATACGATCAATTTTGGTTCCATTGGGTTCTGATAGACATACGTGCATGCAACAAATACATTTGCTCATACATACCCACATCCACATATCTGTATACACACACTCATACACCTACATACATAACCATAATCATTCATGCATAAAAATAAAATAAAAAATCAGATATGACTCACCCCATAGTAAAATCTGATCCCGCTCCTCAGCTTCTGGTCCTTATTTAAACATCTTCCACATAATGTTCTGCATTACAGGTTTAATGATAAATTGATAAAAATGATTGTTGGCCCCAAATTCCGGGTGTTGTGAGAATAGTAAACCAGTGATCGTTTATTACCAACAAGACTACGTGCTTGTCAGCTATCGGGCGTCTCGTGAATGGACGCTAGTTGATTATAAATTCAGTGGATAGATGAACCGACCAACGTTGAATATCAATTGTTGACCACCTGACACGTAATGTCTCGCGTATCCACACCAGAAATTATCATTGAGAGACACCACATTCAGTGTGGTATCGAAGGTTCAATCCGGATTAAGATAAAACCCCCTTGAATGTTGTTTTCTTTTAATTTGTTTATTTTAATTTGCTTGGTTTCCATTGTCAAAACCATACACGCTGACACTTGGGTTGTACACCAAATCAGCACCAAAAACTCACAACCAAAAATGCAAACCGGTCCTAATGCAGGCGGAAAATGGAAACACAAACATATGTTTCCTAATCGATAACTATTAATCTTTTTACGTTCTTTAGTTTATTTAATCGAAAATTTATCTTTACTTTAAGTTCTAAATAAGCACAATCTTAGAATTACTTGATACAATACAGCGACACATAAAAATTTTTTTTTTAAGCACTAAAGTTTGCATTTAATTTCACCTCGTACTAATTTTATTCTCATCGATCACGGGTTACACAGAAAAAGTTTGAAATAATCATTAAAATTTCCTATATTAATTAAACATATCATTCTAGAATAACCGCACGGATAAATTAATTTTTTTATTTTTGACAGTCACATTACATATAACAATATTTTGGCTTTTAGCTTGTTTCTTTATTTTTTAGTTTATTCTATATATATTCATTCGATATTTTGTTTTCGTTTGTTTAGTAACTTTTTGTTTGATTCATTAAGTGATACACTGACTTTATCAGATATTAAGACAATTAAAAGAATGTTAATCTTACTTACGCAAAGAATCAATGAACCTACCTGTTCAATAGATGTTCTCCCACCAATGTTATTTCTATTAATCCCGTCAATTTCACCTGATCGTGCCGGCCAACAAAATTCACTCCTCCGCTGGATAATCAAACAACACCAAACAATGAACTATTTTGGAACATATCCACACAATCTTTTTGTTTTAAAATTCTCCAGCTATCATGAAAAAAATGCAATTTTCTTGCCGTGCGATGACAGCTCATTTGTCAAAAACAAATCCAATTCAATGATAAAGAACGACTAAGAGGGCCTTTATACGTGGCTAGGCGTATTTATAGGCAAACAAAATAACGATCGTTGGGGGGGAATAATAACAAGTCGATCAACCGATAAATTGGTTTCTAGCTTTTTTCTTCGTTAATCAATGTGTACTCACTAAAGAATCTTCACCATCGACCTGTACTAAAATTGATAGGGTACTATAAACAGAAACGTTGATTATAAAACGACTGTAGGAAATCTATATGGGAATAGCGGAATTACGAATCAATGATATTGTTCAACGGTTTTATGCTAATTTTATAGCGATTAACGATTACAAATTGAATAAAGGAAATTACACTGGGAAACAGCACACAGCCGCTTTAAGACAATTTTTTTCTGAAAACTATTGTACGTACACTATTGTAGATTGCAATTATGGTTTAAGTATGAGAAACCATGGTTAAAGAGAAAGGTTCCGATAGTGCAAATTTAATGCGCGTGAGAAAGTAGTGCATCTCTAAATCAGGGGTTTACACCACTGCTTCGTTGATCACCAGACTACTTCATAACAGTCCTGAGTTTTGAGTTTGAAGTATGGAGTATCAAGTCTTGAGCCTTAATTATTAAGTCTTGAATCTTGAGAATTGAGTTTTGAGTTTTAAGTTTTGGGTCGTGAATCTTCGAACAAGAGTCTTGAGTATTGAGTCTTGAGTTTGCAGTCTTGAGTTTTGAATATTGAGTATTGAGTTTGGAGTATTGAGTTTTGTGTCTTTCATCTTGAGTCTTGAGCTTAGTCCTTAGTCTTAAGTTTTGAGTCTATAGTTTTGAGTCTTGAGAATTGAATCTTGAGTCTTGAGTCTTCAGTCTTGAGTCTTGAATCTTGAGTCTTGAATCTAAAATATTAAGTTTCGAGTCTTAAGTTTTGATTCTACCGTTTTGAATATTGAGACTCGAGTCCTGAGTTTTAAGTTTTGAGTATCAAGTCTTGAGTCTTATTTATAAAGTCTTGAGTCTTGAGTTTTGAGTCTTGAACTTACAACTTGAGTCTGGGGTATTGAGTCATGAATTTAGAGTCTTTGGTTTTGAATTTGGAGTCTTGAGTCTTGAATATTGAGTTTTGAGACTTTAGTCTTAAGTTTTAAGTTTTGAGTCTATAGTTTTGAATCTTGAGACTCGAGTTTTGGGTCTTATGTCTTGAGAATTCCAGTCTGAGTCTTGAATCTTAAATACTAAGTTTGTTGCCTTGAGTTTATATTTTCGATTTTTGATTTTTGAATTTTGAGTTTCGAGTTATGAGGTTTGAGTTTGGAGTTTTGAGTTTTGAATTTTGATTTTTGCATCTGGAGTTTTAAATTGAAAGTTGTGAGTTTTGTTTTTTGAGTATTAACGTTTGGGTACTTAGTATGGTCAGTTGAATGCTGATGTAAACATTAATTAATTGCTTACAAAAAAAGTTAAAAAATCAAACAAAAAAGAAAACTCGATATATTTTTATCATTAAGCGATGTATATTGAAACCGACTCAAAGTTTGGTTCCGGAAATTGTTCAATTACTCTTAAGTTCAATTAAATATGGATAAAACTATTTTGATGTAATATTAAAAACAATTGGTAAACGCTTCTCATAAAAAGCTTCAGTGATGGTGAGTGATAAAATTTAAGATAAAACAACGTCAGCAATAATTCAACTGACTTAAATATCAAACATTGAAAAAACAATTTGCCTTAAAGCTATTCAATATTTGTTTTCTAAAATATTTCACAACAATCAGCATGTTTGTAAAAAATATGTGAATTTTTAACATATAAAGTTTATTTACTTTGAATATGTCTAATCAATTCAACATCTTCACAACCATTGACCAAATAATATCCAAATTCAGTTTCATATAAAAAAACAAATTCCATCTAAAATAACGGAAACAAGGTAAATAGAATAAAAAACTACCCCTTGGCATTTGAAATGTAAAAAAACTTTATAAAAAATAAAGCATATTCTTTATACCCAAACCAATTCACCATAATTTTTCTTACATGGATCACCCAACGAAGATTTATGAAATTCTGTCAAATGCAAAAAAAAACATAAATTTTGGAAAAAGTAATGAGATCATTCTTTGAATTTTAAATTTTTTCTTTTAATTTTTCATTTCTTATTTGATTTGTTTTTGCTCAAATAAAGAAAAAAGGTAAACAATTTTGTTGGTTTGTGTAGCTTTTTTCTCTGGTGTTGATAATTTTTTCTTTCTATTTAGCTTTGTTGAAATGAATCGCGTATCAAGTAGATTTGATCTCTATTATGTTCAAGGTCCTTTTCAGATAGATATTAAAAAAATAAAAATAGATTTTTATTAATCATAGCTTTAGAGTTTTGAAAGTTAAAATAAATTTGAATCTATATTTTGTTTGGATTTAAATTAATTCATTTAAATTTAACTTCTTGTACTTACATTTAAAAAGTGATAAGAAATTATTATTACAGAAAACAGATTTTCTTAATTTAAATCTTAAAAAATTTTCTTTGATCCATAGAGTTTAATCATAATCTGATCACATTCAAAGTTATACATTCTAATTCTCAGATTATATTAAATTTGTCACCTCCGGAAAAAAATTGTATTTCTTTCATTGGAAATAAGATTAAAAACTTTTTATTAATTTATAAAGAAAAATAAAGTTTTTATTCATCTGGAAGAAAACTAAGAAGGGAAAAAATAAATTGAATTTCTGTGAAAAAATTTCAAGGAGTTTAGGGTTAACTTTAATCCAAATTCGTTTTTCAATGTAATAAAATATTCTTTATCTCTTACTCCATGATGAATTATAAACTGTATTGATCCCTTAAATCCCAATTAATTCTAGAAAAAGCAAAAATAAAACTCTCTTGAAGATTCTTATAAAGCTTTTAAAATCATTCCTCAGTTCTAAACGATGACAAAAAAAGATTTAGAAATTAAATAATAAAAACACTAATTGAGAATGTTGCTATCATCTAATACAAAAGGGTTCAATGGATACAAAAACAAAAAAACAAAATAAATAAATAAACAAATAAACGAACCCTAAAAAAAAGCTCACTCAATTTTCATGATAATCAGAGCACAATAATAGAAGATATAAAATGAAAATAGAGTTTTATTCATCTTAGTTTGTCATAATATTTTATTTGGTTTTTCCGACATAAAATTTTCGATTTCCTTTATTATGAGCTTTTGTTTGTTGAGCATAAAATTGGGTTTGATGGAAAAAATTGCGGTAGAATAGTTTTTAATAAAATAATGCAACTGCCAAACAATTTTTAAAAGAAAACAACTTAAAGCTTTTTGGTTATGAGATGAGAGAGTTTTCGTCTTTTAAATTTTTTATTTTAACAGTAAATTTAATTTAACTTTAATCATATTAATTTTACAGTTTTACCAAGCGATTGTTTCTTAATAATTTCCAACATCTGCGTTGATATGTTGGTTTTACTGATCAGAGGCTATCGATGTAATTACCGTCTGTTCTGTTCCATGATAGAATAATAACTTCAGTGGCCATCGCTATACTTGAATTGTTTGTGCCATCTGATAGAAAAAAAAAGTTTTGCATCAGTTTTAATAATTCCTATATTGAGTAGATAACGTTTGGTATACCGATATTTTTTGTTGTGTTTTATGATCGCAACGATTCATTAGCATTCATATTCAATATTCGACGGTACCATTGGTGCAACGATTACTTTATTTATTGATTTATCATTCATATTCCACTATCACCAGTACTATTGGCGCAACGATTGGTTGTTCTATTGACTTATTAGTATTCATATTCAACATTCGCTGGTATAATTAGTTCAACGATTTCTACTTTATTGATTTATTATTTTTATTCATATTCAACATGCACTAGTAGCATTGGCGATTCATATTATATTATGTAATGACCCGTTATCCCCAAATTTATCAAAATCTATACCAAATTTCAAAATCTCTTAATCAAATTGTCAAGGGTGAATAAAATCAGTCATTTAGTGCTATTTATTTAATATTTCGAAATAGAAATATTAATTACAATTGTTCAACAATTGTGCAAAATCGCATAATTGCTGTACAATGTAAATGTAAATGAACGATGGGTTTTTCACCTTTGATTGTTTTATAGGGGAACTGATTTGTAATTTAATTTCATTTGATTGGCTTAATGGTTTTTTAAAACAAAATAATTAGTAACGGTTCATTACGCTCCCTTCCAAAATAAAATGAATGTAGAATTTATTGAAGTGAAAACTTCTTTAGCCGTGTTATGAAATTTTGTATGGAGTAATCGCGTCATCAATTTTAATATGCAATTTTAAAGTATAAGAAAATATTTTTTTTAAATAAGAAATACATCAATGAATGCTTAACGTATCAAATTGCGATGTGGATATCGCGCTCGACTGATGTTCTGTGGGTCGTGATTTCAATTCTTGGTGTGGTACACATTTTTTTATTGTTTTTTTTTTAATTTTTTTTAAATACAATTAAAATAATTATTTTATTCATGAATTCATAAAAATAATAAAAATTTCTTTTTACGAATTTTAAAATTTGATCTATAACGCTATTTTTTTAGGTTATATTGCTACTGTCTTTTGCAATTTGCATTCGATTAATCATGCTAAATAAATACTGCATATATATAAAATTGTCTGTTTGTCCTTTATGCATTAATACATTAATCATCATGAAAATTTGGGAAGCTATTGTGTACACTTAATTTGCTTTTTATTTAACTATCGTTTTAAACGGTAGTTTGCTTTGATCAATGTTTTTTTTGTTGAACATACTTTTTATGAAATTAAAAATAACGTAAGAAAGATAGTGTAACCTGAAACAATTACATTTGTAGATCAAAATTATTTGTATTGAAATTTAACACATCATGCATGATGTTACATATTTTATCATCTTCACCAAATATGTTGTTAATTTGGAAGGGTGGGTTTTCTGCATAGGATCTTGATGAAACTTTGGCAAATGCTACAAGTTCACTTGAAAATAGAAGATCTGGATTCATTTAAATTTGGACAAAATGGCGGGGGGTCTCCCGAACACCTCTAAGTTTAAATCTTGAATAACTTCTGATCCCGAGCTATGATCTTATTGAAACTTAGTATATAAGGTTTTAGTACTGTTTCCAATGTTTCTGCATACCAACTTCCGGTTTGTCACTTCCGGTTAAAAAGTTTTTTTTTCAGGTGTTTATCCCTACTGTAGCCTACAATTACCGATCGATTTTCATGATACGTTGCGAAAAGCTTTTACATAACATGAGAAAGATTTGATCAGCTTTTGGAGCACATTGGATAAAGGGTTGGGGGGTCCACCATACAACAGGTGGTTTTTTCCACAAAGTTTTTATGTTTGTTGGGACCATCAAACATTCATTCGTTAATGAATTTTGATGACACTTTGGAAAAAGACGCAAACATGTATGACAAAGAACTGATTAGTTTTTGAGCGATAGTGAACAAAGTGGTGGGGGGTCCCTGGAGCACCTGTTTTTTTTAAAGCTCTATAACTTCTGTACCTGATAAGCGAATTTGATGAAACTTGGTACATGAGTATGTAGTACGGTTTAAAATAGTTCTGCATCCCAACTTCCGGTTTTTAACTTCCGGTAAAAAAAATTTTGTTGTACTTTTTTGAAGTTTTTTCAGTATCTTTATGCACACTACAGCCTACAATAATGAAGTGATTATGATGAAACTTATGGAATAGGGTTCCAATTAAGGTAAGAAGATAATTATCATCTTTTGGGACACATTGATCAAAGTGGCGGGTGGTCTACCATACAACTGCTGACTTTTCACACTTTGTTTTTAAAGTTTGTTGGGAGCATACAGACTTCATTCATTAATCAATTCTAATGACACTTTGGAAAAAGATGGAAACTTAAATGACAAGGAACTGATTAGTTTTTGGACAGTATTGGGATAAGTGGTACGGGGTCTCCCGAACACCTGTTTAATGTGTCAGCATTTTTTCAATGTTTGTTGGGAGCACACAGCATTCGTTCGTGAACCAATTTTGATGACACTTTGGAAAAAAATGCAAATATGTATGGCAAAGAACTGATTAGTTTTTGAGCGATAGTGAACAAAGTGGTGGGGGGTCGTCCCATACACCTGTTTTTTTATAGCTCAAAAACATCTGTACCTGATAATCGATTGGATGAAACTTTGTACATAAGCATAAAGTATGATTTACAAAAATTCTGCATCCCAACTTCCGGTTTTTTACTTCCGGTAAAAAAAAATTTTTTTAATTGTTGGCAGTTTTTTCTGTATCTTTATGCACACTACAGCCTACAATAATGAAGTGATTATGATAAAACTTATGGAAAAGTTTCAATTAGTATAAGAAGATAATTATCATCTTTTGGGACACATTGATCAAAGTGGCGGGGGGTCTACCATACAACTGCTAACTTTTCACACTTGGTTTTAAAGTTTGTTGGGAGCATACAGATTTCATTCATTAATCAATTTTAATGGCACTTTGAAAAAAGATAAAGACTTTATTGACAAAGAATTGACTAGTTTTTGGACAATATTGGGATTAGTGGTGGGGTCCTTCCGAACACCTGTTTATTGTTTCAATGTTTGTTGGAAGCATACAACATTCGTTCGTTAAGTAATTTTGATCACACTTTGCAAATAGATGCAAATATGTATGGCAAGGAACTGATTAGTTTTTTGAGCGATAGTGAACAAAGTGGTAGGGGGTCCTTCAAGCACCTGTTATTTTCCAAGCCCAATAACTTCTGTACCTGATAATCGAGTTGGATGAAATTTGGTACATACACATTTAGTACGGTTTACAACAGTTCTGCATCCTAACTTCCGGTTTATCACTTCCGATAACATTTTTTATACTTTTTCTCGTACAACAGAATTGATGTTTGTTGGGATACTACTGCCTGCTTTAATATTTTTATTATTAGAACTACGAAGTCCATAATATTGGTTAGCTTTTAATTAAAGTATTTTGTGGATATTAGCTCATTATATATCCAGAACACTATGTTTCCAGAGCTGTGGTGAAGTCAGCCTATGCATCAGCGTCGCAATATTTTTTAATAAAATTTTTAAGTGAAAACAATTGAATACTAATTAAACACTGTGTTTTACTCAAGTAAAGGTTTCAAGTGCTGTATCTAATAGAACAGTTCGCTTAATTAAGTTTGTTTGTGGACTCCTACAGTAGTTAGGTACCATATTTGGCGCAGCCGGAAGCAGCCACGACTGGCTTGTTTTTTTAATAAGAAAATCAGTGCAAAAACAATAAAAAGAAAGTAAAAAGCATTAAAAATTTATTGGTTTAAAACCGTGAAAAGCAATTCAAATCTATTTGTTTTAAACAATGTCAGGCACTCAGTGAACAAAAAAGTGAATTCTTCTTCTATAAATTAAAATTCAAACCAAATACTCAACATTAATACTACAAAAGCTAATCGGTTACATTCAGTAATCGAAATTTAAACGAATCAAATACATAACTTAAGTATAATATTTGGCTAAAAGTACTATCTAGGACATTATTTGAACGGCTTTGATAAAAGCTACATCCAAACGGGCATGATCAGAAGTCCACCACCAGAGGAAGTTTTCAAGCCACCAGAACAAATAGCAACACCAGAAGCAGCTGTAAATCCAACGCGCAACAACAAAACAGCATTTGTGTCATCAATTAAAACAAGGGCACAGTTAAGAGCACTTCCTTTAATTTTAATACTAACAATAATAATAAAATTTTTTAATTTCAAACTAACATAATGAATGACAATTTTTTAATAATAAGTAAATATTTGGAAGAAATTTCTGAAATATCTAAAGAATATACGGATCGGTTCGAGGTTGATTGTTTCCTTGACTCTTGTTAAACGACACTAGCTAGTTTAATTCCTGAGTTACAAAAAGACTTTTTTTCATGAATATCATCACGCGTAAAGGAAGGAGGAGATGCTTTCAGACGTCTCCGAGAATATAAATTGAAATCGTTCGCGGAATTGAAAACCAGAAGTAACTGAACAGATTAACACTTGTGTTCAGTGTCCAACCAAGTTTTATCAGTGAACTTTTAGAGAGGATTCAGGAATTGGCGGCGGAAGCTGTATCTGTGATTAGGTCAGCTTACCCCGAAGAAGACACTAAAGTTGCGGAAGCAGAAATTAAAAACAAACCATAGGTTATTTTAAGCTAGGTATTAGAAACCCTGCAGTGCAAGAAGGGTTGCGTTTGGTCACTAACAAAACCATTTCGGAACTAACCAACTTAGCTTTAAATTTAGAGGATTTTGAAAAACACAAGAGGACAAATCAAAATTGCTAAACGAATACTTCACTCGAACTTCTTAACAACCTCCTCAGAGTAGAACCTTCATCTCAGCCGGTACTAAATTTGTTAGAAAGACTCTCCAAAAGCAATAATAGAACCCCAAGTCACAAGCTAACGAAAGTAGAATAATCACAAGACAGCAGATTAATGGAAAGAATGGTAGAGCAAATAGAAAAATAGAATTTGTCTCTTATGAATAATTGTACATACTGCAAACGCAACGGTTACACAATAGCGGAGTGCAGAACGAAATTACGAAATCAGTACTGTGACAATTGTCAAAGAACTGGCCATATAACACAAAATTGTCGTATGAACAATTTTTCAAGGAATAATAACCAAAAACGAAGTGTTGACACTAACAGAAATCAAGTTTCAAATCGTTATCAGAACCACCGCAGTATAGAAAGCAGGTTGAGACTCAAAATATGACACCGGTGAATAGGAATCAACCGACCAGCAGTAATAATGTGACACTAATGGAAGCTTACCCAACCACATCAGAGTGGACGGACGGACATTCGGGAAACTTTCCCGGTAAAACCTGCGACCAACAGGTTGGAGCCAACCAAGACAATGCTTAGTGTACAATCAATTTATCAATTTATTTATAATGAAGAATATAACATAATTAAAAGTAAAAATGTTATTGAAAATCATATACTACATTATGGATAGAAAATAAAACACCAAACCAAATTTTCTCTCTCTCTCTGGCGTTTACATCCCATGGAGGGACTTTGCTGTGTGTGCAATCAGCTTCCAATCGTTTCGTTCCATGACCAGTTGACCCCAGTTTCGACATCCTATATCACGAAGGTCTTGGATAATGTCATCACGCCAGCGTTGTCTAGGTCTTCCTCTTCGATGAACACCAGCTGGTTGTTGTTGGGACGCTTTTTTAATCATTCTATCTAATGGTGCCCTTTCTACATGACCAAACCATCTAATCCGGTTAGATTTAATGAAGCCGATTACATCGCATCCTCCAAGAAGCTGTCTGATTTCATGATTCATTCGGATTCTATACTGATTTTCAGCAACTTTACATGGACCATAAATTGTTCGTATGACCTTCCTCTCGAATGTTGATAGAATTCTACAATTGGAGGAAGTCAGTGTCCAGCTTTCGCTTCCAAAGGTAAGCACAGGTCGAATTAATGCTTTGTAAAGTGTGAGCTTGCACGACTGCGAAAGATGTTTGGATCGCAAAAGTTTTGAGTATGCGTAGAAAACTCTGTATGCGGCTGCGACACGGGCTTTAATATCTGCCTGCATGTCATTTGACGATGTTATTACAGACCCCAGGTATTTGAAGTTTTCTACACGTTCCACTTCATAGTCGCCAGTATTCAGATTGCCGGGAGTTATATTCCTGGATGTTGTTAAAAGTTTAGTCTTGCCGGTGTTAATGCATAATCCAAGTCGTTTAGCATTTCTTTCAAACTGAGAGAGACTATCCTTGATATCGCTGGTTCTACGTCCGAGAAGCACAATATCATCTGCATAGCCAAGAATTTGACTAGATTTGTTAAATATACAGTTTTGTGTCTCAATGCGGCTTTTTCTTATCACGTACTCAAGCGCCAAATTAAATAGTACGGGCGCGAGTGCATCACCTTGTCGAACACCTGGTGTTATATCAAAAGAGTCAGAAACTGACCCTTCGATTACTATTCTACAGTTTGATCCCGATGTTGTGAGTTTGCACAGAGAAACAAGTTTCGCTGGAATACCAAGGCATATGAGTGCAGACCAGAGGTTGTCGCGGATGATACTATCATAGGCTTGCTTGAAATCAACATAGAGCTGGTGAATGCTGATGTTGTACTCCCAACATTTTTCCAGAATCATCCTTAAGGTAAAACATTGATCTGTGGTTGAACGGTTGGGACGAAAACCACACTGATAGTCGCCGATGATTGATTCGGCGAACGGGATGAGCCGAGCGAGTACGACATTAGCTAGTATTTTATATGCAGTGTTCAACAGTGCGATTCCCGATAATTCGCACACTTTAGGCGATCACCTTTTTTATGTAGCGGAACAATGAGAGCTGTTTTCCATTCAGCAGGTAGTTCTTCTTGGTCCCAGATTGCAAGAATCAGATCATAAATACGTGAGACTAGAGCTGCTCCTCCATTCTTAAATAGTTCTGCAGGGATTCCATCGATACCTGGTGATTTGCCATTTTTTAATTTGTTGATGGCAGCTTCCACTTCTTCCATTGTTGGGTAAGGGACAAAAATCTCCTCACTTGACGGAGCAATTGCTCGAATAGGATGAACTTCATTGGTCCTATTCAGTAGGTCTTGAAAGTGGGATCGCCATACTTCCAGCACATCACGTTCACTTGTTGTAAGCTCGTTGTTTCCATTTTTGATGGCTGTAGATCTTGGGTGGAAATCTTTGGTCAGATTCCGCGCATTGGCAAAACACTCTTTCGAATTTCCGTTGGCCGCATGTTGGTTGATGTTTTCGATGCAGCTCTTCATGTGTTCGCGTTTCTTTCTCCGTAGGAGTTTTGCTGAGGCTTTCCTGGCGCATAGATAATCAGTTTGGGAGCTTCGGGTGTTTCTTGTTAACGAGTGTTCGGGTGTTTCTTGTTTCTCGCGGCACTCGTCATCAAACCATTCGTTACGTGATTTCGGTGGTCGTTTTCCGATTGCAGTTTGTGCTGCGGATATGATGGTTGATTGAAGCGTTTGCCATTCTTCTTGTATGTTTAATGACATCTCAGATGGGATGTCATGCTCTTCTATGCTTTGCGTTACAATTTCCTGATATCTATTCAGTGTTTCCAGGTGTTTAAATGCTTCGACATTCCAGCGCACAGTCTTTTTTTCTTGCCTATTAAATGTAGATGATAATTTGCACTTGTACTTAAAGATGACAAGCATATGATCGGTGTCCATATCGGCACCTCTGTATGATCGAACGTCAGTTACACTTGTAGAGTGTCTCTTAGAAATCATGACGTGATCGATTTGATTTCCAGTTCTTCCATCGTTTGATTTCCACGTTGCTTTGTGGATTCTCTTATGAGGAAAGAAAGTGCTCGAAATTACTAGATCATACATCATAGCCAGTTCAGCTACGCGAAAGCCGTTATTGTTGCTAGTATGATGCAAGCTGTTAGGGCCGACATGTGTTTTAAGTTCTGCACTTCAACGAATTTGCGCATTGAAGTCACCTACCACGATTTTTATATCGTGCCGCGGGATGTTATTGATGACTTCTTCGAGTTCTAGAAAGAACAGATCTTTAATGTCATCTGCTTTGTCTTCAGTAGGTGCATGAACATTGATGATCGTTACATTGAATTTTTGCGTATGGATTCTCATTGTGCATATCCGCATATTAATTGGGCGAAAGTCGATAACACGTTGACTCGCGCGACGATGTATGAGAAAGCCAACTCCAAATTCTCCTCCGTTTGCATGACCGCAATAGTAGAGAGTGTCTCCCTTGGCTGTTTCGTGGATTCCACTCCCTGGCCATCTTAGTTCTTGTAACGCCACTATATCCAGTGTATAGCTATTGGTTTGGTTTGTAAGTTTTAGTAGATCTCCTGGTCTTCTAAGGCTTAGCCCGTTCCAGGTTCCCATTTTTGAATCGTAGTCCGGGTACAGTTTCCGAGGTCGTTCTAATAATGAATCCGAGATAATCCGAGGCCTGTGTACAGAATTCATGACAAGTAATTTTTTACGGAAATGGGGTGTTAGCCCTTCGCCCAACCCAAATTTTCGTGAATGGGTTCGTTCTGCATCTTAAGGTCACCAGAAACAACCTTTTTACATTTTTATATAGCGAGCTGCTTAATGCAAGACAGACGCCCGCTCCAAGCCGCCCCTAACATGAAGAACAGACGCTTGAGTTGCATTGGTTTTGTGGCGCCAATGACTCGCCATGGTGCAGAATCATTGAGTATAAGCAGTATTTACTCTGCCCCTCTCAACTACACCAACCTAATTCTGTTAGCATTACCCAGGTAGCACGGCGTGGACGTAGAATTTCGGATTTCACTACCAAACCAAATACATTATATAATAATTTACTTTACTTTAAGATAAGTTTATTTTACTGAATGTTAATATGTACTATTAAATAAAATAAATGCATAGTGTTGGTTCAATAACTAATAGAAATGCAAATATAAAAGTTTGCCAATAATACAAAATAAAAAACTTGCTACATAACAATCAACGAATTTAAACTAACAAATGTCATAAAAATATAACTGAAATCATAAAATCAAGCTACACATGAAGGTTTAGAAAAAAATTCTGTATCATAAAAATAATTTATCAAGAGACTAATAGGATCCATTTCCAATGTCAAAAATTTTCTAAACCAAATCATTACAGTAATGAGCACGCAAAAAAGTCTAAATTTCAATTCCCTCTTGCGTAATTCAAACAGAAAAAAGTTTCAAAAAAATGGAAATATAAAAGATATCATTTCAATTCTGACACAAAATGAATAGGTTGGGATGGATAATATTTTTTTACTTTGTAAACTGTGTTCCATTGAGCGTATGAAATAGAGTTTGTGCTTTATTTTAGATATAAAGCTAAAAATATTGATTTAAGAAATCGGTTTAAATAAAACTACTATATTGTAAAAACATCAAGACAGGTTCAACTTTGTGCATTGGTCAGATAAAAACACAGGAAACCATGTACCAGATACCAGATACCGAATACTAGATACCAAATACCAGATAACAGATACCTGACCATTTTATGTGTTATAACTTCTAAGGAAAACGAAAACTTATATAAAATTGGTTCAAAACATGGCATTTTAAACCAACTGTACACAAGGAATGATTTTACTGTCTGAAAAGAAACTTTCATTTCAATGAATGAAGTCCCAGTAAATGAAATAACTCTAAGAGAATGTGCTCGTAAGGATGTCAACTTAGGCGGTCAAGGGTTCAAGAATCTGGTTCAGTGGCTCAAAAATCTTAACCTTTTCGTTAAAGGTTGATCCAATAATAATATTACAAACAAATACATAAACAAAATAAATTAGGTACTTTTTTTGCCTCTAAATTGAAATGTTTTTGATTATCGGAAAAGGGAAACATTTTGGCAATCATTTTATCGCGTGTAGTGTTATTCCGTAAAAAATACTGAGATCATTGAGGTCCACTAATTCTTTTAATGTCCGAAAACCGCAAAAGAAATTACTCCTGTAGCTCGATATCTCCTGAAGACACATATGAAAATTTCATACGTGGTTAATTTTTTTCGACCAAATTTCTATCATTTCAAATGATTCCCTTGCTGTTGATATTTTCTCTCTTTTAAGCGATGCTCTCCGGGCTTTTCTTTTAAGTGTGCCTCCAATCTCATCCGATGGACCCTTTCCATGTGCAGTTCCAAGGAAATGAGATGCTACAGGTAATTAACACTGTTTGCCGTTGGCACTTGGCGTAAGTTTTCAAATAACATAATGTCAATCTCTTGTTACTTTATGCAAATAATTTATTTGCGTAAAGTAACAGAGCAATTCCACGTCATCGCAACAGCATTTGTTCTAGCATGTGACCTGACCCCCTCTGATTTCGATAAAATTTCATATACAGATAGCCAATGACAAAATAAAAATACCATTTCTTTCAAAAAATTAAACTTCGCTCTAGGGATGACACAGGGTGGCGGCAAAGTTTTAGGGGTTTGCGAAACATGAGTTTGATCTTTGATCTTTGAATATCGATTGTTAACGATTGACTAAAACGATTTAAGTCATTTATAGCTCATTGGAAAGGTAATTGATAGGACTTGTAAAAAAAATTACTTAAAATTTTTTAATAATTTTTTAAAAGTGTGTTAAACTTAAAAATAAATTTCAAAGATGGCGCTGTTCGGGGTACCCTCTTTTTTACCACTTTTTTTTTCGAGAAAAAAAATGTTTAATTAGTTCGTAATCTAAAACGAAAGTTTCCCAAGTACATAATTTCTCGTTTTAAAAATAAAATTCTTACAAAATTTTAATTACCGTTTTTTCAATTTTTTGTTTTTTAAAAATGCATTTTATTTAACTAAAACCGCCTGAATTCTTGTTTTATAGAAATTTAATTATTTTGAGGATACAGGATAAGTATTTGAGGGTGTGGATTCTTTTTTACATAATTCACTTTTTCTCCCATTTCTACCTGTCCGAAATTAATTATAAATTAATGTACCTGAAATATATTAAAACTGATGCTGAGAAGTAAATAGTGAGAAAAATTATGTGAAATAAAATGTCTGTTGTATAGAATTCATATAATAATTAACTTTTTATTTTTATTCTAAGTTGTGTAATAAAAACAATAAACATTTATTAATAATATATAAAAGAAATTAAAAATATAAAATAAATTTACATTGCATATTAACGGCTTATCTGAAAAATCCTAGTTTTAGCTGAATTAGAATATATTTTTGTGAGCAATGATTTCTCATCGTTGGGTATGAACGCATGAAATGATTGTGTACGTTTTATAGTTACAGCCTCTCTGTATTTTGCTTCTAGCCGTGACTTCATTTCTGTATAATAATTTTTACTGGTATATGCAAAATTTATTGTTGATTTTGTTGCCCATAAAGATCCATAGGGGTTTGAATAATATTCTTGTCAGACAAACTTTATCGATGAGCACCTCGTTTCAATGTGCCTCCTATTCCATCACACGGTCTTTTTCCATGACTGGTAGCGTAGAAGTGCCACTCTGCGTCTATATTAAAATCTGGTTTGTGGTAACATAGATTTATAAAACTATATTTATTTTTATGCTGAGATCCAGCACCATCAGTCATATAGACTTTTTTCAGGATGTTTTATTTTATCTTTTATAAAATCAATCATTTGTGATATGAATAGATACACTGCCACACTATCATGTTTAGTTATATCGGAGATAATGACAAAACTTAAGTGATCGAAAACCTTGACTAGTAGGTGAATTATAATACATTAAAAACGGTTGTTTCGTAGATTGCGAATTATTTCAATGATAACTCTGCACAGAATCTTGAATGAAAAAAGAGCAATTTTCTGAAAAATTGCCAAGTACTAAGCACTCTCCCGCTTTCAAGTTTGCTTTTTTGTTTTCCAAATACATGAAATACATGAAATTTATCAGTCTGTTCTTTAAGATTTTCAACATATTCCACACATTGACATTCATCATGTTATTTACCACAACTAACAAATTTCATTTCACCATATACCAGTAAAAATTATTATATAGAAAAGAAGTCACGGCTAGAAGCAAAATACAGAGAGGCTGTAACTATAAAAGGTACACAATCATTTCATGCGTTGATACCCAAAGATGAAAAAATATTGCTCACAAAAAAATATTCTAATTCAGCTAAAACTAGGATTTTTCAGATAAGCCGTTAATATGCAATGCAAATTTATTTTATACTTTTAATTTCTTTTATATTATTTTATATTATTAATAAATGTATATTGTTTTTATTACACAACTTAGAATAAAAATAAAAAGTTAATTATTATATGAATTCTATACAACAGACATTTTATTTCACATAATTTTTCTCACTATTTACTTCTCAGCATCAGTTTTAATATATTTCAGGTACATTCATTTATAGTTAATTTCGGACAGGTAGAAATGGGAGAAAAAGTGAATTATGTAAAAAGCATCCACACCCTCAAATACTTAACTTGCATCCTCAAAATAATTAAAATTCTATAAAACAAGAATTCTGGCGGTTTTAGTTAAATAAAATGCATTTTTAAAAAATAAAAAATTGAAAAAACGAAAATTAAAATTTTGTAAGAATTTTATTTTTAAAACGAGAAATTATGTACCTGAGAAACTTTCGTTTTAGATTACGAACTAATTAAACATTTTTTTTCTGGAAAAAAAAGTGGTAAAAGTGAGGGTACCCCCAACAGCGCCATCTTTGAAAAAAAATTTTAAGTTTAATACACTTTTAAAAAATTATAGATTAAAAATTATTATAAAAATTAAAGATACTCGCAAACCCCTAAAACTTTGCCGCCACCCTGTGTCATCCCTAGAGCGAAATTTGATTTTTCGAAAGAAATGGTATTTTTATTTTGTCATTGGCTATCGGTATATAAAATTTTATCGAAATCAGAGGGGGTCAGGAACATCGATGTTGCGATGACGTGGAATTGCTCAACAGGAGATTGACATTATGTTATGCTGCAGGTATTTTAAAATCAACAATATGTGTGCAAAGATTTATAAAATTCCTCCTATTTTTATATTGAGTTTCTGAGCCATCCTTAAAATATAAAAGTATTTTAATATTTTGCTGCAATAGCCGAGTACTGGCAATCACGACTGGACCATTAAAAAACATATAAAATATTTTTATATGAAAATTTAAATAAATTAAATACAAAATTATTATAATAAAATTGAAATGTCTAATGAAAAAAAATTTAAAACTCATACCAACATTATCAATAATATCATAGTCTTTCAGCTGAGAAACGATAACTAAACTATAGGTAAAGTATTTCAAATTATTTATTTCTAAAATGGGTATTACTCTAGTGAATTTAACCAAAAGTCATAGATCGGCAGTACTGGCCCAATAACAATATCCAATTAGTGCTAAACATTAACGGGCCGTTGACAGACCATATAAAGTAAAGTGTACTGGCTATTTTCTATAAACCGTAGATCGGTCGATTTATGGTTCCAGTAATGGCCCAATAAAAACATGCTTGGCCATTCAAAAGTAACTGTATACTGGCTTTTTTCTGTAAACTATAGATCCGCTGATGAATGGTTCTAGTACCGGCCCAATTACAATAGCCATGTACTGCTAACAATTAATGAAACCTGTTTTTTAATGAGTAATGCACAGAATATGTTTGAATATTTAGTACAGACAGATGTTAAAATATAAAATTTTCAATATATTAGATTCACATTTATAGGGTAGCGGGTAGCGAAAATCCGAAATTCTACGTCCACGCCGTGCTACCTGGGTAACGCTATCAGAATTAGGTTGGTGTAGTTGAGAGGGACAGAGTAAATACTGCTTATACTCAATGATTCTGCACCATGGCGAGTCATTGGCGCCATAAAACCAATGCAACTCAAGCGTCTGTTCTCCATGTTAGGGGCGGCTTGGAGCGGGCGTCTGTCTTGGATCAAGCGGCTCGCTATATAAATGTGTAGAAAGCGTCTGTTCTCCATGTAAGGGGCGGTTTTCAGCGGGCGTCTGTCTTGGATCAAGCGGCTCGCTATATAAACATGTAAAAAGGTTGTTTCTGGTGACCTTAAGATGCAGAACGAACCCATTCACGAAAATTTGGGTTGGGCGAAGGGCTAACACCCCATTTCCGTAAAAAAATTATTGTCATGAATTCTGTACACAGGCCTCGGAATATCCCGGATTCATTATTGGAACGACCTCGGAAACTGTACCCGGACTACGATTTAAAAATGGGAACCTGGAACGTGCTAAGCCTTAGAAGACCAGGAGATCTCCTAAAACTCACACAACCAGTCGAGAGCTACACACTAGATATAGTGGCATTACAAGAACTAAGATGGCCAGGTAGTGGAATCCATGAAACAGCGAAAGGATACACTCTCTACTATTGCGGTCATCAAAACGGAGGAGAATTTGGAGTTGGCTTTCTTATACACCGTCCCGTGAATCAGCATGTTATCGACTTCTGCCCAATTAATATGCGGTTATGCACACTGAGAATCCGCACGCAAAAATTCAATGTAACGATCGTCAATGTTCATGCACCTACTGAAGATAAAGCAGATGATATTAAAGACCTGTTCTTCCTAGAACTCGAAGAAGTCATCAATAAAATCCCGCGGCACGATATAAAAATCGTGGTAGGTGACTTTAATGTTTGGGTAGCTTGTTTGTAGTATCTGCCATGGAGTATGAATATAATTGTGTTCTGCTGTAATTAATTTACTATAATCTTTCACAGCATAATCGTTCCAGAATAATCCCGCTTTAGATAAATCGTTTTGTCAGATGGCTTGAAAATGTCATCTTTTGCTAAAAGCAAGTGCGAGTATATAACTTTATTATTCCATGTATAGTTGTTGTCGGATTGAGGAGTATAGATTATTATCAAATCACATTCGTGATATATTTATTCATTTTGGTATCTCCGGTTACACAAGAAAATGCATTAATTTAACACACATTTTATTATATTTCTAGTTTTAATTTCAGGCAAAGTTTTATTTATTTACACAAAGAAAACACTATTAATTCAATTAATTTTTACATATTACTTGTACATACTAAGAAAATATTATTTATAAACTAAAATTATATTTATAAACAACTACATATAGTTAGCATATTTACAACAAAGTTAAACTATTTACAACAAGAACTCGACGCGCTAGACGCACGTCTGATTAAATCAAAAATCATGCAACGACTCAAAAATCAAAAACGGAAAAAACAAAGCATAGAACAAAACAGCATTCTAGAACAAATTTATTTTTGGTTAAATAAATATAAAGGCGAGTTCACATCTGTAAAACGGCATGTGCGTTCGTTCGCCACAACACTCCCCCCCTAGTGCCATCGAAGATGGAACGATATGAAGAAAAAAAAATAGGTAGAGTTGGAGAAGAAAGAAGAAGTAGTTGTAGCGAAAAAGAAGGAATTTGGAGGTGTCCGAAAAAGTAGAGTTGACAGTTGTCTATACACGTTAGTTTTAGTTTACGCGAATGAGAAATAGTGGCAAAAAGGGAGTCGAACCATCTTCAGATGTGACCTAAAGTAATGTATTATCTGTCGATGTTCGATCATATGAAGGTTAGGAGAAATTGTGTTAGGAGAGAGATAAAAACTAATGTGTTAGGAGAGATTGTGTTAAGCAAGAGAGTTGTTTAGTAATCGATACCATTTGGTGGAGAAAAAAATTATGGGTCTTACGAAATTGGAGTTCTGCAAAAAAAAAAAAGAAACGAACAATTATGGAGTTATGGTAACACGAGTGGAGATAAAGGTCTGACAGAGCTGCGTTGTCTGAAACCAATATTTGTGGAGATGTGTACCATGAGTTAAAAGGTTCGTTTTTTTAAAAATAGGAGGAGCAGAAGATAATATCTGTGATGTTGATGGTCTGACAGAACTAAGTTGTCTGAGACGAATACTAACATCAGCAGACGTGACTGTAAGTTAATTTTTCGAAAATTAGCTGTTAAAAGCAAGAAGCAGAAATTTAGCGTAAGCGAAAGGAGTGCATATGGTAACGTAAGTGATGGTAAAGTCTGACAGTACAAAGTTGACTGAGACACATGTTTACCTTGGAGGCGTGTACCATAGAGAGAGATCGCTGTGAGATGTAATATCTGATTTACGACAAGATGTCATTTTAATTATCCGTAAGAACCATACCTGTTCGTCAACAGATAAATGGTTAACGTCAGAAGATGTTCATGTTGTGGAAACATATGGGTAACGTTAGGGATATTCTTTTGAGATCAGATATTTAGAAGTTCTGCTTAATTAGATGATTTTTGTATTCACCATACCTGTTTTGTCAACAGATAGATGGTTAACGTTAGAAGATGTTCATGTTATGGTAACATATGGGTAACGTTAGGGATAGAAATTTTAAAAAAAGTATCAATTATTAAACAAAAAGAAATGCTAAAAAAATTAATCGCACTAGGAGTTGGCGTGGCTTGAAAGCTGAAACGATTTTGAGATTTGGAGAAAAGAGAGTATAAGATTATAGCTTTAAAAGCCAAAACGACTAGAGAAGTATGTGGCACTACGGGAAGAGCGTTGTGTCGTATTAGAGAAAAAATATTTGATAGTTGAGTTTTTACGCATGCTAGAACGATTAGATTGCTTTGATGTTGTCTTATAAAACTTATTTATCACTCGGTTTTTTTTAAAAATACTGATTGTGCAAAAAAAAAAAATACTTCAGAGATGATTTCTCATATGTTGCATAGTTTAAGTTAATTAAGTTATATATTGGCTTTTGAAATATATATTGAATAAAAACAAATTTAATTTTTAAAATTCATCTTATAAAGTGTACAAAGATGTTTGCACTATCTATCGTTCAATTTCATTGCCTCGATTATTTTTCAATTAAAAAAGATTACCTAATTTTATTATTTATAAGAGAAGAAAAAAATAATACAGCAAATTAATCAGTAAGTACCTGAAGTTTTAAATAAATTTTTAATTCAAGTGCTTTTTTTAATATACATATACAGTATTTAAGTTTTAATATTTATACGTTTGTATAAAAATACTTAATTCATATAATTTGAAAAATAAAAAAGAAAATTATCTCTTTGCAAGAAAAAAATTAATGTCATTTCACAAGAAAGAGTTTAGTACTCGGTTTCATTCTCATATAAAAGAAATATATATCTTTTTAAATTTCCAAACGATTTCATATTTTCTTTAAAATTTGGTCAATTCAAATTTGGTTAACAACGAAAACTAAATTATATTATATTCTTCATTAATTTAATTTTTTAAATAACTATTTTTAAATAAATTTTTATAACCTTATCGTTGATTTTCACTTGTTTATGTTCCCTTATCGGTGGTCACCAGTTTGGGTAGCTTGTTTGTAGTATCTGCCATGGAGTATGAATATAATTGTGTTCTGCTGTAATTAATTTACTATAATCTTTCACAGCATAATCGTTCCAGAATAATCCCGCTTTAGATAAATCGTTTTGTCAGATGGCTTGAAAATGTCATCTTTTGCTAAAAGCAAGTGCGAGTATATAACTTTATTATTCCATGTATAGTTGTTGTCGGATTGAGGAGTATAGATTATTATCAAATCACATTCGTGATATATTTATTCATTTTGGTATCTCCGGTTACACAAGAAAATGCATTAATTTAACACACATTTTATTATATTTCTAGTTTTAATTTCAGGCAAAGTTTTATTTATTTACACAAAGAAAACACTATTAATTCAATTAATTTTTACATATTACTTGTACATACTAAGAAAATATTATTTATAAACTAAAATTATATTTATAAACAACTACATATAGTTAGCATATTTACAACAAAGTTAAACTATTTACAACAAGAACTCGACGCGCTAGACGCACGTCTGATTAAATCAAAAACCATGCAACGACTCAAAAATCAAAAACGGAAAAAACAAAGCATAGAACAAAACAGCATTCTAGAACAAATTTATTTTTGGTTAAATAAATATAAAGGCGAGTTCACATCTGTAAAACGGCATGTGCGTTCGTTCGCCACAAATGCTCAAATTGGTAGGATTGCAGAACTTAAAACACATATCGGCCCTAACAGCTTGCATCATACCAGCAACAATAACGGTTTTCGCGCAGCCGAGCTGGCTATGATGTATGATCTAGTAATTTCCAGCACTTTCTTCCCTCACAAGAGAATTCACAAGGCAACGTGGAAATCAAATGACGGAAGAACGGAAAATCAAATCGATCACGTCATGATCTCTAAGAGACACTCCACAAGTGTAACTGACGTTCGATCATACAGAGGTGCTGATATGGACACTGATCATATGCTTGTCATCTTTAAGTACAAGTGCAAATTATCATCTACATTTAATAGACAAGCAAAAAAGACCGTGCGCTGGAACGTCGATGCATTTAAACATCCGGAAACGCTGAACAGATATCAGGAAATAATAACACAAAACATAGAAGAGCATGACATCTCTTCTGAGATGCCATTAAACATACAAGAAGAATGGCAAACGCTTCAATCAATCATTATAGCCGCAGCACAAACTACAATCGGAAAGCGGCCACCGAAATCACACAACGAATGGTTCGACGACGAGTGCCGCCAATCCGTTGAACATAAACAAAAACTGCGAGAAAAATGGTTAACAAGGAACACCCGAAGCTCCCAAGCTGATTATCTATGCCCCAGGAAAGCCTCAACAAAACTTCTACGTAAAAGGAAGCGCGAACACATGAAGAGCTGCATTGAAGACATCAACCAACATGCGGCCAACGGAAATTCAAAAGAGTGCTTTGCCAATGCACGGAATCTGACAAAATATTTCCACCCAAGATCTACAGCCATCAAAAATGAAAATAATGAACTTACAACAAGTGAACGTGATGTGCTGGCAGTGTGGCGATCCCACTTTCAAGACCTATTGAATAGGACGAATGAAGTTCATCCTATTCGAGCAATTGCTCCATCAACTGAAGAGATTTTTGTCCCTTACCCAGCAATAGAGGAAGTGGAAGCTGCAATTAAAAAACTGAAAAATGGCAAATCACCAAGTTTCGATGGAATTCCCGCAGAACTACTTAAAAATGGAGGAGCAGCTCTGGTCTCACGTATATACGATCTGATTCTTGCAATCTGGGACCAAGAAGAACTGCCTGCTGGATGGAAAACGGCTCTCATTGTTCCGCTACATAAGAAAGGTGACCGTCTAAAGTGTGCGAATTATCGTGGCATCGCACTGTTGAACACTGCATATAAAATACTAGCTAATGTCGTACTTGCTCGACTCATCCCGTTCGCCGAATCTATCATCGGCGACTATCAGTGTGGTTTTCGTCCCAACCGCTCAACCACAGATCAATGTTTTACATTAAGGATGATTCTGGAAAAATGTTGGGAGTACAACATCAGCATTCACCAGCTCTACGTTGATTTCAGGCAAGCATATGATAGTATCATCCGCGACAACCTCTGGTCCGCACTCATATGCCTTGGTATCCCAGAGAAACTTGTTTCTCTGTGCAAACTCACAACATCGGGATCAAATTGTAGAATAGTAATCGAAGGGTCAGTCTCTGATCCTTTCGATATAACATCAGGTGTTCGACAAGGTGATGCACTCGCGCCTGTACTGTTTAATTTGGCGCTGGAGTACGCGATAAGAAAAAGCTGAATTGAGACGCAAAACTGCATATATAATAAATCTAGTCAAGTTCTTGGCTACGCAGATGATATTGTGCTTCTCGGACGTAGAGCGAGCGATATTACAAATAGTCTCTCTCAGCTTGAAAGAAATGCTAAACAACTTGGATTATGCATCAACACCGGCAAAACTAAAGTGTTAACAACATCTAAGAACATACCTCCTGGAAATCTGGATACTGGCAACTACGAAGTGGAACGCGTGGAAAACTTCAAATACCTCGGGTCTGTAATAACATCGTCAAATGACATGCAGGCAGATATCAAAGCCCGTGTCTCTGCCGCATACAGAGTTTTCTACGCATACTCAAAACTTCTGCGATCAAAACATCTTTCGCGGTCGTGTAAACTCACACTTTACAAAGCATTAATTCGACCTGTGCTTACATTTGGAAGTGAAAGCTGGACACTGACTTCATCCGATTGTAGAATTTTATCAACATTCGAGAGGAAGGTCATACGAACAATTTATGGTCCATGTAAAGTTGCTGAAAATCAGTATAGAATCCGAATGAATCACGAAATCAGACAGCTCCTTGGAGGTTGCGATGTAATCGGATTCATTAAATCTAACCGGATTAGATGGTTTGGTCATGTAGAAAGGGCACCATTAGATAGAATGATTAAAAAAGCGTCCCAACAACAACCAGCTGGTGTTCGTCGAAGAGGAAGACCTAGACAACGCTGGCGTGATGACATCATCCAAGACCTTCGTGATATAGGATGTCGAAACTGGGGTCAACTGGTCATGGAACGAGATGATTGGAAGCTTATTGCACAGACGGCAAAATCCCTTCATGGGATGTAAACGCCAGAGAGAGAGAGAGATTCACATTTAGTAAAGCATAATTAATTTGATGTAAAAACACATCAACATGTGAATTTTTCATATACTAAACTTTAAAAAATCGTATAAAAAAATCCATATGGAACCTCTCACTTTTTATTTTTTAATTTCATAGCTGCATGTGTTTACTTTAAAATTTGTGAAAAACAAAAAAAAAGGATGATTTTTTAAATATGGGCCTTGAAGTAAACCAAGGTTTAACGCGCCGCCTAGCGGAAAAGAGAAAAATTATTAATTTCCAACTAACACATTTCGATTATTCAACTAATTTTCTCTTTATGTGCAAAAATATACGTAAATCGCATGAAATTTATGGGATCCATTAACAAAACATTGACACCATTATCAAAACTACATGAAAAAGCCTCAAAAAGTCAACCGCGCTTAACTCCGATTCAGAATACTCAAAAAATAAAACATGCAATAATTTTTTTTCTTTCGTCAATGCCAACAATATATCAAAATTTCAGATTTTTTAAAAATAGTCGATTTTTTTTCGATGTACGTTTTCAAAATAATAGCCCTACAATTGAATTTTAGCAACAACAAACAAAGTTCTGAAAAAAAAATCATTTAACACATCATCCACTTCATCCAATAATACGGTTTATTTACATCAATCGAACAAAGTTCTCAAAAAAAAATAATTTACTAACAGTATAACGTATAATTGTCCTAATATTACGGCTTATTTACAAAAATCAACAAAGTTCTCAAATAACACTAGTTTACAAGAAAAATCTCCCGAAATAAAACCCAACTTCTCTTATAGATTTGGACCTCCTGAACACGAGTATCATATTCAATTTTAGGTAGATTTCATATAAAAATCTACCTATTTTAGGTTAGCTCTTGTTTTTGAGATATTCACGAAAAACCAATTTTTTCGGTGATCAAAAATGTTGTTTCGGTTTTTGGGTCTCATATTTTACAAAACAAACAAATTAAATATATTAATGAAACAAGTGCTTAGTAAATATGCCAACAAACATTTTGAGCTATATTTTGTAAAAATCCCTTAAGGATTCTGGAAGTAACAGTCGAAAAAAGTTGAAAAAATACGAAAAATTCATGTTTTTTTTAAAATTTTCCATTTTCAACGCCATAAATTTTGAACAAATAAAGACACTAATTTTTTAATTTCCTGGAGCCTATAGTAGCTTTAATTCTCTTTCTTAAAAGCTAAAAGACACGAATATTGTGCAGTTTGCACCAAATCATTAAAGTTTTCCCAAATAAAGTCAAAACTCAAAATTTGAAAAAAATAATTTTTTGCTTAATTTAGTATGCCATAAATAATAATTTTAAAAGTTCAGTCGTTCTCAAACATCAGTAAAGAATTATTTTAAAAGTATAATTTCCATTTAGTAAAGTATAATGTCCATTTTTGTTTTCGAAGTTGGGAATTGGATCGATATGAGTCGTATATAGAAAAATATAAACAAAAGATAATTTATTGTGAAGAGAGTCAAAACATCATAACTATTTAAGTTAGTTCAAAGTTAAGCCCCTATATTGATGTCTATTAATACCTGTAAGGTTTGTTTCTTTTCTTTTTTCTCTTTTTTTTGTTTTTTGATGATGTAAATTTTTTTCTATCACCGCCAACCTTGTGTTACTCCTTACGTTTATGAGCATTTTAAGTTTGCAATTACTTCTCCTTTTTAATAGTTTTTCGGTTTTCCCTACTTTTGTTTAATTAGTTGAATGAGGTTTCTTTTTAAGTAGATAATTGTCGTATGATTAGTTGCAAATATAATCTCTCTGAGGATAAATTTAATTCCAAACATTGAAGTGAAAATATTAATTAAAAGAGAAAAAAACATTACAAATATAAATTTTAAATAGTGTATTGTTTTTAAAAATCAATAAATTAATAGTGATAGCTGCCTTGTAAAGCAACATAAATTGTTGTAAAGTGTAAAGTCAAGTTTATTTAAATGGCGTCGTCAAGAAGTTTCAAGTGTAAAAATATCTCAAATTCATTTTGTTTTATTTGTGGAAGTTACATGATACATACTGCTAAAAGAATCACCCCATTTACAGGAACTGCCAATCTTCATTACTAAATACTAACTGATATTTTCCAACTCCTAAAATAAATCCGAGATGGGAGGAGCTAGATCATGTCAAAAAACTTCACAAAAAAAATCTCAATTTCGAGAAAAAACATATACAAATAAAATACAACTTTTGTCAAAAAAAGACATTTCATAATAAACTAACTGATATTTTCCTAAGTCCGAGGTTCTAGGGGCTAGATCTACTACGAAAACAACTTATAGAGAGCAATTTCACGCAAGTTCAGCAAATTTTTGGGAAACTTTGACTTGACTCCTTTTAATTTTGATTTTTTTTGGTTTATAGATAGTCTTTCATAAATAAAAAATATAGGTTCTCTTAGAATTTTTTTTTTCGACCAGGGGTCTTCACAGGGTGCCCCTCAATTTTTTGTTATTTTGTGATGTGAGTGCATTTTGACGAGCGATTGTGGAAAAACTACTTAATCGATTATCATAAATGATATGTCGTTGAATAGGTATTAGAGCAAAGTTTGTAAAAATGTACACTGTTAATTTTTTGAAATAATTTTTAATGGTGTAACATAAGAAAAAAACGGTGTAATTGAAGAAAAGATGGCGCTACACCTTTTTTTTTTTAAACTAAATTGAAGTTTATTTTATATCTAACAACTTGTGAAAGTTTAATACTAGCATTATGTTTTGTTTTAAAGATAAAATTCGTTGGGCATATGACTGTTGGGAATCAGTTTTTTTTGTTCTGAAGGAAAATTATAAAAATGGCGTTATAAACTTAAAGATTTTTTTATGTTACATATCAAATATTTTATTATTAAATAAACATTTTAAAATATTATAAAAATTATATATGTACAATAAAGAAAATAAGAGCAATTTCAGCATGAATCCACAAAGGCGCTTATTGCTATGTAGGTTAAATGAATCTTATGTGGAGTTTAAAAATAAGTTTCCTGATGTGGAAATAGGATTTACTAAATTCACGTGCCTTCGACCACAAGAATGTATAAAATTATCCCAAGGAGTTCATAATATGTGCTGTGTACCATACATCAAAATATAAAACTAATGATTCAACAACTCTAAGATGTCTTGGATTCCTAATGCTGCTTTTCAGAATTATAAAACATTAATTGGTTTTGTTTCATGTGGTGAATTACCAGAAGATTGTCATACTTTGAAGTGCAATGAATGTTCAAAAAAACTTCAAAAACTGGAAGAAAGATTACTAAATGGTTTTGACGTTAATGGAATCCTTCAAGTCAAATATCAACAACGGAATACCACTGATCGATGCAATTTGGATACTTTAATAGAAACTGTAGAAGAATTTATGAAAAAATTTGTTTACCGTTTACAAATTTTGATACCACACAACTTTATAGCAAAACAGCAATCTACATTCATTGAGGAAAGAAAAAAAAATTAGAATCAGGGTTCAAGGGGATTTTTCGGAAAACTGCGCCTTCATAATTCAGGATTCGTTTCAAGGTCATCATTATAATAATTCACAAGCTACTATTCATCCATTTGTCATTTATTTTAAAAGTGCCGCAAGTGAATATATACAGCACCGAAGTTTTATACTCATTTCGGATATAAACGATCACAACAGTACTACAGTCCATCTTTTCATTACAAAACTTATTGAGTTCATCAGAACGCATACAAATTCTAATATTAGGAAAATAATTTCTAACACCGACGGTGCACCTTCTTAATACAAAAATAAACCACCATAAAAAAGACTTTAAGGTTGATGCAGAATGGCATTTTCATGCTACCAGCCATGGAAAGGGACCTTGCGATGGGATTGTTGGTACACTGAAGCGTGCAGCACACCGTTATAGTATGGGGAGCAGAAATATTATTGATACACCACAAAAACTTTTCGAATGGGCTTTAAAATTTAAAATCAACCATGAACTTTGGATACGCCGATAAAAATGAATATCAATTAAAAAAAGAAAAATTACGAAATCGATATAAAAATGCGATTACTATAAGTGGAATTCAAAAATTTCATTCTTTTGTACCATGAAATACTAAGACAATAATTGCAAAATGTTTTCCAACCCAGAAGAAATTTTTGAATGTAAAATAAGTAAATAATTTTTAATAACTATATTTATTTTCTTTAACCTACATATATAATTTGTATGATATTTTAAAAAGTTTATTCAACAATAAAGTATTTGTAATTTAATGTTAAAATACAATCTTTTACTTTATGATTCCATAATAACATAATACGAACATAATACTTCTCCAGTCAAAAGTTCCTAAATAGATTTAGTTATTTATACGGCTTTTAGGTAGATTTCATATAAAAATCTACTATTGCAATGGGCGTCCGATATGATGATTTCGGAAAAATTTTGATGCCAAACGACTATATATGATAAGCGGAGACGGAAAAACAAAAAAAAAAGTCCGAGCGGCAGGTATATCCGCTAGAAATAGGTAGATTTCGAGATCAGATAGTTATGTGTGCAATTAGAATCGGATATATCAGATTACTTCATAAAAAACAATAATTAAAAACAGAGGTATTAAACAAACTTTGAAAATAAACATTATTTTATACAGTTTTTGAGCTCTAGGCACTTAACCTGTACCCCGATATGGCCAATTGTCAAACCTATTCAGAAAACTGTTTGCCGCAACATACCCAGAAAATATTTTTAGCGTAAGTGAAAAAATGCGACCGTGAAAGTGCCGCTAAATGCCGTTGTACTTGACACAGTTTATAGCAGATAGCTAAAGAACCTTTTATTGCAGATGTCTGGCTTTTTAAAAAATGACAGAAATATGTTCAAATAATTAATATTTATAAATTTTGTTTACATATTTTGCCCCAAACGGCCGTTATAACGCTTTGTTTTTGACAGTTTTAAGGCTCTAGACTCTTAACCTGTACCCGGATATGGCCAGTTGTCGAACTTATCCAAGATATTGTTTGCCGCAACACTTGCCGAAACATACACAGAAAGTTATTTTGGTCTAGGTTAAATAATGTTTATTTTCAAAGTTAGTTTAATACTTCTGTTTTTAATTAATATTTTTTATAAAGTAATCTGATAAATCCGATTCTAATTGCACACATAACTATCTGATCCCGAAATCTACCTTTTTCTAGCGGATATACCTGCCGCTCGGACTTTTTTTTTTTTCCGTCTCCGCTTTACATATATAGTCGTTTGGCATCAAAATTTTTCCGAAATTCCGAGATGACGGACATTGCAATAGGTAGATTTTTAAATGAAATCTACCTAATATATATATATATATATATATATATATATATATATATATATATATATATATATATATATATATATATATATATATATATATATATATATATATATATATATATATATATATATATATATATATATATATATATATATATATATATATATATATATATATATATATATATATATATATATATATATATATATATATATATATATATATATATATATATATATATATAACGATATGAGGTATAACGGAATTTAGCGGCACTCTCATGGTCGCATTTTTCGACCTACACCAAAATAACTTTTTGTGTATGTTAATGTCTTGGACAAGTTCGTGAGCTGGCCATATCCGGGTACCGGTTAAGCGGCTAGAGCTTAAAAAGTCGAATAATCTAGGGCGCTATAAGTGCCGTTTGGATCATAATATTTTAATAAAATTTAAAAATATTGAATATATAAATCTTTTTTTATCATTTTTATCCAGATGACATCCTTGGCGTTTCGGGTTCCTCAAAAATCAGCTCTTTTAAAAATTTACTAAACTTTGCTGTCCTTGATCTAGCTGAAATGGCCAAGCTCATATTTGAAAACTTTTTCTCACGTATATAAAATATAAATCTTTCCAAAATTTAAAAAAAAAATAGTTCAAATCTAACGGTTGAGACCCTAGGGCTGTTGAAATGAAAACAAACGCAAAAGGCAATGCTTTCATCATGTTTCAGTTTATGTTATTTAAACTCATCTTAACTTTTAAACATACTTTTCAACTATAGCCTCAAAAAATTTCAGCTTTCAAACCCAAAAGGTTTCATTTGTATAAGCATTATAATGCACCACTTGCAAAAAAATATCAAGCCATTTAATACCATAGAAAAATTATCAAAATTTCTTTTGTTTTTATTTTTTTTACTAAGTAACCATTTGAAAAAAGATTAAATAGGAATAAAAAAACACAACAACAAAGATGATTTTGAAATAAAATTGTTTGATAATGTTTGGTTATAAATTATGTGTGATGGTATAATTGTAGTTGTGACGTAGTTCATTTGATTTTTGGTGGATTTAATATGTTATTAAAAGTAGTTTAAACCAACTCAAATAAAACTGTTCCGAAATTGTATTGATGGAGTTAGTTCGGATAATGTATTTAATTTGGTTCGATAATTTTTTTGAATTATTCTGTTTCTACTTATATTTTTTATTTAAACTAATCTGACTTATCTAATTTTATTTGGACACAAAACCATCTGACCCCGAAATCTACCTATTTTTAGCGGATATACCTGCCGCTGGGATTTTTTTGTTTGCAGTCGAGACTGTCAAATTATTTTTTATAAGATTGATAAGTGATTACTAAAAGTGATAAATAAACATTTCATTTTTTTATGCCATCTAATACAAAGAAAATAATTGCAGGAGTGTTTTCCTATTCAAAAGAAACTTCTGTTTGTAAAATAAGTAAATCATTTTTAACAATTGTATTTATGTTATTTTTTGTACTACAATATAATTTTTATAATATTTTAAAAAGTTCATTTAATAATAAAATATTTGATATTTAACATAAAAAAAATCTCTTAGTTTATAACGCCATTTTTATAATTTTCCTTCAGAACAAAAAAAACTGATTCCCGACAGTCATATGCACAACGAATTTTATCTTCAAAACAAAAAATAATGCTTGTACTAAACTTTCACAAGTTGTTAGATATAAAATAAGCTTCAATTTAGTTTAAAAAAAAAAGGCGTAGTTTTCTTCAATTACACCGTTTTTTTCATATGTTACACCGTTAAAAATTATTTCAAAAAATTAACAGTGTACATTTTTACAAACTTTGTTCTCATATCTATTCAACGACATATCATTTATGAAAATCGATTGAGTTTAGTTTTTCTACAATAGCTCGTCAAAATGCACTCACATCACAAAATAACAAAAAATTGAGGGGCACCCTGTGAAGATCCCTGGTCCAAAAAAAAATTTCTAAGAGAACTTGTATTTTTTATTTATGAAGATTATCTATAAACAAAAAAATAATCAAAATTAAAGGGGGTCAAGTCAAAACGTTGTTGAATCTTCGTGAAATTGCTCTAGATAAATCAATAATGATGAGAATTTAGGTGTTGAAAATGGAAAATTTTTAAAAATAAGTGAATTTTTCGTATTTTTGCAACCTTTTTCGACTGTAACTTCCAGAATCCTTAATGGATTTTTACAAAATATAGCTCAAAATGTTTGTTGGCATACTTACTATGCACTTGTTTCATTAATATATTTAATTTGTTTGTTGTGTAAAATATGAGACCCAAAAACCGAAACAACATTTTTGATCACCGAAAAAATTGGTTTTTCGTAAATATCTCAAAAACAAGAGCTAACCAAAAAAAAAAATGAATATGATATTCGTGTTCAAGAGGTCCAAATCTATAAGAGAAGTTGGGTTTTATTCAGGGAGACAAAAAAGGTTCAAAATTTGTAAACAAGTGTAATTTTACAGATCATATAAATTAACTGGCATTACCGTTTGCTTATACTAACGAACAAATTTCTCAAATAAAAATAAAAAAAAGTGATTTAATATATAGTCTGGGAGCCCGCCGACATAAACAGCAACTCATAAATACTCTTCTATAATTTGTTGTGTGGCTTAATTACGCCAAGTCTACCACTTTTTTTTCTCTATCATAATTTTCTTAGCCGCGGCTTTTTCTCTCCAGTAATTTTTAAACTTGTCAATATCGTATTAAGCTAAAAATTTATAGATACTCTATTTTTAAAAAACTTAATATCAAGAGAAATTCATG
The DNA here is from genome assembly GCA_963693315.1 of Diogma glabrata. Classification (NCBI taxonomy): domain Eukaryota; kingdom Metazoa; phylum Arthropoda; class Insecta; order Diptera; family Cylindrotomidae; genus Diogma; species Diogma glabrata. The sequence goes on from OY856187.1 coordinate 76,516,611, forward strand.
AATCGCGAGAGAAAAAACTTGTCCGACAAAAATTTCGGTACGTTAAGGGTATCTACCGAGTGAAACATGTAATAATAACAATTTCGAAAAATTTATGGATAACCACCCGATTTTTATGAAAAATGCTTCAAAAAGGTATGTAAAATCACGTCCTTACATCGTCCGACATGACAGATTTGCCAATTTTCCAGTCCGACAAACGGATATTGACATTTTCACGGCGACCTAAAATTTATTCATAACAATTTCCGCTTTCGATTTTTTGCTGTTAAATGAAGCTTACAACGAGGTGAACAAGTTGTCCGACGGTAAAATATTACTATTTCCATAAAAATCGAACAAATTGTTATTTTTCAATTGAAAATCCGCGAAGGTTTACAGTATTTGCGTTTGTGAGCGTAAATACAGCATACTTCCACATAACCAGCTGTTTTTTACAGGATTACTAAAAAAAAGAATGTAGAATCCAATTGTTTAATTGTCGAACACGATATATTCTCCGATTTTCTAGTCCGACGCATGGAAATTATAGATTTTATGAAGCTTCAAATTTTTTGATGAAATTCTTTTTTGATCTTTTTAATTTATATTTTATAATTGCTATTAAGGATGTATAATGAAATCAAAGATTTACGTCGGATTCTAAAATATATTACAGAATAACCGTTCTTGCATCGATTGAAATCAAAAAATTTAGATCTCACCGACAATTTTCGCGAAATAATCAATTTTAATGTTATCATTCACTCTATGTTATATTCGACGGAAGTATCAAAATTTTATAGCAAAATTAAAAATTCAGAATGTTCTTGCAAAAACATCCGAAAAAAAACTTACGTTCAGTTTCTCTGTGTAATTTATGATTTTTTGAGCCAAAAAACAGCATGGTACAAATGGATCTTGATCGAGAGTGAGTAAAATAATAATTATTTTCATGGCATGTTTTTAGAATTATCGAAGAGATCGTTTGCAAATTATATTCTTTGAAAAGCAAAGATGTAAATCTAGGACGACTCGAACTCTTCGAGAAGGCATTCAGAAATAAAAACCATGATCATAAAATAATTAAGAGTAAATTGAAAGGATTAGATGCTTCTAGTATGCCACCATCAAAAGAGGAATTGCTACAACAAATTAAGCAAACCATCTACATATCCAGCGTTTGGTGTAATGCACATATGAGATGCCCCACCAATCTCGAACCTGAAAACTGTGGATGGACGTTGATTAACAATAAGTATCATTATTATTGGTTTGACGGGCCCCAAAGTCCTTCGTTTGAAGATATATCTTCAAACTTAACAGGTATACAAATTATAAATTTCAGTAAGCCCTTATTGATCAATCTGTTCATTTTTACCCCACAGTTTTCCATAGATTTTCACATTTTTTCATAATTTTTCAGCTTTTAATGTTCATTTTCGTTCAACAGTTTTTCATAGTTCCTCACAGATTTTCTCAATTTTTTAAAAATTCATTTCTTATCGAGAAAATTACCTCAAAAAATCACCTTTTTAGTTTTTAAATTAAAAAATAGGGTAGGAAGGGGTGGTTTTTTGTTGACCAGATTCTGAAAGTTGAAAATACCCTCCTATGGATTATTAAATATTTCCAAGCATCAGTAACAAAGTTGTCTGTGCTTAAAGTTAACGGACAAAAACGGATAGATTTGGTCGATAAGAGTTAATATGCGTTTCACTATTTAATGTTTCATTTACTATAGCTTTTAAAAATCAATAATTTTCCAGATTTCAATGATGATAACGAGGATGATGAGGCAAATGATAACAATAGCACAGATGAAGAAAGTTCAACTGATGATAACTCTGATGAAGAGTAAAAAAATTTTTCACGTTTCTTCATGTATATATTTTTTTATTTATTTAATGAAATTGTTGATAAAAGTTCCTATTATTAGTTTAATACATGTTATTAACTATTCACATTCCTTACCATTCATTTATTATTGTAATTAATGAAACTAAAATTATTTATGAACATGGAAAAAATAAAGTATTGAAATGTTGTTGCCGATCGATGTTTTTTTGTCGGACTATTGATTTGGCACGAAATATTTGTCCGCCACTTGTACTACAGGGTAAGTTCTGCTCTACAATATGTTAATTTTTTTTTGTCCGACGGTTATGAATAAATTTTAGGTCGCCGTGAAAATGTCAATGTTCGCTTGTCGGGCTGGAAAATTGGCAAATCTGTCTTATCGGACGATGTAAGGACGTGATTTTACATACCTTTTTGAAGCATTTTTCATAAAAATCAGGTGGTTATCCATAAATTTTTCGAAATTGTTATTATTACATGTTTCACTCGGTAGACGCTCTTAGCGTATCGAATTTTTTGTCGGACAAGTTTTTTCTCTCGCGATTCATGAATTTCTCTTGGTATTAAGTTTTTTAAAAATAGAGTATATATAAATTTTTAGCTTAATACGATATTGACAAGTTTAAAAATTACTGGAGAGAAAAAGCCGCAGCTAAGAAAATTATGATAGAGAAAAAAAGGTGGTATGACTAGGCGTAATTAAGCCACACAAAAAATTATAGAAGAGTATTTATGAGTTGCTGTTTATGTCGGCGGGCTCCCAGACTAATAATGTATGGATAAAATATTGCGGTTCATTTAGGTTGACAACCAAAGTTTAAACAAAAAAATATATCCGTTAATAAAACCCATAATGGAACCCTTACTGTATACTCGATAAAGTTTTGTTTCCCGCCCGATATTGCCATATTAATTTCACAGTCTATTTAGGTTATCGAACCAGGTTTTAAAAAAATCACTCCATAGACCATATAATTGAACTATTATTACCGTACACCTTTCATATGCAATTTTATGACCCCACCATGAAGGTCAATTGCCTTTTTTAATAATTCTAAACGGTGCGAACGGTAGAGAAAAAAAATTTCATTACAATTGTACGCATACCTTGAACAACCTGAACTCGTAGATTTCATGCGGCCACCACATATTTCAATTTTTCTTTGTTTATTTCTTTAAATATATGTTTTTCTTTCTTTTCTTTGGTTAAGGCCGCATTAATTTTGATGACAGTTCATCGAACAGCCAAATCCAAAAGAACAATCCGCTTCTCCTCAGTAAGATTCTCGTCTTTTTCACAAAAATTAAAACATCGAAAACGACGCGTTAGAAATCTATGATGATTATTGTGGGAAAAATAAAGTGTAAACACATTGCTACTGATAATTGGCAGCATCATAACACTATATACCAGATACCAGATACAAGATACCAGATACCAGATTCCAGATACCAGAAACCAGATACGAGGTACCAAATACACGAAACCAGATACCAGGTTCCAGATACCAGATACCACAATCCAGATACCAGGTACGAGATACCGGATTTTAGATACCAGATACCAGATAGCAGGTACCAGACAATCCAGATACCAGGTACGAGATACCGGATTTTAGATACCAGATACCAGATAACAGGTACCAGATACCAGATACTAGATACTAGATACCAGGGTGGTTATTTTGTAGCGTTATCTCACTAGGTGAGATAAAAAGTGAGATAAAAAAATTATGTTTAAATGATTTCTTTTATCTAATAAAATCGATCAAAGGCAAATATTTTATCTCACTTTTTATCTCACCTAGTGAGATAACGCTACAAAATAACCACCCAGATACCAGATACCATATACCAGATGCTAGATACCAGATACCAGATACCAGATACCAGATACCAGATACCAGATACCAGATACCAGATACCAGATACCAGATACCAGATACCAGATACCAGATACCAGATACCAGATACCAGATACCAGAAACCAGAAACCAAATATCAAATATCAAATACCAGATGCCAGATACCAGATACCAGATACTGGATACCAGATACCACATACCAGATTCCAGTTACCAGATATCAGATAACAGATATCACATACCAGATACCAGATACCAGATATCAGATATCAGATACCAGATACCAGATACCAGATACCAGATACCTGATACCAGATACCAGATACCAGATACCAGATACCAACTACCGTATACCAGATACCAGATACCAGATTTCAGATACCAAATACCAGATACCAGATACCTGATACTAGATACCAGATACCAGACACCAGATACCAGATAAAACATACAAGATACTAGATACCAGGTATCAGATACCAGAAACCAGATACCAAAAACTAGATATCAGATACCAGATACCAGATACCAGATACCAGATACCAGATACCAGATACCAGATACCAGATACCAGACACCAGATAACAGATACCAAATACCAGAAACCAGATACGAGATACTATATACACGAAACCAGATACCAAGTTCCAGACATCAGATACCAGAATCCAGATAGCAGAATCCAGATACCAGATACCAGATATCAGATACCATAAACCAGATACCAGAAAGCAGATACCAGATACCAAATACTAGATTCCAGATTCCAGATACCAAATACTGTTTACCAGATATCAGATGCCAGATACATATAACAGATACCAGATACCAGATTCTAGATACCAGATACCAGATACCAAATACCAGAAACCAAAGAGCAGATGCCAGATACCAGATTCCAGATACCAGATACCAGAAACCAGATACCAGATACCAGATACCAGATATCAGGTACCAGGTACCAGAAACTAGAAACTAGATATCAGATATCAAATACCAGATACCAGATACCTGATACCAGATACCAGGTGCTAGATACAATTAGCGAAAATTTCCTAACGCTCTAAAAATGTCAGCAAAAATTAAAAAAGTAAGAAAATTCTTATAAGCATGTGATTAGTCAATGAACAGTAGAGTGTGTTAATATTTATACACCAGAATTTAGTGTCAAATCAAGCAGATTTTTTGGAGTTTGAGTCCTACAGTCGATTAGTTTTTAAGTATGGTGATATGGAGATACACAATGGAGTTTAAAAGATCACAGTTTTCTTAATTGGTAAAAGGAAGCATGTATGATAAACCAACAAGTAGCTTTATTTTTTAATATCTCTAGCTTTTACTGCAACAATATCTTAACCTTGTGAAACAAATTTCAATTTTTAAAACATTTGACCATAAAAGCTATGATAAGCCAATGTTGTTTAAACGATTCCATTTAGATCCTAAACAGCTGATAATACTAACCATTTCCTAAACCCTTTCTAAATTTTTTTTAGATTTAATAACAAATATCTAAACGTATTTGTTTTATATTAGTAAAATAAATAGAATTTAATCAAATTTTTGTATAACGTAACGAATTTAATCAATTGGGCAAATCTTAAAATTTTAGGCAATTTAGTCATTTTTTGTGAACTTTTATCTTTTTCTGTGTTTCCCGTACATATTTGAATTTTTTATCTTATCAACGAAATAGCAGACCATCCAACCATATCAACAAACTACCCAACCAACAAATATTCAATAATGTTGGAAAGACCAAAAGGAAAATGAAATAAAAGATGGGTTCGAATGGATGTTATAGACTCCAGATCACTGTACTATTTCAATCATTTTATGTTTATTCTTTATGAGAAGATATTTTTCTATTTATTTTACTTTTTATTTTTTTGTTTGCCGAAGGATTATATGATTTTGATGGAATAAAGCACAAGAGGGAGAAAATACTACAAAAGCATTGAAATCGAAATAAATTGATTTAGTATTATGTCTTCTGTTTTCTTATTCCTCATTCTTACATAAAGTTTTAGTGGAGGAACGAAAGAATAGAACAAACCAATATTATCTTAGATTGAGAGATTATTAGATGGATCAATTTCACATAAAATTTCTAAATTATCTTTTGTCAAGAAAATATGTTGTTTGGTAAGTTATATTGATATTGTGAATTTGTTAAATTGAACATTAGGGTGGTTGGTGATAGATATTGTATTCTTACGATGTCCAAGATATGTTAAAAAAAAAGTAAAATCAATTTTGTAGTGAGATGAACAAATTTTAATTTTAGAATTGACAGATGGTCTGTCCTCTATTCAAAAAGAATACATAATTTAAGTTTTTGAAAATTGAAAAGGTCTTTGTGGATCATATTTACAACATATGAAGAAGATGTGGCTTTCCATCCATACAATAAAAATTTAAAGATTAAACAAGAATTATATTTAAAAATAGAATTTATGGCATCCTTAATTTGTTTTAAAGAATCAAAGAATTCTAAGTAACAATCAATTAAAAAGCTGATTGGATTTCTTTAAATAATGAAAATGCCTTGATTTGCAAATAATCACTTATAAATGCAAAGTAAACAAGCCCTCTCCTTCACATGTCATTACATTGTTTTCACACTATTGCACATAGTCACAGTATTTTCAGTGGTTATCTGCTGTTTTGGTTTTTCGAAAAATTATTTTGATTTTACCTTCTTAGGCTTTATAATTTACAATTCTTGAGTTTAACTAATTTCACCGCTGTCACCATCGTTATTGTGCATAACACTTCAAAAGATTTTTAATACACATAATCTGAAATGAAATTTGGTTTTAAACTGCAATGGAAGTTAAAAGCTTAAATTACTTATTATATTTTTAAATAACTCAGTAATAAAAGGTGTAAGCATTTCTTTAGATCATAGATACATGTTATCATGTAACAGAAAACTCGTTTCACAAAAAATACAAAGACAATTTTTATGTCTTGCATTTTATCAAAAATTAGAATACTGATTTCAATTACCCATTTAATTGTTGATTTCAATAACAAAATTCAACAATAATTAAATCATATTTATCATTGACGTCTACAAATTTAAAGTCAATTTTTACATTTCACGAATATATTGTTTGCTGATTTCGATATTGCTTCGGCCTGAAAGACCTAAGTATTACTTTCATGAGCCAAAAGTGAAATTCTTATCCCCAGTTTTTTGGCATTTCTCAACATTTAAGGACCTAGAGATTTTAAAAGAGCAAAAAAAAATGTATGTCTGTCTGCCGGCCAGCCTGCCGTCCGGCCGTCATTACCTACGAAATCTAGAAAACCACTGGAGGAATTTCAACATTTTTCTAAAAATAGGTATACTCAAGAGACAGTTTCGAAAGGATGCTGTGTTCAGTATCTGTACCGGAAGTATCATTGAAAAAAATCATTAAGTGTGTCGAAAACAGCCAATTTTCATATTTTTGACTTTAAAAACGTTCATTTTAATTGATTACGAGTAGGAACATTGAATTTGGAGACATCTTGATGGTAGGGATTGGTATGTGAGATCACAAAATAGATTAGTGCATTAGAAGTTTGTCAAAAAAATGTTGTCAAGTGTGTCAAAATACAGATTTTTATTTATTTTTTTACCTATTTTTTGGAAATAAATAAAATTAATTATTTGTATGACATGAAATTTTATTATTATTATAGAGAATTATGGCATTATAAGTTTGTCAAAAAAATAATGTCAAGTGTGTCATAGTCATTTGTTATAGTTTTTGAAATATTTTTGGAATTTTGAAAAAAGTTTGTATTTTGATTTTGTAATAATTTTTGCAATATTCTTAGAATTTTGGAAAAGGTTTTAATATTTGATTTTGTTATAATTTCTGCAATATTTTTAGAATTTTGAAAAAAAAAAATAGAATTTTTGAATTTTACATATATTTTTAGAATTTTGAAAAAAGTTTCAATTTTTGATTTTGTAATAGTTTTTTCAATATTTTTAGAGTTATGGAAAAAGTTTGAATTTTTAAGACTTTTTGGAATTTAAAAAAGTTTAAATATTTGATTTTATTCTAATTTATGGAATATTAATCTAATTTTGAAAAAAGTTTTTGATTTTGTTTTAATTTTTGCAATATTTTTAGAATTTTTGAAAAAAAATTTAATCATTGATTTTGTAATAATTTTAGGAATAATTTTAGAATATTCAAAAAAGTTTGATTTTATTTAATTTTACAATATTTTTGGAATTTTGAAAGAAATATGAATTTGTGATTTTGTAATATTTTCTCGTAACGCTAAATAGAGAGGTTTTTGAGTAGTTTGCTGAGTGTATCATCTTTTCACTAAATTATGTTAATTTGTGATCTTAAACTGGTTCAATTTTGCAGGTTGATGATATGCTGAGAGATGGTAGATTGAAGAACGGATGACCAAGGAAGGGTCACTCCAGATTTTAGGATATTTTTACCTTTCGATCTCTTCAAATCTACGATGAGTAGAAACACTGTTTTTCATATATTAATAATCTTTTCTTTATTTCTTTTACTGATAATTTTTATCCGACAATCTTTTACTGATGATAACTAGCTTATCATCTCTAATTTTACAATGTACAAAAAATATCTAATTATCTTTAGATGAACGACATTATTTGATAATGTCCAAAAACTTATCTATCTTAAAACTTAAAAATTACCTTACATATATACCTACATTTAATATCCGTATTTACTTTTTCTTAAAAATTCCTCATCCATAGGAATTATCTTCCTAAACATTTAAATCATCATATTATCTAAAATAACAAATATAAAATTTTATTCGTAATATTTCACAAGAATAAAATTCCATTATTTGTTTTGGTAAGCTTGAAAAAAGAAAACAATTTTAATTTGTGTTCCGGTGACACATATTAATTGTTGTTATAATTTCAAGTTATGTAAGTTTGTTATATAATTTAAATTATATCAAGCAAAAAAATATAAACAAATTTGATGTCATTGTCATAACAAAAATTTAAAAGAAAATAATTTTATTTTGAAGTCGTAAGCTTTGCATATTATTGTTGTTTATAAGTTTTGTGAAATTAGTTTTAATTTTATATCAAAATTAAGTTCATTTGCAAAATAGAACTACAACACATGACGTATGAATTTGCTTGTTTTATTTCAGGTATGAGAATTAATGAGAATCACTATATATGTTTAGAATTATTTTAATCTTACTTTTATTATATTAACTTGATATACATGATATAAATTACTGATTGACTTTTCTACTAATATTTAAACATGATCTTGTATATGATACAGATCATCATCCTAATCATTGGTCAATGCATTGAGCATTACAATCTGTTATAATTTTCCGGCAACGTATTGATGTTCCGTGTTAGTTTTGTAATAAATTTCTAAACAGAGATAAAAAAATACCTGTACTTTTACAAAGAGTTATGTTTGATATACATCGCTGCTCAAAACTAAAAATCATGTCCTCATAAAAGTTTTTTGCCGAAAACTATATCAAAATTCTTAACCCAGACCGAAGTCTTGATATCTCAGAGCTTAAGATTTCAGCCTCTCCATATTTTTCAATAGAATCATCTCTTAAACTCAAAAGCATTGCTCGCAGTTCAATTCTAATCAAAGATATAATTTCATTTCAAGCCAAAACATTTTAAGTACAAATAAGTTTCGCCCATCTATCGAAGATTTTGTCATATTTTGTATTAAATTGAAGTTTTCTTTCCTTATTTTAAAAGTTATTTTATTATATTACCTGATTGTTGTCAACATAATACAAACAACACAAAATAAAATGCATGAAATATATGTGTAAATAAAATTAATTTAACAATCTAAATAGTTATAATCCTTGGTAAATGGTAGGAGTTTTAAAATTCTAGATATATTCATAATATTGGCAATTACTTTTTATTTCATCTAAAATTAATATCATATATTGGTTTTCTAGATTTTGTTAGAGCACAACACAGTGTACTTCCTGTTTATTTTAGATTCACTTATATAGATATATTTTATTAAACACATATTAACAAAAGTTGTTGAAGATTAATTCTTCTAGAATTCAGATGTCAATGACTCTACCAAAACAAATTTTATTTCTTTAAAATTTTCGTTAAAAAAAACAAAAATTCAGTATTCAGCAAAATCCTTACAAGACAAAAATAATACAGTAATCAAATGGAACCAAACTCTTAAAATCCAAAAAATTTAATTAAGAGAAAAATTTATTACTTTTAAAATACAAATTTTTATCCGAAGGCGACTTTCGTTGAAATAATCGAACAAACAAAACGACAACAACAACAGCCAAAGCTGCTTTAAATTTTCTTCATTAAATTTTGTCCGGAATTTCAAATCATAAGGAAATAAAAACGAAAAACAAAACGTAAAAAGCTTCTCACAAAGAAATGAGAAATAGAAAAAAAAGAATTTTTCTTATTTCGTTTCATTTTCTTTGTTTTTCTTATTCTCGTTTCCATTTTATTTCTTTATCGCCAATAAATTTTAATGAGGAAATACTAAGTAACAAATCGACAAAATATTTGTGGTTTTTGTGTTGCAACAATTATATCAAAGAAATTTTTATAGATTTTAATCTAAATGATTGTGGTTTCAGTTTTTCGTATTTCTTACAACATTTTTCTTTTATTACATTATTGATAAGAAAGAAACTCAAATAAATCTAATAGATTTTCAAACCAAACTCTCTGCCTCTTGTCTTCTAACAAATTCTTAGAATTATTTGTTTCTTGTTTTCATCGTAACAAATTCAAATTTAAAAGTTTATTTATTTGAATATAAAACATAATTTAATTAATTTTATAAATTTTCTATTGAGAAATAATTTATTTGTTTTTTATTACGGAAATATTTTAAAATGAAAATTCTGAAATGGAAGTTATGAGAAAATTGTGTTTATTTTTATCTTTTTAATAGAACCTGAGGAAAAACAAATATCAAATATGAACTTTGATAGGATTGAAAAATTGTTGTTTGTGATTTATTTTGGAAAGGAAATATTTAAATTATGATCCCGGTAATTAATTGAAAATTTCCTTAACAGTATTAAGGTAATTGAGGTTGTATTTGCAATGAATGTTAATGAAAATTTATTAATTGATAAATTTAAGTTGTTTTATTCGTACTGTAACTCTTTTTGTAATATGCAAACCATTGAACTAACAACCTTTCTATATAATTGTTGCTTAATGTATATATCTGGTGGAATAGACTTTTGTTGAAGTGAAACTTCTTATGCGATTTCCAACAAGGTTGCGTTAAATTGTTTGCACTACACTCTCTCTGACGCTATACCCTGTCTAACGCTACACTCAAACTGTTTCTGACTCGATGAGATATAAACCGTCTCATCACCGTTATTATCTACACAGAAATTAATTAATCATTTAATTTACATAAAATATTAGTTTTTTATTTTGATGTTTGATGCAATTTTATTAAATTTTGATGTTCGTTGACATTATACTGATTTTTAATGTTTGATGTATTATTTATATTAAACTTTTATGTTCGATGAAATAATATTACATTCTGATGGTAGATGAAATTGTATCAATTTCTGATGTTCGATGAAATTATATTGAGTTTTGGTGTTTAATGAAAATATAGTGATTTCTAATGTTCGATGAAATTATATTGTTTTATGAAATTGTATTAAATTTTGATGTACGATAAAATTGTATTAAATTTTGATGTTCGGCGAAATTTCGACGAAACGCTACACTCGAAAATGATAATTAAAAGATGCGATCAATTGTGAATTGTAAGCAATGTTAATAAAGTTTGTCTTAAAGAATATGAACAGTATGAGTTCACTAAAAATCAGTTTCTACCCCTTTTGTTTTAATCATTTGTGTATATATTTATAAGGTAATTCGTTGACCGTTTTTTTTTAATAACTTTAATTAATGACTTTTAAAAGAATGTAATATGTTTTTATTTCCACATTACGAAGTTTCACTTCTGCTGCGCGGAGGGACTCCACGCACAAGTTTTTTTTTTACAGTTAATCTAATGCTGCAGTAACTCTGATCGTTTGTTAAAGTATCTGTTTGTCTGGTTGTTACTTCTTCATAAATATTTGTCTAATTGTTGAACTATTTGTATTAGTAAAAGTTTTTTTTCAGTTAAACGGAACAACTAACTAGTTGTTTTACTTCAATACATTACAAAACATAGAACGCTAGTAAAAGGAGTTTATTCCACTAATAACTACGCTAGATGACTGTGAGTTACTGTAATTACACTTTTATTTATTCATCTTTGAGTCTTTTTTGGAAGCATTAGTACTTGCTAGAGAACATCTGTTGGTTTTGTAGTAAGATTAATAAGTAGCAAAATGGATGTTAAAAAATGCTGAACTTTTGCATGAACAATCTATTTGTCTGTCTTCTTAAAAAAAGACGCAAAGAATTTGATGGAAAACCATTTTTTGCAATCCTATTCAGGAAATTTCGTCCAGTTGCTTTTACTAAAAAGATGTGTCTTGTAATTTATATTCTGAAAATTTTTAATTTATACGGTATAATAATAAATAGCGATTATTAAACTTCTTTTGTTGGGTAAATGAACGATTTATTTATATACAAAAAACTTTTGTAAAAATATTAAATTATTCAATAATTTTTTCGTGTTTCTAAAATAAAATCCTTGGTCGGTGTGGTAGACAACCCTTGTTTCTAATGTGTGTTTTTAAAATAGGGTGTCTACTCTCCCATATAATTCAGATTTTTTCAATGGACCGTTAATTTAAACGCTTTACATTAGCCGTTGTTCTTAACAGTTTATTTAGCGACAAAAACTTTTCTTTTTCGTATGATGTTGTTAAAAAGGATGCAATTTCGTTTTTTAAATCTTGTTCGGTCTCAAATGGTTTTAGCGGTATGTTTGCTGTACCTATGGTTTTTAACCAAACTGGTACTGACCACCATGTTGTTGTATTTCCTCCGAACTTTCGCCACGTAATGTGTAATCTGCAGGATGACATCTTCCGATTTTACATGAGACCTTAGACCTGTATTTTGCTGGAGCGACATTCTGTACTTCTGTGACTCGATTACTTTAAAATGTTTTTCATTCATTTGGATGGTCTTGTGTCCACGCAAGCGTAATAGTGGAGTTGGTATATCCAAAAATTGTATTTTCGATCATTTATGCTTGTTGATCCTTTTTTTATTAATTTGGAAGCTCCAAATATAGCTCTAAGCGTGGTAAACATATTTTTTTGATCGGCGTTACTTTTGTTTTGCCTTTAAATAGCGTGTTGGGAATTATACTATTTACATCTGTGACTTTGCTGTATATGACAGCAGAATATTGTAAAGTATTGAACTTTATAATAGAAATGTTTATTGAAACGGCAAAATACTGAACTAAATCAACTGAATCTTTATTGAAAATTCTCCAGTTTCTTCTCAAATGATACAAAAAACACTGTGGTTGAATATGAACGAAAATAATAAAACAAAATTAATTAATTAAACGAAATTTATTTTTCAAGTCCATGGGATACAGCCACGAATTTATATGCAGTATTAAAACCATTTGCAAGGGCTTCGTATTGTAATAAACTCCGGTCAGGTCTGTAGTTCCATTATTACAAATAATGTATTAAACTTCGACCAGAATGGGTTAATATAATTTACTCATAGTTAACTAATACATTTTGCATAAATGTTTTACATATGCAAATTAATGCAAAGTAAATTTGTAAATTTGCTGGAATGTCGAAGCATTTAAACACCTGGAAACACTGAATAGATATCAGGACATTGTAACGCAAAGCATAGAAGAGCATGACATCCCATCTGAGATGCCATTAAACATACAAGAAGAATGGCAAACGCTTCAATCAACCATCATATCCGCAGCACAAACTACAATCGGAAAACGACCACCGAAATCACGTAACGAATGGTTTGATGACGAGTGCCGCGAAAGCATTGAGCACAAACAAAAACTGCGAGAAAAATGGTTAACAAGAAACACCCGAAGCTCCCAAACTGATTATCTATGCGCCAGAAAAGCCTCAGCAAAACTCCTACGGAAAAAGAAACGCGAACACATGAAGAGCTGTATCGAAAACATCAACCAACATGCGGCTAATGGGAATTCGAAAGAGTGTTTTGCCAATGCGCGGAATCTGACCAAAGATTTCCACCCAAGATCTACAGCCATCAAAAATGGAAACAACGAGCTTACAACAAGTGAACGTGATATGCTGGAAGTATGGCGATCCCACTTTCAAGACCTACTGAATAGGACGAATGAAGTTCATCCTATTCGAGCAATTGCTCCGTCAAGTGAGGAGATTTTTGTCATTTACCCAACAATAGAAGAAGTGGAAGCTGCCATCAAAAAATTAAAAAATGGCAAATCACCAGGTATCGATGGAATCCCTGCAGAACTATTTAAGAATGGAGGAGCAGCTCTGGTCTCACGTACACAGAGAGAAAAAAAGAGTTAAATTTGATAAAAAAATCATCAAATTGATGATTTTTGTATATCAATATATGGACGAGAATATGAGTTCTCAAATTGATATAAAATGCTGCATCAGATTGAACTTTGGTTTGTTTTTATGAGTTGATGTAAATCTACTGATTATGATAAACAAATTTCTTATTTTGATATTATATTCTCGATATTATTCTCAAAGCTTATAAACTTGTTGTATCAAATCAATACCAAAAGTATCAATTTAAGATGGAGTTGTATTTCTTCAAGAATTTGAGCGGAAGAAGATGAGAAGCCAAAAGCTCATTTTAAGAAATTCTGATCATTTTAAGAATTTTTTTGATCGACATGATCGTATGTTACTTTTGGTATTGGTCCGATATATTTCATTTTGAATCAATTCATTATCATTTTAAGAAAAATGTTTTCTCAAATCGAAGATGACAATATTTAGTTTGAGAAAAGATTTTTCTCAATTTCAGTGGGAATGCGGTACGTTCAGCGACACCCACAAAAGCAAATAAAAAGCTGCCTGTCAGGGTTTTTAAACCCGCGGGAAGATTTTTACATGCTTCGGTATTGCTAAATGTATCGGACATGCACTCGATGTTGTACGGCTATTTAGATTGACTTATGGCTGTCAGAGTTGTTTCTTATCACATTGACCTTTAAGAAACATCACTACTGAGACAGCTATAACCCGTAAAATAGCAGCCTTGGAAAAATAAGGAACTGGAATAAAACTCTCAATCCACCGATGTTAACCTTAAACGGGATAAAAAAATCACTATTTTTAAAAAATATCATTTTATTTTAAATAGATAATTTAAAAATAAATTAATTATAATTTTTAATTTTTTTTTATAACGCATTTTGTACAAATGAGCTAATCGAATTGAGAATAGTCGGCTTCCCCATTCCTTTCTTATTTGTTGCAGGAATTCTTGTATTTGGTCTCGTAGCGTAGTGAATTAATTTGAACAGTTTTAACTGTCGTAGCTCTGTAAAAATTTAAATAAAAAAATAAAATCAAATTACTATTGAAGTGAATCAGATAAATTAGTTAAAGTTTGCTGAAATAAGTGACTTCTATTGAGGGAAAAAATCAATCCACTGCATGCGTGTCGTAAGAGGCGACTGAAATGGAGAGTTGTAGCGTGGCTAACCCAATTTCATCAAAGGCCCACCTGTGGAGTTGAGGTCACTTTCTTCAAAAAAATCAGCCAACCGCAGTCATGCGTGTCGTAAGAGGCGATTTTCCTCGTCCCGTAAAAAACAATTGTTAATAAAAGACAGCATAAACCTTGGAATGGTACGTCTTTCTGGTTTAGACCGCCCTTGCTATTGTACCTGGACAATCTGTTTGAATCAAACGTGGAACGTGAGAACACTGTTCCAACCCGGAAGCCTCCAGAATCTAATTGGGCAGGCAACAGAATACCAGATAGATTTTTTTTTTTTGGATGCGATGAATGTTTCGGTATTGAGACAGCTATTCGCCTAAACAAACAACACTCTCGGTTCCCCATGAACTCCCATGCAGGAGTCATGCAACCATGATAGAAATTGAATTATTTAAAAAAAACAAAGAACAAAATTAAAAAGGGGAAAAAAAACAATAACTAGAAAATAAAGAAGAATAATAATAATAATTTAAAAAAAATTAATTATAGGAAAAAAACAACAAAAAACAAATGGATATGGGATAAGAGAAAAATAAAATACTTAAGGGAATGATTACCCTGTACGATATCAAAAGGGTAGGAAGGAAACAGGAGGAATATGATAACAGTGTAGACTTAAAAACAACTGCCGAAAGGAATGGTTACCTCGTGTGCCTGAGGGGCAGTAGGCAGGTTTATACCGTCCATGCCCTGTTTGCGTTAGTTCGACGACTAACGACGACGTCAGTTGTGTGAAATTGTGCTGAGTAATTTTTCACACTGCAGCGGGTGCCCAACTAGCAAACTTACTTCTCAATTTGGAATTATATAAGTTTTAGCTTCAATAAAGCTTCGCTTAAGCTTCTAAATGGAAGCTAGTTATATTTTACTTCTATAAAGTTTCGATATACAACTTCCACAGAGAAGTTCTCCGCACCGCCGGAATGAAAGCTTCTAAAATATTTCTTATAAGAAGCTTTACCGAAACTTATCTACAGATCACTAAATAGAGCTTCCGAAAAAAGGTTATAGAAGTTATAGCTGTCATTAGGATTGTAGTGTTTCGGTTGTAACTGTTTACAGATCGTATAGAAGCACAGCTGTCATACTCTAAAAATTGCTTCAATATCTGAAACGAAATATGTCAAACTGACGGAAGCTATTGCTTCTATTATTTCAACTAAATTTAGATGTAGAAAATATTGTGTAATTCAGGGGATTACTTTTTATGAAAAAAGATATGTGACATGTAATTTCAATGGGTTTATGCGAAATTGAAGCTTATACGAAATTGAAATCGTTTCGTTTTTGTCAAAAAAGTATTGTGCATAAGGTGGTTTTTGTTTTTTAGTCTATTATTTAGACTTATTTTGCACAAGGCGGGGAAAGTTCTCCAAATGGCCTTTATCGAAACTGCTTAGAAAGTTTAAGGAAACTATGAAGTTGGGGAAGTTAGTTTCGGTAAGACTGTTTAGTGTTTTAAAAGAAGTTAAAATGCTAGTTGGGTGGTCACCCTCACTCTCGTTATTTTGCTCTTCTGGCCGTCAATTTAGAATTAATTGTATTATTTCGGGTTAGGTTTTTCCTTTAGTTGTATGGCCCCCCATTAATTTGGGGAGTTCAAAGAGAACGAAGAAGTTTTTACTTTTTGGACGGTAAAAACTTCTAGTATCTAAAAATTCAATGGGGTATAAAAAATGGCATCGCAGAAGTCTTTATATATCTGGGACTTGTTTAAGGCTGGGAGGAGCTTGCCAAGGACCGACCGGGCTGGCGGCTTATTGTTGTCTCTGCTAAGTTCCTTAATGGGACATAAAGCCGAAGTGTGTTTTGAAAGTTGTGAAATTAGTGGCGAGAAATATCTTTTTTGAAACATTTCACCAGAAACCCGTATACTTATAAACATACCATAACTACACTCAATAACTACACACTTTTCATGATCTAAGACTGCCTTGCAAAAGATGAATGGACTGTACTGAATTATTTATTTTGGACTTTATTTAACTAGTATAAAAGGATCAAGTTAATGCATAATCAAATTAATGCATTCGACTATATATTATGTACCGTTATAGTTTAATTGTGATCAAAACTTGTTTACCTGGGTCAGTTGGCATATCGTTCAAATCCTTTAGACTTTGCTTATCTTTAATTAGTTTGCGTAGCACTGGTACCACAACTTCGAAAAAATGTTTTGCCTTCTCCAAAAGTTTTTTATGTTTATTCGGAAAGAGTCTTTTAAAATCTAAATCAATCTGTAGGAAAAAAAAAAGAATCTGTAATTCCAAAACAATCTTAAAATGCCTTCAACTTCAAACTTACCAAAATGCTGGCATTATAGCATTTCTATAAAGTGGCCAGTCATTAAAAAATGTTTTAAAGATTTATCCTTTGCTTCTTTAAACTCCTTTAGACGACCCTCACAACTCCGTATCCAATAACTTTCTATAGTCAGCCACGGCTCTTGAATGACAGGTAAGGTTTGCTTCAGCTCTTGAAATTCTTTTTGATCATATTCAGTAAGATCAACCGTCGAAGAACCTAATATTAAAAATAATATAAAAACGAAGTTTAATGCAATGCATTTGTCTGAAACAATTGTAAGAAGTTTTACCAAACAATTGTAATCCTGAAGTTGTTGGAGTATCCAATCGAATTTTTTTCGGTGTAATCAAGCAACCTGCACCTCTTAATTTGGTCGAAGAATTTCTATACAAATTTTATAATTTCCTTTTGGAATTTTGCCATCATAATAGTTATAGTTTTAAAAACAAAAAAAACTGTTAGACTTAAAACTTATTTTAAATGTTTTTAAAACTTTTCATGCAATTTTTAACATTTTTTCATGCAAGCATTTAGTACTTTATACTTAAGAGCTTTAGAGCTCAGAAATCAATAATATCGGTTGATTTCGGAATTTTAATAAATTTCGACAAGAAACCATAATGTATGTATTTACCCAGAAATTTTTGTCCCCGTTTTGCTTCAAGCCAATTGTTTAAAATATCCTATTTTCACCTTCGATTGACTTGAAATTTTTTGTGTGATGTAATTTAATTCAGTAATTTAAGCACCAATAGTAGCAAGAACATGCATCAAATAAACTGAACCCAGGACTCCCGGCAAACAGAATAAGCCAAACCTCGTTCTGTGCACGCAAGTTTACTTTAATGAACGCAGAAATTTAGAGAAACATGCAACTTACCTTTTGAACTCTTATTATTGCTGATTTTGAGCACAGCTAGTATCAATTCTCGCACGGACACAAACTTTTTTTTCACAAGTTATAAGACGCGTTTATCTGCTGAAAAACTCTCACTGAATAATGTATCGTAATTTTTTCTTCGAACGTATTATATCAAAAAAAATTATTATCATTTCGATCTTATTCTTATACGTTCAATTTGAGAGAAAAAGAATGAAATCGAGAAATTTTTTTCTCAATTTTATCTACGTAAGATCAAATCGAAAGTAATCGAATATTAATTACTTTCATTTCGATCTCATAAGTTTAATTTGAGAGAAAAATAATAAAACTGAGAATTTTTTTTTCTCAATTTTATATACGTTGATCCAACCGAGAATAATCGAGTATTAGTTAGTTTCATTTCGATCGCATAAGTTCAATTTGAGAGAAAAGGTATAAAATCGATAATTTTTTTTCCTTAATTTTATCTACGTGGTTCAAATTGAGAATACTCGCGTATAACTTATTATTATCTGATCTTTAAGTTTCAAAAAGAAACAAAAAGGATTAAAATGAAAATATTTTACTCTCATTTTGACATTTGTGAATCAAATAAATGATGGGGAAGTAACAAAGTGATGTGTACTTCTCTGTTCAATTTGGGAAATGGAAATCTTATTCTGATTCAAAAATTTCTTATATTTATACAGAAAAAATGAAATAGATCTTTATTTACTCAAAACAAGAATAAATGTATTTCCTATTGTTGAACAAAAACAATTCTCAACTTCAGTATTTCATTCTTCTGTAGGATGATCGAATTGATAGTTTTTTCTCACTTTTAAAGTTTTGTTGTGTTAAAATGATATAAATTTACTCGAAATGAGAATAAATGTATTGTACTGTTTTTAATCATAAATAATTCTCAATAATAGTATTTTATTCACTTTTTTGTGTGATCGAATTGATAGTTTTTATCTCAGTTTTAAATTTCGGAGTATTAAAATGATTTAAATTTTCTCAAATTAAGAAGAAACTGAATTTTCTATTTTCAATCATGCACAATTCTCAAATCTAGAATTTTTTTTCTCTCTGTGTATATATGATCTGATTCTTGCAATCTGGGACCAAGAAGAACTACCTGCTGAATGGAAAACAGCTCTCATTGTTCCGCTACATAAAAAAGGTGACCGCCTAAAGTGTGCGAATTATCGTGGAATCGCACTGTTGAACACTGCATATAAAATACTAGCTAATGTCGTACTCGCTCGGCTCATCCCGTTCGCCGAATCAATCATCGGCGACTATCAGTGTGGTTTTCGTCCCAACCGTTCAACCACAGATCAATGTTTTACCTTAAGGATGATTCTGGAAAAATGTTGGGAGTACAACATCAGCATTCACCAGCTCTACGTTGATTTCAAGCAAGCATATGATAGCATCATCCGCGACAACCTCTGGTCCGCACTTATATGCCTTGGTATTCCAGTGAAACTTGTTTCTCTGTGCAAACTCACAATATCGGGATCAAACTGTAGAATAGTAATCGAAGGGTCAGTTTCTGATTCTTTTGATATAACATCAGGTGTTGGACAAGGTGATGTACTCGCGCCCGTACTATTTAATTTGGCGCTTGAGTACGCGATAAGAAAAAGCCGCATTGAGACACAAAACTGTATATTTAACAAATCTAGTCAAATTCTTGGCTATGCAGATGATATTGTGCTTCTCGGACGTAGAACGAGCGATATCAAGGATAGTCTATCTCAGCTTGAAAGAAATGCTAAACGACTTGGATTATGCATTAACACCGGCAAGACTAAACTTTTAACAACATCCAGGAATATACCTCCCGGCAATCTGAATACTGGCGACTATGAAGTGGAACGTGTAGAAAACTTCAAATACCTCGGATCTGTAATGACATCGTCAAATGACATGCAGGCAGATATTAAAGCCCGTGTCTCAGCGGCATACAGAGTTTTCTACGCATACTCAAAACTTTTGCGATCCAAACATCTTTCGCAGTCGTGCAAACTCACACTTTACAAAGCATTAATTCGACCTGTGCTTACCTTTGGAAGCGAAAGCTGGACACTGACTTCCTCCGATTGTAGAATTCTATCAACATTCGAGAGGAAAGTCATACGAACAATTTATGGTCCATGTAAAGTTGCTGAAAATCAGTATAGAATCCGAATGAATCATGAAATCAGACAGCTTCTTGGAGGCTGCGATGTAATCGGATTCATTAAATCTAACCGGATTAGATGGTTTAGTCATGTAGAAAGGGCACCATTAGATAGAATGATTAAAAAAACGTCCCAACAACAACCAGCTGGTGTTCGTCGAAGAGGAAGACCTAGACAACGCTGGCGTGATGACATCATCCAAGACCTTCGTGATATAGGATGTCGAAACTGGGGTCAACTGCTCATGGAACGAGACGATTGGAAGCTGATTGCACAGACGGCAAAATCCCTCCATGGGATGTAAACGCCAGAGAGAGAGAGAAATTTGTTATAGAATGAGTTCACTAATACAAATGTTAACATATCCAAATTAACGCAAGTATGAATTAAAGGAGGAGTATTTCGAATATTGTTTTCTAGGAAAGTACAGTGGAAAACAACAACTGATTAGCAGAAGTTTCTACTTGTTTATCTGGGATATAAATAAGCGGAAAAATATCAGATAGCCAGTTTATTTTTGCAATTAAAAGTGTTTATAAATATTCGCAAGTATAAGGAATAATCGGGTGGTACTTGAGCCTGGGTACTAATAGTGAAAGTATTTGAACCTGGTGGAATAGTAAATACAGATTTTACGATTCCAAATATTATTGATTCAAATTGTGAAAAAGCTGTGAAATTTATTGATAAATAAAGTTGGAGATTTTGTTAACTAAAGATCCGTCTTTTTACGGTCGTATTTACTCAATAATCGAAAAGAACCGACGCAGAGTCGTTACAGTGGTGTCAGAAGTGGGATTATTTAAACAATGGTCAAGATAGTAAATATTAGTGATCTCAGCCAGACCCAGCTGAAGGATGAGTTGAGGAAAAGGAAGGCTCCAATCCATGGAACGAAGGCAGAACTTGCATTCTGACTGCGTAAAGTCTTAGAAAAAGCAGGTGAAAACACAGAGGTCATAGAAATAGAGCCGGAGGAACCTCCAGCTCAGAATGCCCCAGCAATTGATCCGATGATGGTGTAGTTGAAAGAAATGATGGCAAAGCAACAACAATAATTTGCTGATATGATGGCGAAACAAGGAAACAATCTGATGGCCCGACAAGAGAAACTGGCAGCGGAACAAAAATTAGATCAACAACAACTACGTGAAGTAATCGAGTCACGTATATCCAGTGCGGAGGTTAAAATCAACAACATGGAAAGGGAGCTGCGGACAGTAACTGAAGAACATGAAGAGAAATTACGCAAACTTTCGAGTGAATTCCGCCAAGAAATAGCACAAGTGAAGTCAGGTAACATGATCAATCCATCAACTACTTCAGCTCCAGCTAGAGTGAAAATACCCGCATTTGATGGATCTACATCGTATCAGATATTTAAGATGCAATTTGAGATAGCAACAATTGGGGTTGATCACCAGCAAAAAGCAAATGCGCTTATATTGGCATTGAAGGGACCTGCTGCTGAAATTTTGCAGACATTATCAGCGACAGAGCGTGATTACAGCAAGATTATGGAGCCCTTAGAAGTAAGATATGGGGAAAGTCATATGCAAACTCTCCATCGCATGCTGTCCAAAACACGAAAACAAGGAGTCAGCGAAACTTTGCAAGAATTAGAACTAGAGGCTGACATTGTAAGACTGGTTAATCTGTCATATCCGAACTATAACGCTGAACATCGAGACGAACTGGCAGCTGATAAATTTATCAATGCTCTTCGAGATGTACAAATGAGAAATCAGCTGTACACTCCCGTTCACCAGCTTAAGGCCAAGTAATTTTTCACTTATATTCCCGTTTTGTTTGTCAAATCAGATTTTTTTGTTATAATCAATTTAACATTAAGTTATAATCAATCGGGTAACAATATTTTTTGTAAATCACATACCGTTAGGTCATGATTTTTTTTTGTAAAACATATTGTTTTTGCATAGTTCATTAGCTTAAGGCCAATCTGATAAATTAGAAAACAAAGAATATTGCAAATTTTTTCTCCATTTTATTGGATTTTTAAATAGTGGGTGTGACGCCCATCTTTATTAATAACTTTAAAATTGGAATACAAAGCGAATTAATTATACAGCCATTTAAACAAAAAATAAACTTATTTCGTTCCACGCTGCTTGTATGGCCTCTATTAAAGCATCCACGGTCTTAAACTGACGCCCTCTTTCGTATACTTTTCGTGACACCCATCTCCAAACATTTTCAATTATATTGAGGTCAGGAGAGTACGGTGGCCAATTCAAAATATCAACATTTTGTTGAGATTGTCAGTTTTTGACAATCCTGGGGTTGTGAATTGGCGCATTATCTTGTTGTAAGGGCCATTTAAGAGGACCGAAGATCTCTCTAATTTGAGGAAAATTTTTTTGGAGCAAGTTTTTATATCCCTCTCCGTTAACAGTCACCTTTTTAAACTGAAAATCAATTGTTCCATGGTAGGTTATAGTTCCCCAGACCATAACACCACTTGCTCGGCTATGATGACGCGAAAATATTACTTTTTCCTTCCTCAAATCATGGTAATAAAACTTGTAACTATCGGGGCCATCAATATTAAATTTTTCTTCATCTGAGAAAACTATCTTTTTCCACTCATTTTACCATTGCATTACTTCACGGGCAAAGTTTTGTGTTTTTTCTTTGTGGATTTGTTTTAAAACTGGTTTTTGTTTTAATTTTCGACGAACTATATTTTTACTATTTAGGATAACTCTTCTCACAGTCGAAATGCTAGCTTTTACTCCACTATGTGCCTTAATTTTTGCAATAGATAAAGTTTAATTTGATGCGTTCCTTAATATTAGTCGCTTTTCTTTGATAGTTGTGGCAGAATACGTGCATGCTTGATTTTGGGAGCCATAGCCAGCAGGGACAGAGAGGGACAGTTGTTTACTGCAGTCTTACTTCGGCCAAGTTTTTCTGCTATTGAACGACTGGTAAGTCCCATTTCTCTAAATGCTTCGATTTGCTTCGTTCTTCTCGCGTTAACTCCCTTTTGCCATTTTAGTGCTTGTTTTACACTTGGTAACATTTTAAAAATATTGCACTTTTATTCAAAAGAAAAATATTAATGCAAAATTATTTTAATATTTTAATTTAAATGCATTATTTCAACTGGCCTTAAGCTAATGAACAATGCAAAAACAATGTTTTTTACAAAAAACAAAGATTTCATAACTTACGGTTATGACGGTACTTGGTTTAAAAAAAATATTATTACCCGATTGATTATAACTCAATGTTAAATAGATTATAAAAACAAAAAATCTGATTTGACAAACAAAACGGGAATATAAGTGAAAAATTACTTGGCCTTAAGCTGGTGAACGGCAGTGTATCTAAGCGGAAAGAAACTACCTGCAGAAGTCTTAGCATTGGTCTTACAAATGGAAGTTGGAAACAGAGCGTACGGCTAAGATAGAGTACGTCAGATGGAAGTAGCTGGAGAACCACTAAAAGCAGCGCTTGATGAAGTGATCATGCGTGTCAAAAGTTTGGAAGATAAGCCTGAACGAAATCAACGAAGAAGATCTAGCAGAGTAAGATGCTTTAATTGTGGCCAGTTAGGGCACATCAGACAGGAATACAAAACACTAGTATAGTAGCAAAAGAAGGAATAGTTCCAGTCCAGTTGATCAACCTCTCAAACAAGCAAGTGAACATCAAAAAGAGAGGAGATTTCCGCGTTGAACACCAGAAGGGAAGGATACATTGTAACGCTGATGATCTTTCAAGAAGACACTGTATAGAGGAGTGCAAGTCATGTAGCAGAACTGAGTGAAATGAGGCAATGAAAATGAATCAAATTAAGTTCCAAACTCCTGAGGATTGGTGTACCGCGGCAATTAAAAGAGAGCAGCTAGAAGATCCAGCTATGGCTCCAATATTGAAATGGAAAACCGAGGGAAGGCGACCGGAGTGGAAAGAGGTAGCACCTTTAAGTACGGAGGTGAAATGCTACTGGGCGCAATGGGACTCACTATTGATGGACAGCGGAATAATAAAAAGAAAATGGGAGTTCGCTGATGGAAAGAAAGTGTTAGAACAACTGGTGTTGCCATCAAGTCGAATAGAAGAGGTACTGGGAAAGCTGCATGCAAGTATTTCGGGAGGACACCTGGAGGTCAGTAAAACCCTAGCCAAAGTAAGGGAGAGGTTTTATTGGGTAAGGTATCAAACAGACGTAGAGCAATGGTGTCGGCGATGTGACACTTGTGCCGCGAGCAAAGGACCAAAGACGAGAACTCGAGGAGAGATATAACAGTACAATGTGGGCGCCCGTATGGAGAGAATTGCTATAGGCATCGCGAGGCCATTTCCGGAAACTACAAAAGGTAACAAATACATCATGGTGGTCATTGATTACTTTACAAAATGGCCGGAAGCTTATGCAATACCGAACCAAGAAGCAGTTACGGTGGCGGAAACATTAGTCAACGAATGGGTTTGCAGATATGGAACACCGCTCGAGTTGCATACTGACCAGCGAAGGAATTTCGAATCTCAACTAATGGAAAAGCTGTGCAGAACACTCGACATTAGAAAAACACGAACTGCACCTATGAACCCACAATCGGATGGCATGATAGAACGATTCAACCGAACCATGGAATAACATTTGTCAAAGGTAGTGGAAGCCAACCAAAGAAATTGGGATAAGGATCTTCCGTTATTCTTGATGGCCTATCTAACTGCATCTCCCTAGTGACATCGAGTTTGGCATTCATGGAGGCCTGGTATCTACGAAAACAGATTATGTGGGACAACTAAGGGAGAAGATAAATAAAATCCATCAACAGGTTCGAGACCACATCAATATTGCCAGTGACAAAATAAAAACCAGGTACGACATAAATGCAAATAGTGGCGGTTTTCAAGAGGGAGAATTGGTATGGCTATACAACCCAAGGAGAACTAAGGGAAGATCACCCAAGCTGCAGCCAGATTGGGAAGGTCCATATAAAATAATCAAACGAATTAATGATGTTATCTACCGTATCCTAAAGGGACCTCGTACCAAGATGAAAGTGATACATCTGCAAAGGTTAGCACCGTACCAAGGCAACAGTGTCAAGGCGATAGCTGATATTGTTCGGGACGAACAAAAATAAATGGAGGGCATTGTAATAAACTCCGGTCAGGTCTGTAGTTCCATTATTACAAATAATGTATCAAACTTCGACCAGAATGGGTTAATATAATTTACTCATAGTTAAAACTAATACATTTTGCATAAATGTTTTACATATGCAAATTAATGCAAAGTTAATTTGTTATAGAATGAGCTCACTAATACAAATGTTTACATATCCAAATTAACGCAAGTATGAATTAAAGGAGGAGTGGCCAATCATTCATGCTGTATGTATTTCGAATATCGTTTTCTAGGAAAGTACAGTGGAAAACAACAACTGATTAGCAGAAGTTTCTACTTGTTTATTTGGGATATAAATAAGCGGAAAAATATCAGATAGCCAGTTTATTTTTGCAATTAAAAGTGTTTATAAATATTCGCAAGTATAAGGAATAATCGGGTGGTACTTGAGCCTGGGTACTAATAGTGAAAGTATTTGAACCTGGTGGAATAGTACATACAGATTTTACGATTCCAAATATTATTGATTCAAATTATGGAAAAGCTGTG
Source organism: Diogma glabrata (assembly GCA_963693315.1). Taxonomy (NCBI): domain Eukaryota; kingdom Metazoa; phylum Arthropoda; class Insecta; order Diptera; family Cylindrotomidae; genus Diogma; species Diogma glabrata. The sequence goes on from OY856187.1 coordinate 76,543,009, forward strand.
AAATTTATTGATAAATAAAGTTGGAGATTTTGTTAACTAAAGATCCGTCTTTTTACGGTCGTATTTACTCAAGAACCGACGCAGAGTCGTTACAGTATTCACAATTATTACGAAGCTGTTCACCAAAATAAAAATTAATTTGTTGAAACACTCTATCTTTTTCATGAATCAGCGCGTTTAAAGCAATTTTTTTATTATTGAACCAAAAGGTTCAAATGACTTATCTAAGATACACATAACTGACCGTTTTTTTCTATGTTTACTTTTTATCTTCACTCGGTCGCGAGTGTTTTGTGTTATCTCTGTTTGGATGTTGTTGACTCATGAAATTTATTTATATTTACTTGGATATTTGCTTAAGTAAGTTAGTTGGTGAATAGATTTCACAAATTTAAGCACGCTACAGCTTTCGTTATTAATTAGTTTTTTGGATTTTGGATTTTTTTTGATTTCTATTAGATCCCATTTTTGAAAAATTGTAAATGCTTTATAAAAAAAAAAACTCAACAACAAAAATTTAGGTAGCTTTTGTGTATTAAAGAAAATATAAGATAAATTGTGTTTATTTTTAAAGAAGTAAAAATTTATGTTTTGTGATCCGTACGCTATAGAGTAAGAATTATTTCGTTTTGTTTTTTGTTTAAACATTATTACAATTAATAATTTGTTTGGTTGTTGTATTCCAAAATACAAATTATATTGCATGAATAGAAAAAAAAAACGATGTGGGTTTTTGTTGTGTAATTGAAATTTTATATTAAGTTATTATAAACATTGTGAGGTGGCTATTATAGTCTGGTTTTTGTTTGGTTAAATGCACTTTTTTCTCTTGTGTTTTAATTAAAAATAAAACAGAATAGTAATGAATACACTTTCCTTGGATTCTGTGAAGTGCAATGAATATAAATAAATAAAATGGTAAATAAATTAATTAAATAGAAGAGGAAGTAAATTCATAAGACATTGGGCGATATGTATAAAAACTAGTAAACACTAGTTAAACTTTACTACCTAGTTTAATACAAAATTGCTAGTATAGTAAAAAATTGGTTTGAGTATGAACTAAACTAGGAGGATAGTATTAAAAAACAACGCACTAGGTTGTTGCTATGGCGTTTACTAGGAATTTAAATAACAAACTTTTTTGAGTTGTCAAATAAATAACTAATTTGTTATATATCTTCGTATATATTTCCAGTTTATCTATTTATTTAGTAAATTTGTAGAATTTGTTAATAATTATAAGAAGAAGTTCAATATTAAAATATTCATTTTATTTTACATTTTTGTGTTTGTTCACATGGAAGTGAAATAAGTTGTTTTATTGAAGAAAAAAAATCTTTATTCAGAACCCGTATTTAAGTAAAAATTTCTTCTAAAACTTCGAAACCTTTTATGTTTGATCTTTCATTAGTCAGACATGCAAGAATGAAGATGCAGCCCAATTTCTTTTCAGAACAATTGGCAATAGACTATTTGTCATAAGAGCTTTGAAGGTTTTCGTAGAAAATCAACTCTTTGACTCAGCTATAGGGATATGAAGCAGTTGTTCTGGATTTATTGATTCCAAGCATTTGATAGATTTTTGAAATATTGTAGATTCAAAATTCCTTTCTTGATCTATATGAATCTAATTGCTTATTGCTGCTTCAGTTATTATGGTTCTTGATTCCTGATTGGTATTGGACACACACCTCTGGCCACATGCTAAAATAATTCATTATGACTAGCACATATTTGTTGATGCTATCAGTAGCCGGAAATGGTCCAGCTACATTCATTGCAATTTTCTCAAATGGCGCTCCCATATTATACTGCCTCATATTACCATAACTTCTTCGTATAGGTCCTTTTGCAGTAGCTATTCCTCGACACCATTCCACTACCAATTGACATGCTCCTGACCAATAAAATCTACGTCGTACTTGGTCAAGAGTTTTCTGAATGACCACCACTGGTTCCTCCATAACATTTCTTTAAAAATATGAGGCATTATTATTTTTGGGACTACTACTAACATTGATTCTTTAACTGTACCCTTAGAACTTGCAGAGGCTGTTCCATTATGACCAATATGACACTGTCTAGGTTTTTTTCCTTTTTCACTTACGTAAGCCTCACGTCAATAATGTTTTCCTAGCTTTCGGCCCGGTTACAGTGCTTGCATTCTACCTGGCATTCGTTAACATTTCCATGTGCCGTTCGATGTTTAATGTCAAAATCATAAGCCTGTAAGCGTTTGATCCATCGTGCTCCCTACCCCGCCGGGTATTTAAATTGTAATAAACAAGTCAATGCTCCATGATCACTACTCAAATGGAATTACAAGTGTTTGTGGAAATGTTTCACACATAGCACTATAGCCAGCAATCCCTTTCTCGCTTGGACAGTGTCTTCGAGTAATAAGGTATTACTTTCACTTTCTTATCAATTTCATCGATTTCTTTTCCCCTCCTCCTATACCATCTTTGCTGGTATCAGTATTTAATATAAATTTAGGATTGCATAGGATAAACCAGAACTGGTGCAGATCATAATCTTAATTGAAGTTCCATAATCGCGCATCGTCTTGCTTTTCGGTCTATTCAAATGCTTTATCTTTTCTTGGAAGCTTATGTAGGCTCTTAGCAATATAATCAAATTCTGGTATAAAACTTCGGTGTTGTACAATCATTGAAAACTGCAAAGCTCTGATAAATCTTTTAACTTTAACATACAACAAACTATAGAAGTTTCTATCTTTAATAGAAACGAATTTATGAATATTTAAAAATAACTCGACTAGCCAAAAAACACGAAATTCTCGATATTTGGAACCGCTATATTTTCAAAAAAAAAAAAAATCCTCGAACACGTATATATCGAGTAATCCTCGAATACGTATATCTTTTTATTCGTAGTAAATTTAAATTTAAATTCGTAGTAAATATCAAAGCGTTAGAAATATTCACGATTTTCACATGACAAAAATATTTGTTAAAAATTTTAAGGGTAGCTTTCTCCCTTAGTTTTAAAACTTTATCATTTTTTTTCTCAGAAATATCAGCTTGTAAGCAAATTTTGTATGTGACAATTTTGACTTAAAATTTTTACGTAAATCACTTCTTATTGGCATGGGTCGCGTTAAACCTTGATCCGTCTCATTTGCTAATCATTTTGCACGTGCCGCATTCCGCCGACACTTGAACGATTATTTAAAAGCCAAAGTGTATAAGCACATAAAATTTGGAAAAAAAACGTGCAAAGTTCATTGAACCAAAAATAAGAAGCATTATGAACGAACAACAAGTCTGTAAGTGACACCATTCGTTATAGGTATTGCATCTCATTGATTCCGGGTTGTCAATATTAATTACTTTACTCTGAAGATTGGGTCGATTCTGCTTCAGTTGTTTCAAGAAGAGTAAATTACTATGTCTTAAAAGTTTACTATTTCTGAAGGTGTCTAAAATTTACTGTTCCTTCACCCGGTTTACGCAATTTGTAAACTTTACATGCACGAAAACATATTTCATCTTCCAAATCAGAATAAAAAAACCAATAAATTCAATACATTTGTCTTGTTTTCGAATTCATATCACATCTCCAAAAGAAAAAACTATAAATTAACAACCTAGTAATAGTTTTAGTGTGGTAAATAAGACACTAGGTTTGATTATAGTATATACTAGCATAAATCCAGCAAACGTTGGTTTTTATGCATACCAAACATAACAAACACTCAAAAACAAAACAATTCGATGTTTTTTTTAGCAAGCTAGTAAAGTAAAGTTTAGAATACTTTTTTATGCATACGAAAACTAGTAAACACTTAAAAAACCTAGTTACTAGGTTTTATACATATGGCCCATTGTTTTCTTTTTGGCTGGTTAATTAATGATTTGTTGTTTTTTTTCGTTTAAAACAATTTTGATTCAAAATTGATAAGAGTGGGTATAAAGCACGTTAGTCATTTAGTTTCTGAAAATTTGGACAATATAGGCGACTGCATTTTGTTGCATTTTTTATTTAATATTTTTTTATTTAACAAATTTCAACAATATCCGACGCTATTTTTCATATTTTTTACTGATTGATTGATTGATTGGACTGTAGGACCAAGCACTAGGCGAGACTCCCGGATTACGGCCGGGCCACTTCCTACAGTCGTTTTACATATAACAATAGGTAAGGATAGGTAGGTAATTGTTAGTTAGGAGTGAACGACCCGGTTACAGACACCTGGAAAATCGTATCTAGCTACTACTGTTACGAGACAATCACCTATACATATAATCTGCAATCGCCAATCAGCAATCCCGTATCTAAAATTTCTCGCCTGCAATCTCCAGTCGGAAACCTGTTATTCATGTAATTTATTAGTATAATAGGATGATGACTAAATTGTAGTCTGCACTCTCCAATCTGAATTCATGTTATTAAAATCAATTAATTGGTGTCCACCTATTTATATCAACGGAGCAAGCGCCAAATCTATTTTGGGTTTAATAAAAAAATTTCTCGAACGAAGTTAATATAAAAATCCATAACACGGGTTATGGTAAATTAAAAGTATTTCTAGATTCAGTAGATATCCACGCAAAGACAGTTAATTTTTTTTAAAGACCGAAAAGCGGACGCTTTTACGTTCACGCCTAAAGAACTGAGAAAGGAGATACTACTACTTAAAGGAATAAGTGGCGGATATACGGAGGAGGAGATAAAAAATGAAATGTTGGCGGAATGTCCGAATATAAAGTTCTCTAAAATTCAACAATTTACAACTCCCTATACAAAAAGAGCTATCACACAACTGAATATGTACACCTTACAGCTCAAAACAGGTCAAAACCTCAGTGAATTGTTAAACATTAAATACCTGTTTCACCAGAGGATTCATTTCGAGAAACTAAAAAAACAGAAATCATACAATGCTTCAGGTGCCAAAGATTTGGGCATATAAGCCAAAACTGTGCATTTAACAAGAGATGTGTGAAATGTGGAGATAACCATGAAGCAGGCCAATGTGCAAGAGAACAGGGAAACCAAGAAAATAAACCGGCTGCCTGCATAAACTGCGGCAAGGAAGGTCACCCGGCAAACTACCGAGGATGTGAAGCATTTATTAAATTCAAGAACAACCGGGATATAAACAAAGGAAAGGCAAGAGACCTCCTAAACGCTAGAAAGGAAAGCGTCCTTAGGACCATAAACAACTTCACAACGCCAAACAGATCATTCGCAGATGTTATCAACCCAAATAGAGATAAAAACCCTGACAACAGCGAAAACTACATTTCAGACTTCTTTAATGAGTCCAACAAATTATTCTACATGCCTCTTGGTACTTTGTTAGATAAAATCAACCAATTCTGGCCGAATTACATGAGAATCGAAAACAAAGGTCAAAAAACAGCTGAATACCTACAATTCATCATTTCTCTTACCCCAAAAATAAATATGAGCTGTAACAATATTTCAATTTTAGCTTTGAACGCCAACTCAATAATATCCAACCACAAACGCCTTCAACTTTTTTGAAACAATTAAACACATCAACCCGACTGCAGCTCTAATCTCAGAAACCCACCTTAATGGCAGACACAAGCTACACCTCGAAAATTTCAACATCATCAGACAAGATAAAAATGTAGGCACAGCAATATTTATAAAAAAGAATATAAAGTTCAAAATTATTCCATTCGAGAGCCTGTCAATATCGGCAACCTTTATAGACATAAATTACATAGATGCTCTAAAGAGAAATCGCTCTCTGATAATAGGGGCCATCTATATCCCCAGTAACCTTGGTCAAGGTATGAAACAGCACCTAGATAACATTTTGAATTTATGTCAGAATAAAGACGAGGTAATCATTGGAGGGGACTTCAATGCCAGAAACAAAAGATGGGAAGATAGCGTAAATAACGTGAATGGCAATCAATTATCAAATATACTTGAGGAACCAGACTGGATGAGCTTCGAAATTGTAAACCCACCGGACCCAACGTTCCCGAGATCGGGTTCCTTCATTGATATGTTCTTAATATCGTCCAATTGTCTTCATAAAACGGACAATCAATTAAACTATAAGTGCTCTACTTTACCAGGAATATCTGACCATTTTGCAATACAACTAAACATCACAATTAAAAATTTTAACCCGTTAACAAACACTAAGAACCACATTTTATCTTTCAAACAAACAAACTGGGATACATACAAATCTGACATAAGCTTTTGTAACGCGGTAATAAATAATCTGATCGACGGATTATTTTATAAAAATTTACTAACTTATAATTAAAAAATATCCACACATTTTCTGTTGTGATTGTTTAACGTAATTTATTCGCCTAAATGTTTGCTTAAATTTGCTTTTGTTGTATTTTAAATTCATTGATATAATGTTAATTAATAAAGTTCAAACCTATTATTTAAATTTTAAATCGATTAACGTTTGTTGTGTTTTTTTGTAAAAGAACTGATTTTAATTTGATTTATATAAATTTTCTGATTTCTTTTGAATAAATATTAAAATTTCTTCATTAGTAAATAATATTGTAAAACCAATTGTAAAACCTAGATTTAGAAAAAAAGCAAAGAAAAAATGAAAATACAACACACACCATTTTAAAGCAAAACAAAAACAAGAAACTATAATCAAATGATTCATCGGCTCATCAATTAATATCAAAAACTGCAATTTTTTTGGATATTTTATATTTGTTTACAAGTAAATGTTTCAAGAAAATAAACAAAAACAACCAACAGATGGTGTAACTAGGTGGTGCTCTGTTTAAGCAAGATGTTATCAGAAGTTGAAAGATCGAACTAAGAAATAATAGTTGGCCGTAATTATGTTTATAAACTCTACTTTATAAAGTTTGGAAATCGTTGAGGAAATCTATCACATTGAATGGAAAATTGAAGAAATAGTTGAAGTTTAAACCGACATATGCCTGTACAACGAAAATAGCTCAAGTCGTCAAAGTGGCCAACTAACAAAAAATAAACAATCGAGGGGAAATTTATTACAAAAAAATATTATGTTGATGGATGGAGAATTATGGGTATATATAGCTGATAAAAGTTACCGATCAGTCTATTCATTTTGGGACGTTCACAACAACACATCAAATTTGGCTGCAATATAATGTAAACATATTGTGAAGAAGAGGAAAGGAAAAACTATATGAAGAACCGCATCACATTTTAAGTATTTGTTTATATATATTTTATTTGTGTCAATTTATTCAAAAAAATAGATAATTAATTTTTTGTGAATTTGAGTAATAGAATCTATATGTTTATTAATTTATTAAATATTTGTTAATTTAAATTGTGAATCAAATCTAAAAGAAATTATTGTTATCATTAAATGGAAAGTAGTTGTTGCATATAAACTTTTGTGTTTTTCTTTTTTAATTGTGTTTGTGTGTTTTTTAGATAGTGCTGTTTTGTGTATGTTTAAAAGAAAAAAAATTAAAGAAACCGCTTCATCAGAGCATATTTGACAAAGGCCCGTCCCACCTAAAAAAATAAATATAGCGCTGCGTGGAAGGTGACGTTACATTTTGGCATCCCTTGCGGGGACATATCCAGAGAAAACAACAGCTTTGTCAACTAAGTTCTGATAAAATAGTTTCTTTTATGTTAACTGGTTGTGTTGAAACTTAAAAAAATTGTGTTTTTAGTGAGGTTAAATATTATATTTTTGTGGATTGGAAATTTGTGTTGTCTTAAGTGTTTTATTGTTTAATACTTGTTTTGGTGAAAATTTAGGAGAATTTAAAAAAATAAAATAAAAATAAAATGTTTATGCAATAATTATAATAATTGTGAATTGTGTTGTTTTGGTGACGTGAATATATTTTTGGATAGATTAATTTGTGTTAAGTGTTTTAATTGTTAAAAAACAAAGTCTTGTGAAAATTATTGAGAATTTAAAAATAAAAAGAAAATTTTTTTTGTTCTGATAATTATAATAATTGTGAATTGTGTTGTTTTGGTGACGGAATATTTTTTTGGATAGTTTAATTTGTGTTAAGTGTTTTATTGTTAAAACTGAGTTTCGAGAAAATTATTGAGAATTTAAAAAAAAAAAGAAAAGGGAATTTGTGTAATGTATGTAAAATTGTGGTTGTTTTGGTGATTAGTAAAATAATATTTTTGTTTGTGGTGTAAATTGTAAAACAGTAATCATTAATACTAGTATTATAAAAAAAAAAAAAATAAGTTTATTTTCGTAACTTCATAATAATTGTGAAATTAATATATATAATTACAAATTCTGAGTCTGTGTAAAATAATTTCTTGCTGTGATTTATAATTCAAAAAATGTTTTGACGATAGTGTGGAACGCTGATATTTACTTCTAGAACGCTGATAAATTACAAGGTACATTTTATAAATTACATTTTTTTTTTGACAAATTAGTAAAATAAATAACTTTTCTTTAAAATATAATTCTGCGGTATTTATTATTTATGGTAATTTATTTTTTTATTCTCTAGTACTGCGTGATATTTCCAATCTTTTGTGCACTGTGCTTTTCTGATTGTTTTTTTGTGAAAAAAATATATTTGACTAGGTTTTGGTTGTTTACAAGTAACTTTAATATTTTTGGTTTTTCTCTGAGTGTTTTTGACCTATTTTAACATGTCGAATTTAAACGGGTTTGTCTATGAGCCAATGCATCTAAGGGAGGAAGAAAGAAAACATGAGTTGTTGATTAGAGGAATTACAGGATTAACGACAGCCAGAGCTGAAACAGCCGCGTTAAGAAATATTATATCAAAAAAGGATACAATTTTGGATACCAGGCTACTCACACATTCCACCACACCAATAGAAGAATTAGATAGAGGTAGAAAGATGTTAGTAGTACTAACAGATGAACTGTCAATAGCAGAAGCAAAAAACGATAGGCTATTATTAGAAGTTATTAGGTCAAGAGTTGGTTTGTGGGTCAATCGCATTTCACGAATCGAGGATAACACTTTGATGGGTCTTGAAAATGTACAAGACGACCTTAAAAATCTGTTCACGCAAGTAATGACGCATTTGGGTGGATCTAGTGAAAATACAATCCCCCCAATTTCTTCCGTTGAATCTAGTTAGCGAAGTATCATGTTAGTGACATAAAGAAGTACATTAATTGAGAGCAAGATTTAAAAATAAAACAAATCAATTAATTATTGTGTTTTAATGTGTTTTATGTTTGAATTTTGTGTTTTAATGTGTTTTATGTGTAAGCTATGTGTTTTATTGTTTTTAATGTGTTTTATGTTTGAATTTTGTGTTTTGACGTGTTTTGTAAGCGTATTTGTAATATAAAAAAAATATATCTATTATTTCAGTTTACAATTTTTTTTTTGTTCAGTCGTTCATTCTAAAATTACATAGTTAGAATAATTTGTTACAAAAATTTTTTTTACATGTTATTTTTTCACATACCATTTATTAAATTCTAGTTACAATTTGACAAACTATGTGTTAGGATAGATGTTTTTGTACTATACTGTAGGTCCTTTTCTTTTTAGTTTGTGTTGCATGCATACTTTTCGAAACTCAATAGGTGTTAGGTAAATTAATTCTTTGTTTTTTGTTGTTAGGATAATTATGTTAAGCTATCTACGGTTAAGGGTTTTTAATCATAAAATTGAAAGAACGAGTTAGATTGATTCGTTCAAGAAACAGTATATTGTTATATCTGCGTTACTTCAGTTTTTCCAATATACGATCACTTTCTCACTGTTTTGTTAGACTTGTAGTTTCAGGTACATGAACTGTTTTGTTCATGCACGCTGATTTTGTTTTGTATAAGAATGATCCTTAATTTGGCGTCCCACGTCAGATTAAGAGACAGCATTCTGTCTGTTTCACCACAGTTCTCTCAGAATGCGATAATCTTCTTATCGGTTGTGTTTTGTTAGGTTTAGTTTCAGGTACATGAATTATGTTGTTCATGCACGCTGATTTTGTTTTCGTAAGGATGATCCTTAGTTTGGCGTTACAGTCAGATTAAGAGACAGCATTTTGTTGTGTCTGTTTCATCACAGTTTCTCAGAATGCGATAATCTTCTTATTAGTTGTGTTTTTGTTAGGTTTAGTTCCAGGTGCATGGACTGTTTTGTTCATGCATGTTAATTTTGTTTTCTGTAAGAACGATCCTTAATCCGGCGTCACTCGTCAGATTAAGAGACAGCATTCTGTTGTGTCTGATTTATCACAGTTTCTCAGAATGCGATAATCTTCTTATTAGTTGTTAATTTTGGTTTTTGGTTAGCTTAAGTTTTGGGTGTTTGTTCCTACCTTAAAATAATTCATGTTATAAAATTTTGTCGAGAAAAATATAATGGCTAGATTTAGTCGCGGTCATGCAATGTTGATATAAATAACGTAAGTTTTTTTTTTTTTTTGAGTACGATTCTGTGGTGTTGTTTTACATAGTTGTTTTGAGTTCATAGTGGTTTTGGTGATACGGTAGACCTACATTGCATGTGGACTTTTGAGAACATTTTCGATACTGTGGTTGTTATTTTTGGTTTTGGTTCTGGTTAACATCGAAAATGTTCTCAAAAATTCTACAAAAGGTGTGATGTAACGCGGTAATAAATAATCTGATCGACGGATTATTTTATAAAAATTTACTAACTTATAATTAAAAAATATCCACACATTTTCTGTTGTGATTGTTTAACGTAATTTATTCGCCTAAATGTTTGCTTAAATTTGCTTTTGTTGTATTTTAAATTCATTGATATAATGTTAATTAATAAAGTTCAAACCTATTATTTAAATTTTAAATCGATTAACGTTTGTTGTGTTTTTTTGTAAAAGAACTGATTTTAATTTGATTTATATAAATTTTCTGATTTCTTTTGAATAAATATTAAAATTTCTTCATTAGTAAATAATATTGTAAAACCAATTGTAAAACCTAGATTTAGAAAAAAAGCAAAGAAAAAATGAAAATACAACACACACCATTTTAAAGCAAAACAAAAACAAGAAACTATAATCAAATGATTCATCGGCTCATCAATTAATATCAAAAACTGCAATTTTTTTGGATATTTTATATTTGTTTACAAGTAAATGTTTCAAGAAAATAAACAAAAACAACCAACAGATGGTGTAACTAGGTGGTGCTCTGTTTAAGCAAGATGTTATCAGAAGTTGAAAGATCGAACTAAGAAATAATAGTTGGCCGTAATTATGTTTATAAACTCTACTTTATAAAGTTTGGAAATCGTTGAGGAAATCTATCACATTGAATGGAAAATTGAAGAAATAGTTGAAGTTTAAACCGACATATGCCTGTACAACGAAAATAGCTCAAGTCGTCAAAGTGGCCAACTAACAAAAAATAAACAATCGAGGGGAAATTTATTACAAAAAAATATTATGTTGATGGATGGAGAATTATGGGTATATATAGCTGATAAAAGTTACCGATCAGTCTATTCATTTTGGGACGTTCACAACAACACATCAAATTTGGCTGCAATATAATGTAAACATATTGTGAAGAAGAGGAAAGGAAAAACTATATGAAGAACCGCATCACATTTTAAGTATTTGTTTATATATATTTTATTTGTGTCAATTTATTCAAAAAAATAGATAATTAATTTTTTGTGAATTTGAGTAATAGAATCTATATGTTTATTAATTTATTAAATATTTGTTAATTTAAATTGTGAATCAAATCTAAAAGAAATTATTGTTATCATTAAATGGAAAGTAGTTGTTGCATATAAACTTTTGTGTTTTTCTTTTTTAATTGTGTTTGTGTGTTTTTTAGATAGTGCTGTTTTGTGTATGTTTAAAAGAAAAAAAATTAAAGAAACCGCTTCATCAGAGCATATTTGACAAAGGCCCGTCCCACCTAAAAAAATAAATATAGCGCTGCGTGGAAGGTGACGTTACATTTTGGCATCCCTTGCGGGGACATATCCAGAGAAAACAACAGCTTTGTCAACTAAGTTCTGATAAAATAGTTTCTTTTATGTTAACTGGTTGTGTTGAAACTTAAAAAAATTGTGTTTTTAGTGAGGTTAAATATTATATTTTTGTGGATTGGAAATTTGTGTTGTCTTAAGTGTTTTATTGTTTAATACTTGTTTTGGTGAAAATTTAGGAGAATTTAAAAAAATAAAATAAAAATAAAATGTTTATGCAATAATTATAATAATTGTGAATTGTGTTGTTTTGGTGACGTGAATATATTTTTGGATAGATTAATTTGTGTTAAGTGTTTTAATTGTTAAAAAACAAAGTCTTGTGAAAATTATTGAGAATTTAAAAATAAAAAGAAAATTTTTTTTGTTCTGATAATTATAATAATTGTGAATTGTGTTGTTTTGGTGACGGAATATTTTTTTGGATAGTTTAATTTGTGTTAAGTGTTTTATTGTTAAAACTGAGTTTCGAGAAAATTATTGAGAATTTAAAAAAAAAAAGAAAAGGGAATTTGTGTAATGTATGTAAAATTGTGGTTGTTTTGGTGATTAGTAAAATAATATTTTTGTTTGTGGTGTAAATTGTAAAACAGTAATCATTAATACTAGTATTATAAAAAAAAAAAAAATAAGTTTATTTTCGTAACTTCATAATAATTGTGAAATTAATATATATAATTACAAATTCTGAGTCTGTGTAAAATAATTTCTTGCTGTGATTTATAATTCAAAAAATGTTTTGACGATAGTGTGGAACGCTGATATTTACTTCTAGAACGCTGATAAATTACAAGGTACATTTTATAAATTACATTTTTTTTTTGACAAATTAGTAAAATAAATAACTTTTCTTTAAAATATAATTCTGCGGTATTTATTATTTATGGTAATTTATTTTTTTATTCTCTAGTACTGCGTGATATTTCCAATCTTTTGTGCACTGTGTTTTTCTGATTGTTTTTTTGTGAAAAAAATATATTTGACTAGGTTTTGGTTGTTTACAAGTAACTTTAATATTTTTGGTTTTTCTCTGAGTGTTTTTGACCTATTTTAACATGTCGAATTTAAACGGGTTTGTCTATGAGCCAATGCATCTAAGGGAGGAAGAAAGAAAACATGAGTTGTTGATTAGAGGAATTACAGGATTAACGACAGCCAGAGCTGAAACAGCCGCGTTAAGAAATATTATATCAAAAAAGGATACAATTTTGGATACCAGGCTACTCACACATTCCACCACACCAATAGAAGAATTAGATAGAGGTAGAAAGATGTTAGTAGTACTAACAGATGAACTGTCAATAGCAGAAGCAAAAAACGATAGGCTATTATTAGAAGTTATTAGGTCAAGAGTTGGTTTGTGGGTCAATCGCATTTCACGAATCGAGGATAACACTTTGATGGGTCTTGAAAATGTACAAGACGACCTTAAAAATCTGTTCACGCAAGTAATGACGCATTTGGGTGGATCTAGTGAAAATACAATCCCCCCAATTTCTTCCGTTGAATCTAGTTAGCGAAGTATCATGTTAGTGACATAAAGAAGTACATTAATTGAGAGCAAGATTTAAAAATAAAACAAATCAATTAATTATTGTGTTTTAATGTGTTTTATGTTTGAATTTTGTGTTTTAATGTGTTTTATGTGTAAGCTATGTGTTTTATTGTTTTTAATGTGTTTTATGTTTGAATTTTGTGTTTGACGTGTTTTGTAAGCGTATTTGTAATATAAAAAAAATATATCTATTATTTCAGTTTACAATTTTTTTTTTGTTCAGTCGTTCATTCTAAAATTACATAGTTAGAATAATTTGTTACAAAAATTTTTTTTACATGTTATTTTTTCACATACCATTTATTAAATTCTAGTTACAATTTGACAAACTATGTGTTAGGATAGATGTTTTTGTACTATACTGTAGGTCCTTTTCTTTTAGTTTGTGTTGCATGCATACTTTTCGAAACTCAATAGGTGTTAGGTAAATTAATTCTTTGTTTTTTGTTGTTAGGATAATTATGTTAAGCTATCTACGGTTAAGGGTTTTTAATCATAAAATTAGCTTAGTTGTTTTGGTGAGAGCGATCCTTGAACGAGTTAGATTGATTCGTTCAAGAAACAGTATATTGTTATATCTGCGTTACTTCAGTTTTTCCAATATACGATCACTTTCTCACTGTTTTGTTAGACTTGTAGTTTCAGGTACATGAACTGTTTTGTTCATGCACGCTGATTTTGTTTTGTATAAGAATGATCCTTAATTTGGCGTCCCACGTCAGATTAAGAGACAGCATTCTGTCTGTTTCACCACAGTTCTCTCAGAATGCGATAATCTTCTTATCGGTTGTGTTTTGTTAGGTTTAGTTTCAGGTACATGAATTATGTTGTTCATGCACGCTGATTTTGTTTTCGTAAGGATGATCCTTAGTTTGGCGTTACAGTCAGATTAAGAGACAGCATTTTGTTGTGTCTGTTTCATCACAGTTTCTCAGAATGCGATAATCTTCTTATTAGTTGTGTTTTTGTTAGGTTTAGTTCCAGGTGCATGGACTGTTTTGTTCATGCATGTTAATTTTGTTTTCTGTAAGAACGATCCTTAATCCGGCGTCACTCGTCAGATTAAGAGACAGCATTCTGTTGTGTCTGATTTATCACAGTTTCTCAGAATGCGATAATCTTCTTATTAGTTGTTAATTTTGGTTTTTGGTTAGCTTAAGTTTTGGGTGTTTGTTCCTACCTTAAAATAATTCATGTTATAAAATTTTGTCGAGAAAAATATAATGGCTAGATTTAGTCGCGGTCATGCAATGTTGATATAAATAACGTAAGTTTTTTTTTTTTTTTGAGTACGATTCTGTGGTGTTGTTTTACATAGTTGTTTTGAGTTCATAGTGGTTTTGGTGATACGGTAGACCTACATTGCATGTGGACTTTTGAGAACATTTTCGATACTGTGGTTGTTATTTTTGGTTTTGGTTCTGGTTAACATCGAAAATGTTCTCAAAAATTCTACAAAAGGTGTGATGTAACGCGGTAATAAATAATCTGATCGACGGATTATTTTATAAAAATTTACTAACTTATAATTAAAAAATATCCACACATTTTCTGTTGTGATTGTTTAACGTAATTTATTCGCCTAAATGTTTGCTTAAATTTGCTTTTGTTGTATTTTAAATTCATTGATATAATGTTAATTAATAAAGTTCAAACCTATTATTTAAATTTTAAATCGATTAACGTTTGTTGTGTTTTTTTGTAAAAGAACTGATTTTAATTTGATTTATATAAATTTTCTGATTTCTTTTGAATAAATATTAAAATTTCTTCATTAGTAAATAATATTGTAAAACCAATTGTAAAACCTAGATTTAGAAAAAAAGCAAAGAAAAAATGAAAATACAACACACACCATTTTAAAGCAAAACAAAAACAAGAAACTATAATCAAATGATTCATCGGCTCATCAATTAATATCAAAAACTGCAATTTTTTTGGATATTTTATATTTGTTTACAAGTAAATGTTTCAAGAAAATAAACAAAAACAACCAACAGATGGTGTAACTAGGTGGTGCTCTGTTTAAGCAAGATGTTATCAGAAGTTGAAAGATCGAACTAAGAAATAATAGTTGGCCGTAATTATGTTTATAAACTCTACTTTATAAAGTTTGGAAATCGTTGAGGAAATCTATCACATTGAATGGAAAATTGAAGAAATAGTTGAAGTTTAAACCGACATATGCCTGTACAACGAAAATAGCTCAAGTCGTCAAAGTGGCCAACTAACAAAAAATAAACAATCGAGGGGAAATTTATTACAAAAAAATATTATGTTGATGGATGGAGAATTATGGGTATATATAGCTGATAAAAGTTACCGATCAGTCTATTCATTTTGGGACGTTCACAACAACACATCAAATTTGGCTGCAATATAATGTAAACATATTGTGAAGAAGAGGAAAGGAAAAACTATATGAAGAACCGCATCACATTTTAAGTATTTGTTTATATATATTTTATTTGTGTCAATTTATTCAAAAAAATAGATAATTAATTTTTTGTGAATTTGAGTAATAGAATCTATATGTTTATTAATTTATTAAATATTTGTTAATTTAAATTGTGAATCAAATCTAAAAGAAATTATTGTTATCATTAAATGGAAAGTAGTTGTTGCATATAAACTTTTGTGTTTTTCTTTTTTAATTGTGTTTGTGTGTTTTTTAGATAGTGCTGTTTTGTGTATGTTTAAAAGAAAAAAAATTAAAGAAACCGCTTCATCAGAGCATATTTGACAAAGGCCCGTCCCACCTAAAAAAATAAATATAGCGCTGCGTGGAAGGTGACGTTACATTTTGGCATCCCTTGCGGGGACATTCTCACTCGAGATATTAAAACTATTAATGAGATCAACGTAGCAATTATTAACACAAATCTTAAACATGCCAGACAAATGAGACCTAAGGATTTAAAGTACGCCAATCTATCTGAAGTTGCACAGAAGATGCTCAAATTAAAACAAATCTGGTCCACCAAGCTAAAGAGGATATTTAGCAAACACAAAAACAAAATCAATGCCGAATACAAAGTACTCAAAGCGAGAATCGATTGTCTCAATACCTGCCTAAAAGACAAAATTTCGAGTGAACTGAATACTAACTTCAGACGAAGACTCGAGGCCATCAAACCTTCGCCTCGAGTTTTTAAGGAAATTAATAAGATTACCGTAGGGAAATGCGACAAAATAAATGTATCAAGAGACCCAATCAAAAGAGGTGATAACATCTGTATCGACCTAAACGAAAAACTAAACGCGTTTGCCGAATTCTACAAGGAAATATATAAGGAAAAAATCCCAACTTATAATCTAAACACAACAAATGAGGTCATAAATTTATGGAATAACATCTCAAGAGACAACGAAAAAGAATTGACGGAATTCTCTCAGCAAAACTCTGCGCTGAATCCGGGTAATCTAGAACTCTTCTGTAATACAAAGATTACGTCGGACACAATAAAAGCCCTAAACAATTAAAAAATCGATGGGACCGGACAATATTTCAAACTACTTCATCAGGAAAGGTGTTAAACAACTGGCAGAGCCCCTAACGATCATTATAAACAACTGTTTGGATAACGGTTTCTTTCCAAATGCATGGAAGATAGCGAAACTTATACCTATCCCTAAAACTAACGCGTCACACGACATCAGAGACTTCAGGCCAATTTCGATGCTCTCAAATATGGGAAAAATTCTGGAAAAAATAATAATGTTTAAATTGCTTTGATAATTTGATATCATCCCTGATGAACAGTTCGGATTCAGGAAAGAACACTCTACAGAGCATGCGCTCTTATATCTCCATGACAATATAGTCAAAGGACTAAACAACAGAAAATTCGCAGTCTCTTGCACTTTAGACCTCGAAAAAGCTTTTGACCTCACATGGCCGAAAGGTCACATATACAAACTGCACAGGGCCAACACCCCGCCTTACTTAGTCCGCATTATAAAAGTTTCCTCACAAATAGAAAACTTTTTATTGAAATTAATAATCAGAAATCTAACACAATACCAGTGAATTCGGGAGTTCCGCAGGGATCCATACTTGGACCCTGGTTATTTAACACTTATATTCATGACATTCCAACTAGATTGTCCAATAACTCCAAAACAGTTCTTTATGCTGATGACACTATAGTTTTCGCACAAGACGAAAGTCCACATCTTGCATTAGATAAGATCTTAAAACACATTACATTCATACAAAAATTCTACAAAACCTGGAGAATAAATATTAATGTCGAAAAATGCCAATTAATTTGCTTTAGAAACTCAAGTGGAAGAGGACACCATCTAGCTGTACGAGAAAGTAAACAATTGACTCTCCAAATCAATAATAGCGAAATCAAAACCGTCGATAAGATCAAATATCTAGGTGTTAATATCCAACAAAACTGTTTCAATCAACATATGAGAGCCACTATAAACAAAGCTAAAGGTGCAGCCGCGCTGCTAAAACCAATTCTGTCATCTAACAATGTTGAAATCAAAACTAAGCTTCTTGTATATAAAACATTAATAAGACCTATTTTAACTTACGCTTGCCCTATCTGGTTCACAATTAGTCCCACAGTAGCCAAGGAACTCCTTGTCTTTGAAAGAAAAATCATCAGACATTGGGCGATATGTATAAAAACTAGTAAACACTAGTTAAACTTTACTACCTAGTTTAGTACAAAATTGCTAGTATAGTAAAAAATTGGTTTGAGCATGAACTAAACTAGGAGGATAGTATTAAAAAACATCGCACTAGGTTGTTGCTATGGCGTTTACTAGGAATTTAAATAACAAACTTTTTTGAGTTGTCAAATAAATAACTTATTTGTTAAATATCTTCGCCTATATTTCCAGATTATCTATTTGTTTAGTAAATTTGTAGAATTTTATGTTAATAATTATAAGAAGAAGTTCAATATTAAAATATTCATTTTATTTTATATTTTTGTGTTTGTTTACATGGAAGTGAAATAAGTTGTTTTATTGAAGAAAAAAAATCTTTATTCAGAACCCGTATTTAAGTAAAAATTTCTTCTAAAACTTCGAAACCTTTTATGTTTGATCTTTCGTTAGTCAGACATGCAAGAATGAAGATGCAGCCCAATTTCTTTTCAGAACAATTCATAAGAGCTTTGAAGGTTTTCGTAGATTTGATACGTAATCTTTTGTAGATTGCTTTCAGCTATCAGATGGCAATTTGTGTATTGTTTTTGAGATTTTCCTATACGTTTTTCCAATGTTTTGGGGTGTAAAATGAACTGATTGAATTCGTTGGCGTACCTCTTAATATTAGTCGTGGGCATGCCGTGAATCGTTTTTATTACGTTTCTGATTTGGAACTGCGGCTTACACAGTCTTATATTTTTGCGATAAATCATTGGTTCCACCGCTCAAGCAACACTCTGTTTTGTCTTATTTAATGAGCTTATTACAAATGTGTGATAATCGAAGGCGCTCCTCTTACTAGCGATGGTATGCCTTGGCGATGAGTATATCGAATTATGCTAGAAACATTTGTTTTGATAAATTGATGCCTCGTGGTTTCGTGCAACAGGCTGCCGGGGGTATAACCAAATGTGTATTAACTAAATAGTTGACATCACTAATGACTATTGAATACAAGAATTACTCTTCTGTTCTATCATAATTCTTGCAAATAACATGTAGTTCTCAGCATTAATATTCATATTTGGATTAATTTGTATTCGTTACAGTTAAACTATAAGGAAATGCTATTGTTAGGTTTAGTATTTTTCCTGTTATAAGTTGGTATCCGGCTTTTATTTTTGTTACTATTGAATATGTTAAAGACACAAGGGGATTTAAAACTCCAAAATTAGCGAAAAACGTTTCTTTAGTCTGGTAAAGTTAGAATAACAGTCTTGAGAACGATAAACGAAAAGAACTTTTGCTGTTTAAGAACTATGCTTTCGAAAACAATCTAGAGCTTCTCAAGTGCGAAAACTTAAAAAATTGAATGTGGTTTAGGCCACACTAGAGCGGGAGAAAAGAAGGTGAGTTTGAGGTGTTCTTATATTAGAGTGGTTCTTATATTAGAGTAGTTCTTATGAAAATTTTAGAATTTTTATGCTTTTATAGACTCAAAGGGCTTAAAATAAATTTGAATCTTTGTTTTGCTTGATTTGATTTTGTTTTACATCTTTGACTTTCATATCTTTATCTTGATATAAATCTCCGTCACCTTGCCATTTAGGTTTCTTTAACAAATAACATGGGGGGGTTGGCATTGAATAAAATAATCAAGTGGCGATTCTATTCAAAGTACATTAGACGAGCCAGTCCCAACTACCCTTGCAATAACATTGACATGGGCCAAAAATGTGGGTTAGAAAATAATCCTGCAAAAACAGTAGTGATTCTTTTTACCAGGAAGCAGAGGATCCCTGATATTGGCTCCATTGCTCTGGAGGGAAGTGATCCTACACTTGCAGAACTAGCAAAATACCTATGTACGTGCTGAATACCTAGGTGGACTCACCTGAAAATCAAATATCACAGAAAGAGCCAAAAAAGTTACAGAAGCACTATCTATACTCATGTAAAAAAGCTATGGAAAAATATGGAATCTTGCACTTCACATATCCCAATGATTTTACATCTCGGGGATCAGGTCGATCTTAATGTACGGTGTGATCATATGCTAGACTGCATTTTCTATTGCTTCAACCCAGTAATGCTTCTCCATAATCTACCCTTTAATGTGCTAGATCAACAGATAACATGAAAATCAACTCTTTGACTCAGCTATAGGGATATGAAGCAGTTGTTCTGAATTTATTGATTCCATGCATCTGATAGATTTTTGAAATATTGTAGATTCAAAATTCCTTTCTTGATCTGTATGAATCTAATTGCTTATTGCTGCTTCAGTTATTATGGTTCTTGATTCCTGATTGGTATTGGACACACACCTCTGGCCACTTGCTAAAATAATTCATTATGACTAGCACATATTTGTGGATGCTATCAGTAGCCGGAAATGGTCCAGCTACATTCATTGCAGTTTTCTCAAATGGCGCTCCCATATTATTCTGCCTCATATTACCATAACTTCTTCGTATAGGTCCTTTTGCAGTAGCTATTCCTCGACACCATTCCACTACCAATTGACATGCTCCTGACCAATAAATTCTACGTCGTACTTTGTCAAGGGTTTTGTTAATACCCAGGGGACCGCCACTGGTTCCTCCATAACATTTCTTTAAAAACTTGAGGCATTTTTATTTTTGGGACTACTACTAACATTGATTCCTTAACTGTACCCTTAGAACTTACAGAGGCTGTTCCATTATGACCAATATGACACTGTCTAGGTTTTTCTCCTTTTTCACTTACGTAAGCCTCACGTCAATAATGTTTTCCTAGCTTTCGGCCCGGTTACAGTGCTTGCATTCTACCTGGCATTCGTTAACATTTCCATGTGCAATTCCTGTTCGATATTTAATGTCAAAATCATAAGCCTGTAAGCGTTTGATCTATCATGCAACCTACCCCGTCGGGTATTTAAATTGTAATAAACAACTCAATGCTCCATGATCACTACTCAAATGGAATTACAAGTGTTTGTGGAAATGTTTCACACATAGCACTATAGCCAGCAATTCTTTGTGGGTTGCACAATGATCCCTTTCTCGCTTGGACACTATCTTCGAATAATAAGGTATTACTTTCTCTTTCCCATCAATTTCATCGATTTCTTCTCCCCTCCTCCTATACCATCATTGCTGGTATCAGTATTTAATATAAATTTAAGATTGCATAGGATAAACCAGAACTGGTGCAGATCATAATCTTAATTGAAGTTCCATAATCGCATCGTCTTGCTTTTCGGGCTATTCAAATGCTTTATCTTTTTTTGGAAGCTTATGTAGGCTCTTAGCAATATAATCAAATTCTGGTATAAATCGTCGGTATTGTAAAATCATTGAACACTGCAAAGCTCTGATAAATCTTTTAACTTTAACATACAACAAACTAGAAGTTTCTATCTTTAATAGAACCGAATTTATGAATATTTAAAAATAACTCGACTAGCCAAAAATCACGAAATTCTCGATATTTGGAACCGCTATATTTTCCAAAAAAAAAATCCTCGAACACGTATATATCGAGTAATCCTCGAATACGTATATCTTTTTATTCGTAGTAAATTTTTTTAAAAAATATCAATGCGTTAGAAATATTCACGATTTTCACATGACAAAAATATTTGTTAAAAATTTTAAGGGTAGCATTCTCCCTTAGTTTTAATTTTTAAAAAATTTAAAATCGATTTTCCAATTTTTTTAAATTTATTTCAAAATATACACTTTCAATTATTTCTTACCGCGTGATGGAAGTAGTATCGATGTGAGTGCTAGAAGGCACTGTAGGCAAAAAAACACAGTTTTCACGCAGTTTTAAAACTTTATGATTTTTTTTCTCGGAAATATCCGCATGTAGGCATATTTTGTATGTGACAATTTTGACTTAAAATTTTTACGTAAATCACTTCTTATTGGCATGGGTCGCGTTAAACCTTGATCAGTCTCATTTGCTAATCATTTTGCACGTTCTGCATTCCGCCGACACTTGAACGATTATTTAAAAGCCAAAGTGTATAAGCACATAAAACGGAAAAAAAACGTGCAAAGTACATTGAACCAGAAGTAAGAAGCATTATGAACGAACAACAAGTCTGTAAGTGACACCATTCGTTATAGGTATTGCATCTCATTGATTCCGAATTGTTAATTTTAATTACTTTACTCTGAAGATTGGGTCGATTCTGCTTCAGTTATTTCAAGAAGAGTAAATTAATATGTCTTAAAAGTTTATTATTTCTAAAGGTGTCTAAAATTTACTGTTCCTTCACCCGGTTTACGCAATTTGTAAACTTTAGCATGTAAAACATATTTCATCATATATACCAAAACATATTTCATCTTCCAAATCAGAATAGAAAAACCAATAAATTCAATACATTTGTCTTGTTTTCGAATTCATATCACATCTCAAAAAGAAAGAACTATAAATTAACAACCTAGTAATAGTTTTAGTGTGGTAAATAAGACACTAGGTTTGATTATAGTATATACCAGCATAAATCCAGCAAACTTTGGTTTTTATGCATACCAAACATAGCAAACACTCAAAAACAAAACAATTCGATGTTTTTTTTTTAGCAAGCTAGTAAAGTAAAGTTTCGAATACTTTTTTATGCATACGAAAACTAGTAAACACTTAAAAAACCTAGTTACTAGGTTTTATACATATGGCCCATTGTCTCTCCAAATTTAGAAGGAAAAATAAAAAATATATACACAACAAGATTATTTATAAAGATTCGGGAATAACCCCTATTCTTCAATACTCTTACAATCTAGCCGTCACTAGACTAAAAAGACTACAACATCACCCCAACCCTTTTATGAGGAGCATTTACCACGACAATGTCACAACTCCACTGGAAAACGGTACCTACTACGTATCACCGATCAGTTTAATAAACACAGAATCTCTCGTGTCCTTGCAAGCTAATAACTGCCTAAGTCTTAATAAATTCTACGAATCGAAAAATACCAGTCACTTGAGAGGTTAAAGTACACACCCTGGCTTCGTGCTCCGTGATCTGAATAGGCGTGCACCAACTAATCTAAATTAGTACAATACTTTATTGTTCCCTGTAAATATGTAAATAAATTAGTTTTAGTTTTAGGTAGTTCATAAACAGCGCTCAAATGCTGAAAAAAACGTTTCATATAATGCCCTGAGCAAGCATAAATTTTTCTAGTAAATAAGATACAGTTCATAATAAGTTGAATTAGAGAAAATACTGTAAATTGAATTAAAACAATTTTCATATATCAAAAAATCAATTTTTGAACAACGGTAGTACTTGACAGTTCTTGTCAGTGTATCCAACATATAAAAACAAACTATGTTTAGTTTTTTTTTTTTTTTTTTGTAACCGCTGTAAAATATACTTGTAAAATGAATGTTTCTAAAATGTCTCAATAAAGGAATTGAATTGAATTGAAATTAACAAAATTCAACACTCAATTTCAGTGTCAGCTTCACAATTCAAACAAATTTTATATATATTTTTGAACACACTAAAGCAATTTGACAGTCTTTATAAACGTGTATAATCACAAAAATAACTTATTGAAAACAAAACAAACAATTGAACGATTAATTTATATATAACAAACTACATTGTATTAAAACATATACCTGATAAAACTTTATAGTATAAAAATGTTGATTTTTCTGTAGTTGTTGGTAATTCACTTTGATATTTTCTCATTGTAATTCCATCATGATTTTCTGTATCATTTTTTATTACAACAATATCATCATTAAAACTGTTTGAATTACATAAATCACTTTTTTCCTCAAATTATTAAGATAATAATATGATATTATTCAATAAATAAAATAACCAATAAATTATTAATAAATGAACAAGAGAAAATTTAAATATTTATTTTGTTTTATATTAATTATATTAAGAGCAAAAAATTTACACGTCTATTCACGATGAAATCGCTTTCTCCTCCATCGCTATTTTTCATATGTTTTACTGCTAACAAATTTCAACGAATGCCGAACTCAGTTACTTTGTTTGGAGGGATATTATATGTTGCGTGCAATTCTGCTCATTTGACTGGACAAGGAAAAAAAATTATTCCTCAAATTCACTTGACTGAAGTTTTTCGGATTACAACCTCGCATGGCACGCCGTCCCTTCATTTGCTTCGTGGTAGTGGTTCATTAGCGGAGTCATGTTTCATTACACAATGTAATTAACTAACATCAACAAACTTTTTACCTTCCGGATATATCTTTTCCATTAAAAATATCCTCAAATAATATTTCTGCGATGGCTGTTTATTGGGCTGATCAAAAACTAGGTCATATATATAACGTCTTGAATAGAATGATATTTTTTATTAATTATAATTTTTGTTATTTATCTTTTTGAAACCGAAAAATTGCAAAAACTTCTACAATGTTTATCTTTGATTTAAAATTACATAATCTGACGATTGAACACTTGACCGCTTATATTTTTTTTTGTTTTAAGTAAAGCTAGGCATGTTTAGCATTAATTATAATAAATTATAAATTAACGTCTCTAAATTTCCAAAGATATCATGCCAACTAGTTATTAGGATTTTCTTTATATAATCTAAGTTTCTTTAAGAAACTTATGAATGCTAACTTTAAATTTTTGAGGTTTGAAGCTATCGGGGAAAACCAATGACAGTAAGGCATTCTAGAGATGAGAGACTCTGTTTAAAAAGTCACGCTTAAAAGCAACAGTTCTGCACCTTTTTATTTGATCGGTAAAAGGATGGACTACAGTAGTAGCTCTGGTGAAACGTGAAAAGTTTCTAGTTCGTTCGTTTGGAAGTTCGTTCATCCATAATGTATTTGTAGAAAATTGTCAAATCAACAACATTTCGTCTGTGCTGCAAGGAATCAATCTCATTAGTAAGAGTTGAGTTGCCAATCCGTTTAACAGCTCTGCGCTGAACAGAATCAAGGCACTTCAAACTACTGTAATAGATTCTCCATATCTTGTTTTTTTTTAAGTGAAAACTTCTTTAGGCGCACCACACACAGATTTTTCCGTAGGTAGTAAATTAAACTGATCCGTCATGCTAAAAAACGAAAGGCTAAAAATAAAATAAATAATAATCTGTCTATCATTTCTTAACGTTTCAAATTGCGTTGTGGATATCGTGCTCGACTGATGTGCTGTAGGTACTGAGTTCAACTCCAGCTGTGGTACATATTTTTTTATTGTTTTTTTTTAATTTCTATTAAATACCATTGAAATTATTTTTTTTTATTTATGAATTCATAAAAATAAAAAAATTTCTTTATACGAATCTTAAGAAATTGATATATAACGCAGTTTTTTAAAGTTATATTGCTACTGTCTTTTGCAATTTGCATTCGAGTCATCATGCTAAATAAATATTGAATATAAATAAAATTGAAAGTATGTCTGTTTGTCCTTTATGCATTTATACATTAATCATCATGAAAATTTATGAAGTTGTTGTGTACACTTAATTTGCGTTTTATTTAACTATCGTTTTAAACGGTAGTTTGCTTTGATCAATGTTTTTATTATTGAACATAATTTTTATGAAATTAAAACTAACGTAAGAAAGATAGTATAACCTGACACAATTACATTTGTAGATCAAAATTATATGTATTGGAATTTTAGAACAAATCATTGGAACTGAATATGTTGTCGGCTTGGAATTGTATGTAATACATGTTAAGTGAAGACTTAATACTTGTAACTTGATGCTTGATAAAATCGATTAAATCGATTTAAAGCTCACAATTACGAGACGGAAATCGCATAAGTTCTATACAAAGAAGCATAGCTTATATGTGATTAAACATGGATGGCAATCATGGTAAATAAAATAATTAAAAATGGTGGCACTTAGCCGATAGTGATTTGAAAACGGCAACAATGCGCATTAATACCAATGAATTTGCTTAGCTTTCCGCATTAAGATTTGTAAAATTTAAACTAGTTGATCTATGGGTGTGAAAACCACGCGTACTTAAGTCCCTGCTATTGGCACTTTAGTGCTATTTCGACAATTATTTGGTTTACATAGTGAGGTTAGTGTGTGTAGTAAGCGGTTTATCGTTCCGACTTGTTTTTCATTTATTCTACTAAGACTATCCAAATACTACTAATACGATATCAATTGATTGCGATTGCCAATGAAGTTTTCAATTCTGCCGTGCGGTCTTAAGCACAATTTCTGTTTTTTATTTACCTTTTTCATCGCACACGACCTAAAATTCTTTATAGATAAAATGCATATTAAATATAAGTCAAACCATTTACATATATCATTTCAATAAACAATTTTAGACATACGAATCTATTCTCCTCTACAACTACAGACAACTATTCTACCTATAATAAATTGAACAACGACAGAAACATGTATTATTAATTAACAGTGAGTGACGTAACAAAGCACATAACAGAATAAATTTTAAAAATAGGATAGCATTTGTAGCATTTGGTAGCATTTATAAACGCTTCTATGTTTGTTAACATAGATTATTTTAATTTAAAGGACGGAACCGAAATAAAATAGCAAACATTAGAGAATTTCTTCAGTTATGAACATTCTTGTCAGTTGTCTTAGATTAAAACTCGAAATAGACCCGTCGTTACAATATGCATCCTCAGAGGCATCACAAAATCCAAGTAATGCCAATTTGCTGAATTCATCGAAATTTATCCATCGGGGCATTTTAATATTTTGTATAGATATTCGATGGTAGATTTGGCTTGAATTTTCCCAATAACCATTAAAATTATGCAGTATTTCTCAACCCCAGATATGTTAACTGTTGCTAACCATACTAGATGGTCAAAAATGTTCGCGATGTTTGAGAGTACGTTTTTCGGATCTTAAAACTGAAATTATCTGATAATGGACTCCAATATATGCTTATATTTATAAAGTTGTACTATCCTTTATTTCTATGTTTTCATTTATCTGTATGAATTTGGAATTTTTCCCAAAATTTATTGCTGTTGCTGGACCATTTTTCAGAGGTTAAAGCCCCCTCTTTAATAGTTCTATCAATTTCTTTTGTAATTTTGTTGCATTCTTCATGTTATCTATTCGTGTCGTGACTTATGAAGTCATCTTTTAAAAATTGTTCCTTTAGAATTAAAACTGAATCATGATGTACTTTTCATTGATGTGTCAAATGAGAATGTTTTTTATGAGACACGTGCCTTTGTTTTTGAGTATTCTTACCCATAAATGAGTGAAAGTCCTGCTTAAACTTTGGTTTTCCTCGTCATGGAATTTTTTTATGAGCCACCTAGTGTTCTTTCTTCCTTTAGAGCTAGTTTCATTGCATTCATTGGCCAACCTTTTCTCAGAATTTTCGAATACATTTCTTCGCTCTTATTTTCTTCAAGTGAAAGTTGATGTTTGGAATCTATGTCTTCAATTTCACAAAAATTGTTTTAATTGCTCGCTGACATCAAACGAATTATATGTACCATCATATTTATGGTCTCATGTGGTTTTGCTGTTGATGATGGGTCACCTTATTTGTTACAATGCCAGGAGAAATAGTTTCTTCATATTAATTTGCTCCAATCAATATATCGATAGGAAAGAACTTATAATATGTTGAGTCTGTCAATATTTTGTTGTTGTTAAATTCCAATTCTTTTATTCATGTTTGTCAATACTTGTGCCTCTAGATTTTTTCTCTAGAAACCTGAATAACTCTGGGAATTTCCACAAAAGAAGATCCACACGCATCAGTGTCGATTCTTAGATTTTTAATGCATTATAGTGACTTCTTTGTGGTATCTACCTTTTTCCTAATTTATGATGATGTTTGGTTTTGGATTGTTCTGAAGGTTAATAGCCTCTTGATGTGTGATGAGACTGATAATCTTTTGATATTATACCTTATGTTATATGTCTTTACCATGCTGTCTGATAGTTGCCTTATGACATCAGAACATTGAACATTGAACGTTTAAACATTTAGAGACATTTTTACACAAGTGTTACATGACAGTCAGGCAAATAGGAAAATGCCACAAAAAAGCACCATATAAAAACTCATGTAGTAGATCAAGTGGTTGAACACTTAAATATTTCATTACATAATGAAATATTTAAGTGTTCACCTGATCTAATCGTCATATAACACTTGTGTAAAAATGTCTCTAAATCTTGGCCATTGTAAAATTACCATTGAATGCAAAATTGTTATTGCTACTGTTTGAATTTATCAACTATTGTTTGGTTGCTTGTACTTTAGTTTTTCTAATTTTTCGATTTTTTCTTCCATTGCTTGCGTTATGTAAAAAAACTCACTGTACCCGTATTCGAAATATTAGTTGTAGGTCGGGGCAGTATTCATCCATGACGTCTTTGTGAAGAATGGACAAATTTGCCCATTTGCGTATTATAGATATTTAATCTTCTGATTGTAATATGACTTTCTTATGATATATGCTTGGGTTTCATATATGCTTGGATCGGTTCTATGTATCTTAACAACTTTTTGCTCTGATCTTCTGTTTTTGTATCAGACCACTGTGTTATGTTTCAGTGTAAGATGGTCTGGATCTAGCGTTAGTGCTGATTCGGTATGGTTTTTGAATTTTGGCTGTGCTACTGCTCCCATGTTTTAAATTTCTTGCTCCAGACATGTTTTGAAAATATTTTTGATTGTATTTTGTTCTTCTCTGAGTTTCCAATAGGTCTCTTTCTTAGTTTGCCCAAAAATTGAAATTTATTGTCGTTAGCTTTGAATTGTGTCCACTCTGCCAGGTGCTTTTCAAAATATTCTCTGGTTTTTTACGATCTATGCCATCCTTTTCTAGTGTTCTTTTGCAAACTTTTATCCCTTAAGAAATTTAATTCTGTGCCTTAACTAAACTTTGATAGTCCGCCATATCTTGGTTTGTCAACTCTTGATGGTAGTAGATATATTGCCCAAGCAGATATTAGCAAGGATAAGCCTGAATATACAGTTTGGTTTTTGAAATGATCCCTAGTTGGGTAATCTGATCAAGGCCAGATACAAAATACCTTTCTATGTTTTGCCCTATTTATTTTAGATGGGGGATGTTTATATCTACACAGTTCTGTGGTATGAAAACCCAGTGTTGATGTAAGTATAGTCTTGATGTTTAAGAACCACTGGATTTTTGTTATCTGGAAGGGCCAAATTTTGATGGATTTATGGTTTCGATACGTAGCTACGTCTTGATGTTGATGGCCGCTGATTAAGTTTTGACACATGTGCCACATAATTTCTTATAGCTCAAAAGACTAAATGTTGATTCCGTGATAGTTGATGTTTATTCTTTTTAAACGTTAATATACTGATATGTATATTAACTGATATGCAACACGGCCAACAAAAAATATTAACAAAATATACAATAACTTTTTTCAGTCACTAAAAATAAATATTCAAAGTGCAAGTATGTTTTTTGTGTTTGATTTCATTACCTTTATAAAAAAATTATTTTGCACATAATTTTAAATGACAATAAAATAAAATTCATAAATTCAATATTCTGAAAGTCATATTATCTCATATTAGAAAGTTTAATAAAACCAGCTATTTTATAAAATGTAAAATTGCATTTTCATTCTTTAATTCTTTTAATTATTATTACATATTATCATTAAATAAATTTCGTTTTTAATTTTTCGTAAAACATGCGTCTGAAATGTGTGTGCACATATATGCGTGGACGTTTTACTACTTGTGCATGGTATGGTGCATGACATGTGTTACGCACATTTTGTGCACGAAAATTTTGTATCATGCACCATTAATGCACATTTCACAATTTTTGTTAAAAATTGTTTTATGAGTGGCTGACTGTTTATTAGATTGTTTGTCTGACCCTCTGTTTGACTATCCCTCTGCTTATCTATCCCTCTAAGTTCTGACTGTCGTCTGTCTGTTTGATTATCAATCAGAATGTGATTTTTCGACTGACTTTCTGTTTTACTGTCTGTTCAGTTGTCTGTCTCATCTCTATGAATATTACAAAAAGGGCGTTAGTTATATAAAGATGGTTGTTTTGCATTCAAGGGTCCTTGTATGTCCCAATAACATTTGTTATAATCAGTTTAAAGATTCAATCAAATCCAGTCAAAAATTAATGTCGAACACGACTCGGAAAAAAAATTATTGTAATGTAAAATTTTATCTGAAAAAATCTTTAAACATATATTTTAAACAAAACTAATATATTTCCATCCATTATTTCGTAAAAAACAAATAATACAATATAAACTCAAATACAAAAGAGTTTTCGGTAAATTTTAAATAATGCATTATAATGAGAATATGAACAAAATAGATAAGTTTCCATAAATACATTTTCAGAACATAACAAAAAAAACAACAACAAAAACATAGTTGACAAGTAAATCAATGAGATAAATATGTATCTCAAACTCATTTATTTATTTTACACAGAGTTTCTCGAATTTTCTTTTGAATTGAGTTTTTATGTTATTTTTCGTAATTTTTCATTCTACCCTGTATACATGTTATGTAGATGACAACAAAAAGTTCTTCATTTTACTGTGGTTTAGGTTTTTAAATTATTATTTTATTTTAAATTTATATTATTTTCTGTTGTATGAGAATATCGTATCCAGGAATGTATCCTATCAATTTGTTCCATATTCCATTTCCTATCTTCAAATAGAAATTTTTCAATTTTAAAGGATTTTTTTGTTTATTTATTATTTATGTTATCTATGTATCTACCAGTATCATTCATTCATTCTATCAAGTTACTTTCTAATATACTTAGATAATGTATATACGTGTATATATTTATATATGGTGCAGATTTACTTTGCCGTTAAAGCAAATACAGTTTTAGATTATTTTAACTGGAAAAATAAGATAGACGAGATATTATCTATTTGCTTTTGTTTGTTCTTGTAACGGATACGGAACTAAACTTGTTTGTTAAAGTTTCTTATAAAATTTATTGAGAATAATTTAATATTTAGGGATGAGTAATTCTTGTTTCTCTCCACAAACAGACTTTAATATGTTTTATTGTTACACATTGCATGATAAACACAATCTACTATAAACACAATCTTTAAAATAGTAATTCAATTTATTGTAGATTGTAACAGGAATAAAATGATATGTTCCATGTCAATTGACTTCTTTTGGCATTGGAAAAAGTTCTTGGACCAATTTAATAGCTCCGATGCAATATTTATGACCTATCTATAGCATAATTCTGCCCTTTGTTCACAAATCACTGCAAGTAGCATAGGTGATAGCTGTTCTATTAGGCTGGTTCTTCATTCTTTAACTACAAAATAAAAAACGTCGTTCTTCTCTGTCATATAAAACGATTCTTATAGACCTTCATACTAATAAGTTGTTATGTTAAAATATTACATTGCCGAAAAAATTATTAAATGAGAACTGCATTTTATAATGAGTTGATAAATTTAAAAAAAATTGCAGCCACAAATTGTGGTCTTCAAATTTTTGGAGTATAATGTTGAGTCAATAAAATTATATGAAGTACATGTAAACAATTTTGTAGACGACTAACCATTAGAGCATTAAAAGAGGATTCGATAAAAATTTACCAAAAAAAAAATTAATAACAAATACGGTCAATCTTAAGAATTTTCTGCAAGACATCTCTCTTACATTGCATTTCGGAGTAATACGTTCAACAACATATATTTTATGCTTCAAACAACCTCATTCTGTAAGAATCAAATGTTTTTTTCAAGATTAGATTAAAACTTAGGTCAATAAAATTGAGCTAGGAATAAATCCTGCCAAAATATAACTGGTACTTTTCACAAGGAAACACAAGATCCTTGATATTGGTAACATTATTTGACGAGGTAGGGATCTGGTACATGCTGAACAAGGTAAATATCTTGGTACCTAAATAGGAAAGTCACCTAGAAAACAAGTAACAGGAAGAAAACAGAAAAAGCAAAACTAAACTACGAACTGCAAAAAGTGCTCTAAAGCCAATTAGTGTTACCGCTACGTAATCAAACTTTGATCTTGATGTGCGATCTGATCATCTGGTGTACAAAACTTTCTAGGGTAATCCGAAATCAGAAGAAATAGTTTTTATAAATGAGGATTTATTTGTTAATTACTCAAGTCAACGGACTGTGTACATCCATTTTAGATAAAAGAAGTTTCTTGTAATTTGAATCAAGGATACAATGTTTGGAGTATATGTTAGATTCTATTTTAAATTTGCACGAACATACTTTGATATCTCTTTTTATCCATAATGCTAACAGAGATAATTTGAATTTTGTTATATTTTATCGTTTTAGTTTTACCCTCGTCCGGCGGCATAATTTTACAACGCTAACAGGCGACAGAGGTGCAATTGTACCTTCATATATTTTATAAGGAAATCCTCACAGTAGACATAATTATTGTGCGATAAATAGATGATATATAGAATTTCCGCATTATTTAGAACATGCTTTGAAAGAGTTATGGCATTATAAGTTGGTCAAAAATATGTTGTCAAGTGTGTCAACAAAAGAAAGATTTTTATTTATTTTTTTATCCAATTTTTTGGAAAAAAATAAAATTAATTATTTGTTTGACATGAAATTTTATTATTATTATTTAGAATATTGGCATTATAAGTTTGTCAAAAGAATGTTATCAAGTGTGTCGAAAGAAAGATTTTTATTTATTTTTTTACCCAGTTTTTTGGAAAAAAATAAAATTAATTATTTGTTTGACATGAAATATTTATTATTATTATTGAGAATTATGGCATTATAAGTTTGTCAAAAGAATGTTGTCAATTGTGTCAAAAGAAAAATTTTTATTTACTTTTTTACCCAATTTTTTGAAAAAATTAAATTAATTATGCTCAAAATACATGTGCAGAAAGTCTGCACGCAGTGCTGCATGCATATCTGCATCTAAAATAGATGTGCAGAATTTTTATATATTTGACGTGCAGAATTTTCGTAACAATGACAGTTCGTGTTCTTACGTATTATGAAATAGTTATAAGTGAAAGTTGTCGCAATTTAAAGAAAACTGGCTTTTTAATTAAAAGATAGAAGAAAATAATTGAATCGTTGTCTGTAAAAACGTTTATGTCTAAATTAAAATTTAAGTTCGAATTACATATAACACTGTTTCCGATAATCCTTTCCCAAAAATTTATTTATTAACAATATTAGTTTTAATTATTTTATAATTTGGATTATTTACAATATTTGAATATCTTTATAAACAAATAATCATTACAAAAATAATTTCATTTTCAAAAAAATATCATTCATTTTTATTTGAGTTATAAAAAAAAGTAATTCATTTTCAAACAAAATGTCAAAATAATCGATTTTATCTGAGTTTTCAAGAAGTTTTTGATTTTTTTATTGTGGTAGCACTGCCCCTGTGCAGCGAAATTAGAATAGAGATATCTTGCAGAATTTTTCTGCATGCAGAATTTACATGTAATTGCTCTCATATAACAACACATGTTCTAATTTCGCTGCATGCAGAATTCTGCACATGTATTTGGACCATTATTTGTACAACATGATATACATCGCTGATCAATTTCTAAAAACCTTGTCCCCATAAAAGTTTTTTGCCGAAAACTATATCAAAATTCTTAACCCAGACCGAAGTCTTTATATCTCAGAGCTGTGAGATTTCAGCCCCTTCATATTTATATTATTATATTATACACGGGTCTATGATATAATAACTATAATACCGTTATTATATCATATAAAAGGTACGAAGGTACAATTGTACCTTTACCTGTCTGTTATGATAATAAAAACCTACTCGAACCCCTATCTCTAAAAAGACTGGGGATATTTTTCTAAAATTAATTCTGCATGATCCAGCAGGAAAATGTAGAGATCTCATAAAACATTAACCCTCTCCAGCTTCTACAAGAAAAGTTATTAGTATTTAAAAACGGAAAAGTAGCCAACAACCTTTTTCAAATTCGGTAAAAAAAAAACACAAGAAGTTACCATTTAAACGAAGCTACTGTTTGGTTGATATTATTAGAAAAAATTAATTAAGAAAACTTTAGACGATTAGGTGTGGCTATTAGACTGTAGTGGCATTTTTAAATTAATTTTTTATGGGTCAAGAGATATAGACACTGAAATAGCTATTTAGCAAACTAAACTAACAATCAATCGAAAACAGACAAATTAACTTATTAAAAAGAACAGAGAGACAGTCATAGACACAAAGACATTAAAAAAAAAAATAATACAACAATCAGAGAGACTGATAAATTGTTGTTAAACAAAAAAAATAAAAATCTTTAGAAAAGTGATTAGAAAATTCACAATGAAAGACAGTTAGACAGACAGTAAGACAGACAGTCAGACATACACTCAGACAGACAGTCAGACAGTCAGACAGACAGTCAGACAGACAGTCTGACAGACAGTCAGACAGACAGTCAGACAGACAGTCAAACAGACAGTCAGACAGACAGTCAGACCGACAGTCAGATGAAAAGTCAGACAGACAGTCAGACAGACAGTCAAACAGACAGTCAGACAGACAGTCAGATAGACAGTCAGACAGTCAGACAGACAGTCAGAACGACAGACAGTCAGACAGACAGTCAGACTTACACTCAGACAGACTGTCGGACAGACAGGCAGACAAACAGTCACACAGACAGTCAGACAGACAGTCAGACAGACAGTCAGACAAACAGTCAGAAAGACAGTCAGACAGACAGTCAGACAGAAAGTCAGACAGACAGTCAGACAGACAGACAGACAGTCAGACAGACAGTCAGACATACAGTCAGACAGACAGTCAGACAGACAGTCAGACAGACAGTCAGACAGACAGTCAGACAGACAGTCAGACAGACAGTCAGACAGACAGTCAGACAGACAGTCAGACAGACAGTCAGACAGACAGTCAGACAGACAGTCAGACAGGCAGACAGTCAGACAGATAGTCAGACAGACAGTGAGACAGACAGTCAGACAGACAGTCAAACAGAAAGTCAAACAGAAAGTCAGACAGAAAGTCAGTTAGACAGTCAGACAGACAGTCAGACAGTCAGTCAGACACAGTCAGGCAGAGAGTCAGACAGACGGCCAGACAGACAGTCAGACAGGCAGTCAGACAAACAGTCAGATAGACACTCAGACAGACAGTCATACAGACAGTCAGAGAGACAAACATACAGACAGCCAGACAGACAATAAGAGAGACAATCAGACAGACAATCAGACAGACAGTCTGACAGACAGTCAGGCAGACAGTGAGACAGACAGTCAGACAGACAGTCAAACAGAAAGTCAGACAGAAAGTCAGTTAGACAGTCAGACAGACAGTCAGACAGTCAGTCAGACACAGTCAGGCAGAGAGTCAGACAGACGGCCAGACAGACAGTCAGACTGGCAATCAGATAGACGGTCAGACAGAAAGTCAGACAGACAGTCAGACAGACAGACAGACAGTCAGACAGACAGTCAGACATACAGTCAGACAGACAGTCAGACAGACAGTCAGACAGACAGTCAGACAGACAGTCAGACAGACAGTCAGACAGACAGTCAGACAGACAGTCAGACAGACAGTCAGACAGACAGTCAGACAGACAGTCAGACAGACAGTCAGACAGACAGTCAGACAGACAGTCAGACAGACAGTCAGACAGGCAGACAGTCAGACAGACAGTCAGACAAACAGTCAGACAGACAGTCAGACAGACAGTCAGACAGAAAGTCAGACAGACAGTCAGACAGACAGACAGACAGTCAGACAGACAGTCAGACATACAGTCAGACAGACAGTCAGACAGACAGTCAGACAGACAGTCAGACAGACAGTCAGACAGACAGTCAGACAGACAGTCAGACAGACAGTCAGACAGACAGTCAGACAGACAGTCAGACAGACAGTCAGACAGATAGTCAGACAGACAGTCAGACAGACAGTCAGACAGACAGTCAGACAGGCAGACAGTCAGACAGATAGTCAGACAGACAGTGAGACAGACAGTCAGACAGACAGTCAAACAGAAAGTCAGACAGAAAGTCAGTTAGACAGTCAGACAGACAGTCAGACAGTCAGTCAGACACAGTCAGGCAGAGAGTCAGACAGACGGCCAGACAGACAGTCAGACTGGCAATCAGATAGACGGTCAGACAGACAGTCAGGCAGACAGTCAGACAGGCAGTCAGACAAACAGTCAGATAGACACTCAGACAGACAGTCATACAGACAGTCAGAGAGACAAACATACAGACAGCCAGACAGACAATAAGAGAGACAATCAGACAGACAATCAGACAGACAGTCTGACAGACAGTCAGGCAGACAGTCAGACAGACAGTCAGACACACAGTCAAACAGACAGTCAGACAGACAGTCAGACACACAGTCAAACAGACAGTCAGACAGACAGTCAGACAGACAGACAGACAGTCAGTCAGACAGATATTCAAGCAGACAGTCAGACAGAAATAAAGACAGACAGTTAGACAGACGGACAGTCTGACAGACAGTCAGACAGACAGTCAGACAGTCAGACTGGCAATCAGACAGACAGTCAGACAAACAGTCAGACAGGCAGTCAGACAGACAGTCAGACACAATCAAGAGAGACAGTTAGATAGACAGCTAGAAAGACATTCAGACAGACAATCAGACAGCCAGTCTGACAGACAGTCAGGCAGACAGAAAGTCAGATATAAAGTCAGACAGACAGTGCGACAGACAGTCAGACAGACAGTCAGACAAACAGTCACACAGACAGCCAGACAGGCAGTCAGACAGGCAGTCAGACAGACAGTCAGACAGAGTCAGACAGACAGTTAGACAGCCAGACAGACAGTTTGACAGGCAGTCAGACAGACAGTCATACAGACAGTTTGACAGACAATCAGACAGACAGTCTGACAGACAGTCAGACAGACAGACAGTCAGACAGACAGACAGTCAGACAGACAGACAACTAGACAGACAATCAGTGAAACAATCAGGCAGACAGTCAAACAGCAAGTCAGACAGACAGTCAGACAGATAGTCAGACAGACAATCAGACAGACAGTCAGATATACAGTCCGACAGACCGACAGACAGTCAGACAGACAGTTAGACAGGCATTCAGACAGAAAATCAGACAGACAGTCAGAAAGAAAGTCAGATACAGTCAGACAGATAGTCAGACACTCAGACAGACAGTCAGACAGACAGTTAGACAGATAGTCAGACAGCCAATCAGACAGACAGTCAGACATAAAGTTGGACAGACAGTCAGACAGACAGTTAGACAGACAGTCAGACAGACAGTCAGACAGACAGTCAGACAGACAGTAAGACAGACAGTCAGACAGACAGTCAGACAGACAGTCAGACAGACAGTCAGACAGACAGTCAGACAGACAGTCAGACCGACAGTCAGACAGACAGTCAGACAGACGGTCAGACGGACAGTCATACAGACAGTCAGACAGACAGTCTGACAGATAGTTAGACAGATAGTCAGACATGCAGTCAGAAAAACATTCAGTTAAACAGATATATGAACATTGGTATATGCTGTAAATAAGATATTACAATAGACAATGGGATAGTCAGTCGAATCGCCTAAATTAGAATTGGAACTCAGTAACCAAACCTTTCAGCACCAGCTTACGTGCATGTTAGATAAGTTACAAGTAAAACATTTTAATTTATTAAGACCTGATATTCATTCCTTTTTTCTATAGTTTAGATTCTAAGCAATACATTGTGTTGAATTTTAAAGTTTAGGTGACCTGCAACATCTTGTTCACGTTGTCATTTAACATCTGTTAGTAATTTATTTGATCAAAATAAACAAAAACTTTTTTCATATATATTTCTTTGACTTCGACAACAAATAATTTATTATCATTTCATAAATTTGACAAACTTCTAAAAAACAACTTAAAAAATTCCACTTGCAAATCGTGCTTGAGTTTTTATTTTCTCACTTTTAGTTCTTACAAGATACACAAAAGTTTGTTTTCAATTGTTGTTATATCTACTTTTATTTAAAAATAAAAACTTTTAAATATTTGTAATAGTTTCTTAAGAAAAGGAATCGAATTTTTGTAAGCAAAAAAAAATTATAATAACTTTGTTGAAAATGAATGAATAAAAAATTATCCTTAAGATTACATTGAAATCTGAAATCTTGTTAGAATAATTTTTTTTTGGTTTATTGTGGAAAATAAAAACGAAATAATATAAATTTAGAGTTTTTTTGTAGAAAATTTTTGTTTGGAAATTCACAGAAAAGAAATTCAGTTAACTTTTTTTTTCTTAAAATTTTTTCCAGAATTCCTTTCTATTGAATGATATTTAAGGGTGTGTTATGTATGTTTAAATTACAAAAGTTTTTTTTCTTAACGTTCAAGATTTACACCTCTTCAATTACTTGGTATGTTTTGTATTCGGGGGTTGAATTTAAATTTATATTTAAATTGATTGCTGTGAATTACGAAAAAATAGACATAGTTAGGGTTGTGAGTTTAGATTAATGTTTCTGGTTTCATTGTATGTATTTTATGGATTATGGAAAGAATTTGAAATATTGAAACCATGAATTTCGTTCCAGAGTTGTGAATAAGTAGACGAATGTTATTAATATTTATTAAACAAACATCTCATAGCGATAACAACATGTCATAACATCTAATCATATCTCTTCTTCATAATAATCCATCAAAATCATTTCATACAAAATACCAACCAACCAGCACCACACACAAAATCCATTCATCTTAGAATTATTACATCGGTTTGTATATGTTCTCTCCTTTTCTGTTGTATTTTGAATTGAACACAATTTCACAATATTTTCCATTCCCGTTTTTTTTATTTTTGTTTTTTCTCTTGCAAATTTTCTTTTCCTGAAATTTATGTTTTGTTGATGAAAAACAAACATACTCGTACAAATCTGAAAACTAGCATACAAAAAATTACAAAAGTCCCTGAGAACTTTATTTCTACAAAATAATAAGAAAAACAAAAAAAATAGAGCAAAAACTAAAAAGTTTGTTGGTGACAACTTGACAGAGATTTCGTTATTTTTTTTTCAAGTTGTTTTTGAGTATGGAAGGAGGTATGATTCAAATACGAAGTTTAATGAAAAATGTTTGTTTTAAAGTAACATGAATTTTGTGGAACCAAAATTCTCCAAAACATTGCAACAACAATTTTGTTTATGAATGTTATTGTTTATTAGACAATAAAATATTTAGAAATAGCTAAATTGAGATATAAATTTGAAGAGAATTACGTGTTTCGTTGTTTTTATTTTTGGCAATTCTATTCTAAACAACAAATTTCTGAAATATTAAGGGGATTTATTATGATCAAGAAAATTGTTAAAAGAACTTCCACGGAGTTATTCAATGGACTAAATCGTATTTGGAAATTTGTAAAATCATATATCTTCAGTAGGTGCATGAGCCATGAACGTGAGAGTTCTTAGCGACTATATCTGCGTAGTGCGTACTGAGAGAAAAACTGTGGATGAAATGTTGATTGACGTGACGAATTGTGAGAAAACCAAATGTAACGCAACTGTATGGAGTATGTACAAAACTTCTGGAATATTTGGGAATAATGTTTTGATTTTGTATAAACATATTGAGGTATTCAGAACTATCTTTTTACTTGTTTATTTAAGTAAACCATTTGATCCAACACAGTCCTCTCTAGCCCGTCCATTACATAGCAAACAGTTGCTCGAGTTGTATTTGTTTAAGGCAGTCATGGTTTTTGTACGGTTGAGTTTATTGAAGTGTAAGCACAATTTAATTTTCCTCATTTCTAAAATTCTAAAATTCAGGATCAAAAATAAAAAAAATGTAATTTCTTTTTATTATTTACACTAACCATTACCGAAGTATCATGAACATCGAAAAAGGTCGGGTTGGATTCGGCGTCTAGATTCGATTTGCCATCAATTGTAAAATTCGAAATACAGTTTTTTAGACTGCATGCAGATTGTACTTATTCTAAACTTTTTTACTCTAGAAAATTAGATTTAGCGCAACTCCAGCCATGTATATTCCATAACCAAAACAAAATTCCTTTTTAATTATATTTTTCCGTATAATCATTTTAATGAGCAAAATTATGAAGTTATCGTTGGTTTAGCATTTAAGGTTCTGTTTGGATGATTGTACAGATTTACAAAGTTCTAGATTTGATTTGAATGTATGTTTTTGTATTACGGCTGAATCGAGAAAAAGGCTATTGTTTCGAAGTTAAAATTTAAATTTTGGATAAACTATAACAATTTTTTACAAGAATAGATAACTAAACAATAAACTTTTTCATCTTTTCTCATAGATTATATGAAATAGTCCAATATTTCATGATAGGATGGAGGGAATAATACTATTATAAATTAGTGCAAACGGGTGTAATGCGTAAAAAGCAAACGAGCAAAACTAAAAGTGGACTGCTGATAACCCAGTTAGTGGCATATTCCTTGATCATGTGACAAACTATCACAGTTATATGAAGACTCATTTCTCGTTTCGAAGACTCATGAAAACTCGTTTCAAAATCCCATGACTAAGATTCAGGGTGTTACCGTTGATGAATATAGTTCATCCGCCAGTACTTCTAAAATATCTTGGCTAATGACACCTCACTGCTATAACCAGTGGTATGTGATATCACACGTTATATGATAAACCAATTTCAGAGACTGTCAAACCCCAATTTCAGAGACTGTGCCCCCTTCATGCATTAAATATGGAAGGATTGCTCATCAAAAATGAATACCAGTTGATGGATCAAGTAGATGAAATTGTAAATTTATAATCAGATGAAAGAAAAGGAACAATAAACATTAGAACAGAAAGATAAAAAAAATAAATCTCTGCAAGTACTAGTTGGATGGCGGGTTTGTTTGGAACGGCACTCACCTTATGATCTTAGTAGGGCAAAATCTAATTTGCTGCTGCAAAGATACCTAGAAAATTTCTTTCAAAATTGACGAAGAGAATTAAAAAAGGTGGATAAACTTTGGATCAGGTATGGAAGGAATCCGTATGAAGCCGGCCTCTTTTGGAATCACATGTCGAGCAGATCATAAGGAACTAAATCCAAGAAAAATACAAGTGGATTTAAGGTAGCAAAGATTTGTGTGATCAGACCATCAATGTTCAATAAGTGTTGAAGACTCTTTTGGTCAAAATGCGTCAAAATAGCAGGGTCGATACCATTTAACTCGGCAGTTTTGTAAATATAACAGCCTCAATTTATGAATGAACTGTTGACATAGAATATTTTGACGTTCTATCTGCTGCAGATATACACTGAAAGAAAAAAATCTGTTACCAAACCAAATATTTCTCAGTCACAATAATCTCAAATTCAGTTGTCTTATCTTCAAAATGCAAATTTAAAGACACAACAACCGAATTGAAGACAAAACAACCAAATGTGATGCCATCGTGACCGAATCACTGTGCCAACCGAATGATCGAATTTTTTCTTTCACTGTGGAAGAGCTATTAGAAAATAAAATAATAAGCAACGATGATATCGATGGTTTTGTGCTTGATACACCGGCTGACCAAAAAATTTGTAACCATGACGAAGCGGAGTCTACTTTCACCACAGATCAAATTAAAGAAGGAATTCAACTACACGGAAAGAAAAAAATTGATAATTTGGTTGGCACAGGGATTATGCGGTCCCGATGACATCGGATTCGGTTTTTGTGTCTTCAACTCAGTTGTTGTGCCTTAAATTTGGTTTTTGAAGATAAAACAACCATGAACTTGAGGTTATAGTGATAGGAAAAAATTTGGTTAGGAGAGGTAGTAACAACCGATTTTTTTTTTCAGAGCATGTAGTTGCTAAATTGAGCGATGATTTTGGCAAGCATGATCCCATTGGGAAAATAGTTGAGAAATTTATATTTAGATTTTACCTAGATTAGAATATTGTTCTTATAAACATATCTAATATATGCATTTCAATAACTGTGTGTAATGCATGTAACACCACGATTTTATAATCTGTATTCTCATTATTTTAGTTTATTTTGCAAATGTGGAACCTCTACTTTTATATGAATGACGCATCTTTTTTTATCCGTATTTTTCTACGCGAGTTTTTCAGGACCGCATCTATCGCGTAAAAACAGAATTAAATGTTATACATACTTAAATTGAGTTTCTCAACCATCGTTAGACTTTCTTTTTATATAATGATTTAAGGTAGAACAGATTTTACTAGGATTCGCCATGATTGCATTTGTTCTGCTAAACTAAAATATCTTTCTGAAGGAAATATCTGCACAAACAAAATCCGAGTAGGAGCTAACCGGCAACAAACTTTTCAACTCAAAACTTATATGCCACATACTGGTCGTTTTTATCCTATTATTTCAATCTAATTAATTTTTTTGTAGTTTTTGGGATATTCAATCAGTTTTTAAAAATGAAGGCCTTTGCGCTGTAAAATTCTTGAAAAATCCGCCAATGACCAAGTTCACTTTTGAAAATTCCTGCACACGTAGATATAAAATAAATCTTTTCAAATTTTAAACGACAATTAGCTCAAATCTAGAGTTCAACACCCTGAAGCTGTTGAAATGAAAATAAATTATTTTTCTAAACTTCGCTTAGATTTTAAACACAAACTTTTAAATTATAGCTTCAAGGAATTTTAGCATGATAACCGCGATTATATCGATTCTCTGTTTGGTTGTCTTATTTTTTCAAGCGGTTAAGTATTGTAACGACCAACAAAAATCTATTAAATAAGCATTTGCTTTTAAACTCTAAACTACACAGAACTCATAATATTCATACTATAAATCATAAATTCGTTCAGTACTATCAAACAATTTACTATCGTCTCAAAATATTATCTAATTGTACACAGTGTTTCACTGTATACATATTTCGTATTTTAATATATAATGTCACATGTTATTTTCCCCTCAAATCACTTAATTGGTTGTTTTGTCTGTATATAATCAATTGTTTTTCTTTACTTTTCTTTTCTTGCTTTAAATAGAATACCCAAATAAAGTATATTGATAATGCGTAGAAGCGTTGATAATGAATTAATGATATAGGGTGTTTCATATCATTCCATACATCCACAAATAAATGCACTGAAATTTTCTATTATTAGTTTTGAACAACAATTCCATAATTGAATCCAGTTCTACTCTACAGTTGGCCCCAAGCCTCTCCATTCTCTTTCACTAATATCCCAGTCAAAACAAATCGATTCATGCAACAATGCAAAAAATTTGTCAAATTTGTCAATTTGTCACCGTAGAAATAAATTATGAGTTTCCCGAGCAGAAATTTGTTAGGGTTCAAATAGGGTCCTGATCAGGTTTTTCTTTGTTCGATTGGACTCTGATCATGAATGCTCTATAAAGCTTTTTACCAATCATAGCAGATCGGAAAAGTCAAATTAGACCCTCAAAAGTTCGCCATATTAAACTATAAATAGGGCAAAACACAGTAGGATATTTCGTATTCGTTGAACAGATGAATCAAATACAAATGAATAAACTTAGCTGAACTAAAAATCATATACGAAAAAACCAAATCAGAGTCGGATGTATTTAAATAAGGTTAACCCTAAAAGGAAATTCTAGCTCAGACCCTGAACAGGCCCACATCAGATAGCCCTAAAAGGGTTTCCTGTTTTTGGTCGTGATCACGCCCTTACTGTATTCAGGCTTTACTTAGGTTTGACAGAAATAGAGTATAGCTAGAGCAACGTTGGTGCAATTTAAGCGATTCAAGCGAAGAGCGATTCAAGTATAAGGCACTACCCTTGGTATGAGATACTCTTAGATATAAGACCCGTCAACCAAAACTCAAATAGAAAACACTGTTGTTAGCAGTGTAGGTATAAAAGCAGGTAAACTGACCTCCAGAAACTCACTTCCACTCCAGATCGTAGGAAATAAAATGTCGAATCGTAGCTCCAACTTGAAACGCCGTTCCACGCGGTAAATAAAAAGACATGGTACAAGGATACATATGTATAAAGGCACTCGTATCCTCTGAGATTCCTTTTTTAAGTTATTTTCTTGGGAATAGAATTGAAATCGCCAGCGGTAAATATCCATAGAAATATGCCATGGATTTACCACCACTTACACCATCATCAGCAGATGTTGTAATGACTGAACCGGAGACCGTTTTGATAAACCAATGGAAACTTTCAATAGAACTGGATATTTTGAATAGCATGACCAGTTTTGCTTAGAAAAAGAATACTTCAATTTTAAGAGAGTCAGGACATAAGACTAATTCTCATACATAAGACCTTAGTTAGCAAAAAAAAGTGGAAGCCCAGCCAAACTACGAGACAAACGTGG
The DNA here is from genome assembly GCA_963693315.1 of Diogma glabrata. Taxonomy (NCBI): domain Eukaryota; kingdom Metazoa; phylum Arthropoda; class Insecta; order Diptera; family Cylindrotomidae; genus Diogma; species Diogma glabrata. Next base: position 76,587,482 of record OY856187.1, read on the forward strand.
AGCAGTTCGAGATACCAATACAAATCCACTTCAAGCTTACGTTCTTATTAGAAAAAAATATAAATTATTTGCTGGAAGTACTGGCTGGGAGCTAGTGGTAGCATCAATCTACTTTATTGGAGGTTCAGGTGTTGATGTACTAGTGCAAGCAAAAGAAATTTCATATTCTCTTTGGATGTGACGCAAATGCTCAGAATACAATGGATTTTGTTAGAATGTTTTATTGGAGAAAGTCTGAGCATGGATATTCCTAATATCCATATTTGCACTCAAAACAAAAAACAAATATTGTATCTATTCTATTAATGATCTGGTTCCATTTAAAACGATTGGGAAAAAACCTGGAGAGTACGAACAAAGGAGCAACCACTAGAACCCCTAAAACCACTAAAACACAAGGTGGGTTTTATTCGAGGTTTAAGTATGAGCAAAGAGTTTTTTAAATTAAGAACAAAAGTTCGTTTACCCTTCAACAGAGTAAATAATTCAGCAAAATGGTCGAATATACGAAGGAACAACAATTCCGTAAACATTGTAGTTTCCAGCACACACATACAACAACACTCTTTAATCTAATTATAATTTTATTTCATAATATTTTACTTGACAGATCTGCAAACATTTTTCGAGACATTCAATGATGCTCAAAAAAGTTGTTATGATAAAACAAAATCAAAAGATATATAACAAACACAATTTCATCTTCAACTCGTTTAAGTTATTTTAATCATTGCCATAAAATTTATATTTCCATAAATTTTATAGTAATGACGTTCATCAACATATGAATTATTTTAACCAAATTATAAATCTACCATCATCTATACTTATCTTCTAAGATCATATAAAAATAATAAGAATAACAAGGATAATAATAACTTTTCTTACAAAAAAAAAAACACTACAAAAACAAACGAGAAAGAACCAAAAGGCAAAGAAAAAGATTTACGAACGAAGAAAAACCAAAAGAAAATCTTTCAATGCAAAAAAAGAAAATTAAAATTTTCATTTTATATTATTTTTCCGTATTTTTTTTTCTTCGCTTTTCGCTCTGTTGAATATTTTTTTGTTGTGTTTTGTTGCCTTTCTAATTCACTGAACTGAAATTTAATTTTCAGTTCAATTCCAAAAACGAACAATTTTACAAGTGTATACGTATAAAATGTATGACACAAAGTTAGTGGTGTTAAGCATAAAAAAAAAATTTGGGATAGGCATCGAAATGGTTTTTTCTATCGTTCATAAATTACTGTTAGTGCTAAGCTGGGAGGGATGGAGAATTTTTCTGGTTGAAAGAGTTTTAGTTTTGTTTCAATGAAAGATGGATAACTGAAGATGTAAATCAAGTAGTTGGAAAGTATATCCGGTTCTGAATGTTTTGTAGAACATGAAGATAATTTTTTTTTTTTTTTAAAAGGGGTTGATGGTTAAATCGAACTGTCTCCGAATTAGTTGACAAGCTTAGTTGATTTGTAAAATAAGTTGTTAAAATGTTTATGCTCTAATAATCAATAATCAATAAGTTGAGCTTTAACAACTTCTAACATACAGACATACATGGCATACGTTTGATCACTTCTATTAAACAGATTTTTTATGTTTCAATTTTTGGTTAACAACAACATCAGTTTGAAAATATAATAAATTTCTTTATTTTTATATTTTCTTTTGTAATAATAATAACATTGTATTTTTGTATTCTTGTGCCATCAAGCTGTGATATGCATGGTTTATTGCTTGGATATTCATAATTTTTGTTTATAATAAATATTTCGAACATAATTTACAACACAAGAAAGTAGGGCAATGCATAAACAAGCTATAGTTTTAATTCAATGACATATTGATTACAATGGTTCAAAACTACACAGAAAAGACAAAGCAACAAGACCATGTTTACAGAACATTGTTGAGATAAAAGTCGTTAGCACTCATACAATATGCTTACAATATGATTTTATTTTGAGCTGTTCTGTTTTAAATTGTGACCATGTGACTATGGTCAGAGTAATGTGTCTTATGTATTGATATAAATTTCATAACTCTAAAAAAATTTTTTCAAAATGGTGTAAATGAACTAACAATACCTCATCACTTGTTGTAAATTGTATTGTAGTGGTTATTACATCACCCCCCTCCCCCCCCACCCCCCCTTCACAGCCATGAAGACATAAGTCGTTCCGTCCATAATGATTGATTTTTTCATACCTCGAAATATTTTCTTAATTTTTGTATTACATTGCATTTGTTGAGGAAGACTAGCAACAAAAACAGCATCTGAGAAAATTTCACAAGGTAATTTTAAAGTTTATTCATAAATTAGGTCGGCTAAAAGTGATTTGGTACAATTTATTTAGTGAAAAAGTCAAATTGATAATTAAATTTTTAGCGGAATTGAAAAAATGTGAAATTGCATGAACACAAATGCATGGATTTTAGAGAATATCACTATCAACGAACAGTGTAATGACCAATGATCCTGATAGTGCAATCACTATCAGAAACATTAGGGGAACTGCGTGTCTTGCGAGATTTAATGCCAGCTAGCTTCAATCTTGCGGATTCGAGAATGTATTTTTCCAACCCATCACATATGCAGAAGTGCACACAAACAACATTAACCAGTGAACAGATTTAAATAAGTAAGGACTCTAACGACGAAATTTCAAACGCTATTGTGGTTTGAAATTTCGTCGTCATAGTCCATGGTCCTTACTTATTTAAATCTGTTCTCTGGTTAATGTTGTTTGCGTGCAATCCCGCATTTGTATTGGGCTGTGAAAACACATTCTTGAATCCGCAAGATTGAAACAAGTCGGAATTATATCTCGCAAGGCCCACAGTTCTCCTAGTTTTTCTGATAGTGATTGCTCTATAACGATCAACGTTCATTACACTGTTCATTGATAGTGATGTTCTCCTAAATCCATGCATTTGTGTCCATTCTGTTATAAACCGGTATTCTGTTTCCCGAATTTCCATACAGTCCGTAGAATGTTGCCATCTGTTATCACTCTTTTCGAGCCTGCCATTCGTAAACCCTTCTTACGATGGGAATTAACAATTATAAACTTAAAAATATTCTCTGGCCCAATTCAAATTTAATTAAGTAATATCTCAATGTCAAAGTTAAAACTTAACTAACAGTTTATATCAATGTGGTTTTACACAACGACTTGGTTTTTTAAAAAGGCTTTGTATTTATCTCTTTCGTTTTGGTTTTCTTATTTAATGCAACAACAAAAATTATCCTATGCATTGAAAATCTGCCGTATATAAAAAAAAATGAAAAAACACAGAAAAAATTATTCGAACAAACCGTCTCACAGCATCAAATCATAGCAATAAGGTCCTTAAAATTCAATCATTTATTAATATTGCGAACATTTTTTAGTTTAGGATCCCAAATGAAGATCCCTATTATTGATGACAAAACCTGCGCAGAATCAATATACTTTATCTCGTTATCTGTTCAACATAAAAAAAGTAATTGTTTCTAATAAAAAAAAGTCGGACAAGTGCGAATAAAATTTGCTCGTTAAGGGTTCCGTGAATGTAAAATAACACAATCTAAAAAAAAATTGACATAAGGTTGTGTGGTAAACTCTTTATATTACCAGATCATAGACGCATAATAATATAAATGCTTAATCGTAAACGCCAATTGTAAATTACAATACCATCTACATTTATCACAAATGACATAAAAAATGTTACTTCAGGTTAAATCTTATATCTGCTTATGTAAACTAAATAAGATTTAACCAGCTTGTATTGGTTTAAATTGGAAATAATTTTCTGTAAATTAGCGTCGAAATTATGGGAGTGGGTTTACATACTAAAAATAGCACTTTTTAACAATAATTCAAAAATTATGCATCGCAAAATTCTAAAAATAATTGCAATATTTCTTAAATTAGGTTTAAATTAGGTTTAGGCTCTTTCAAATGACACTTCACAGTTCAAAAAAGAATTTTTGTATCCTCCCTACTCCATCCCCTAAACACACAGAAATATAATTATTTGAGACTTCGCTATAATTTTCGTTCAAAATATACCAAACTTCCTGTCTCTGTGAATTTTTTTTCAATTTTTCTGTCAATCAGTGCCAAACATAGGAGGGGGGGGGGGGGGGGGGGGGTCTGAAAATTGCACTTTTTTGAAAATAACTCAAAAACTGCGGATCGCAAAATTCTAAAAATATTGCAATGTTTCTTAAACTAGGTGCTCTTGCAGACGACATCCTACGCTTGGATCAAAACAACCGTTTTCACCCTTATCCACTTCCATTCCTGCACAGAAATATAATTATTTGAGGCATCGCTATAATTTTCATTCAGAGTTTATTAACCTTCCTGTCTCTATGAATTTTTTCAAAATGTTTGGTCAATTAAGCTCGAAATCCTAGGGGGGACCAACTTTTGTTGCACTTTTTTTTCATAATAATTCAAAAACCATGCACTGCAAAATTCTAAAAAAACTTGCAATGTTTCTTGAATCAAGTGCTTTTTCAAATGACACCCCACTTGACCTGGTTTTAAATTATGTTTTTAACTCTTTTCACTCCCACCCCCCTTAATAGATATAATTATGAGTATTTGACTCTTTTCTATATTTTCCATTAAAAGCTTACTTATTTTCCTATCATTCCAAATATATTTTAAGATTTTCGATAAAGTAAGGTCGAAGTTAATCGAGGCAATAAAGCATAAAGAAAACATAAAGGCTTCACATCGTACTTCTGTAAACAAACGAAAACAACTTTAGGCTAGTTTTATAGGCACCTCAGTTTTTAGGTCCATAGGATTAATGGCTTACGAGATAATCGATATAATGTGAAAAACACGTTGTACTCTCACTAATAGGGTTGGTTATAAAAAACGGAACCCAAAAAAAGAAATTAAAACAACAATTGAAATATATCGAAATGGAAGATCCATTAATTGAGTCAGAATGAAAGTTAAACTAAAAGATGAATTTAGTTATACAGTGAAACGTTGTTTACGGTTAGATATTATTTATGAAATGATATTTAGTTGTTTGATATTACAGAATGAAGGTATGATTAATTACTCCCTACGGTCGTGCTGCAAATTAACTCTTGTTTGGAAAACGCATTCGCACTAGTAATACTATCTACTATTTCCGACTGTTACAAACATTAGAAATAGTGGATTACATGTAAAACGTTTTCTATTGACTATGTTCTTCACTTTATTTTGCCAATTGTCAATATAACAAATAAAACATGGCGTTACTTTTATTTTTATTTTCAATTTGTTTTACATAATTCCCGATGAAACATTGTCAGATTGTTTCATATTTTCAACAATAGTAATAGTATACAATTCTGTTATTTCTTTTTAATTTTATTTAATTCCTTGGTATCTCTACTTTATTTATTTAATTTCTCTTTATATGAAAACACAAAGTCACTGCAGAAATATAATATAACAGATAAATATGACTATCTTTGATCTCTAACATCACCAAAGCAAAGAATAAAAATTTTAATTTTTGGTGTGATGGACCTCAATATATAATCCTCATCAAATTGGTCCTTTTCTATTTTTTGATAAGTCTGTCTCGACACCGTGCATTTTCTATTAATTACTAATAAATAAATGTTTGACGGTCCAACAAACTCCACTATAAGCTTTGTTTCTCCCATATATGAGTAAATATATTGAGGTCCAACTCTGTATAATTTTAACAAAAAAACAAATTTTGATTTCATTTTATTTAAGTTTAAGGTTTCTATTGCTTTCATAATTTTAAGCATTTTTCAATTTACTTGTAGTTCCATGTAAATTGATACAAAAATCCCCTTGCCTTTAATCAAGTAGCTTGTCACGGAATTTTCTGACGTTTTGTTGAGGGTGAAGTTTCAGGCCTTTGAGCGTGAATTTTCTCGGTTATTACAAGCTTGATCTACATGTCAAAGAATTGAAAGTTAATTGAATTGCATGAGATTAAAGAATGTCAACTTTACGGTAAAGGAATGTCAGATTAATGGTAAGGATTTGTCTTAGTAAATTTTTGTATTTTTCTTCTTCAAAATTTTGTTATATAATTTTTCGAATTTTGTTATTAAAAATCGATTTCCTGTAAAAAGCTCAACATTTCTACAAAAATTAACATTCAATAAAATCCGTACGACAATTCCTAAATATGTATATACTCATCTGGATTTACGACAATTTATTAGAATTACGAACGGGTCTGCTGTATGCCATTGAACCTTGTAGCGAATACATCGATCGAGCAAAAGCATATATCGTCGCCATTTTGTAATTTATTTCATGAATAATCTTTTTATTAGTTAGATAAATAAGTTTGATAATGTAGTAGTATTATTTCAGCGTTTTTTGTACCGTTTATGTTCCTCTTAACGTAAATCTCCAAAAACGTGATAATTGTGCAAAAATTACAGTAGGCAAACCCCTCAACTTTAAAGTCAGATAGTTGTTGAAAATCTTATATTAAATGAGCAACGTGTTTTTCCTCAATTTTATTGGATAGAAGAATGCCGACTATTTATACGGATGCAAAGTCTAGAATTTTAAGAACTTCATTCATGATCCGCTAAAATGTTTGGACATTCTACATTTAGTTATATTCGAATAACCCAAAACAAGTAATAATTTGACAGTCGTAAAAACTTGTCGTAAATAAAAACAACTGGAACATCGATACAACGTTTTCTATTAAAATCAACATGTACCGTTTTTGTTCAATCCTTCGTAGTATTAACAGAACCTTATATAAACGACGAACCTCATTAATCCACTTTAAATTGATGTATCAATAAATACTGTACGAAAAATTGTTTTATACGTAGAAGTTGGACATTGAGGGTCCAGATTATTAATGAGTTTACAAAAATGTTATTTCATATTTCAAATAATATTTCTTGGAAGTAATATTAAATATGAAAATCGGTATATGAAATTCAATTTTCGGTTTCTCAAGCACAAAACAATGTAAAAGTGAAAATCTTATAAGCTTCCTACGTATTGTTGTTGTTGTTTCATATAATGTAAAATACAATTATTTATTTTAGTGAAACCTTCAGTCAATATTGAAGAACTACGAGCAATATTTTTCATATATTTGGAAAATTATTTTTCAGAAGAGGGATTTATGGGATATGTTTTTCGAATTATAATACATCGAGTATTTTATTTTTCTGTTCCATGGTTTTGATTCAAATCAATGCTATACAAATTCAATCATTTTTGGTTATTGGATTTGATTTTCATTGGAAAAATCTGTAAATGTTGAGTTTTCGAAACAAAATAGATTTGAAGTGATTCGAAAATACAATTGTGTTATATTTACTGTTTATAGAGCTAACAGTTAATTCTTGTGGCTTTAAGTGCTAACGTTTAAGTGGGATTCATTTTTGGAGCAATCGATCGATTCGTTTTTGGCGCAGTATCTGAATAACCAATAAAAACTCAAACTTTTCCTTTTCATTCCTGCTCTTTATGTAACATTGTCTCTACAATTAAATGGATGATTGTTTTAAACGAAAAAAGCGATTACATTTGAGAACAAATTTGTTCCAGTATCAAACACAAAAATATTTGGCTCTGGTTAGAGAAAAAGATCACAAAAAGAAGTAGTAAACGTGACCAAAAATACTATGGTCTATTCTTTTAAGACGTTTAGGGTTAAAAGTAACCTTATTGGTATCTTGATAAATACAATGGACAAAGAGGGCCACATAATTTTTGAAAACTAGGATAGAATGGAAATGGTCTGGAAAGTCAATTTCTAGTTCATCCCTCAGCTGCATTTAAAATCTGCAGTGATTTAGCAACACGTAATTGTTGTTAAAAATCTTCTATTTAACTCATATATTTTTTGTATGGCTCTTGATTGAAAAAGTGCTTGCTTTGTTCTAACATAATTTGATACTCACAAAAGTTCTTACCCAAATAAATGTTAAACCATAATTATAACTTTATTAAGCCTAAGTACAATAAATATCAAACCTTAATACCCACCACATTTCAAACTCTATTCTAAACATATTCCCTTGCTTTCTATACTTTTTTATCGTAGAATAATAACTAGTTTTTATAAATAAATCGAATATAACCTAAAATTGAAAACGGAACCCAAAAAAGGAGAGATGATTTTTAATATCCTTAGTAAACAAAAAAAAATAATTCATATTAATGTCCCTATTTTTCAATATTTCGAAAAACAAGCAAGGAAGTCTACAAACACAATATACAAACAGAACAGAATAACAACTCTAGGCGGAGTAGTTTCTGGATACTCAAACCTTTTCCATTACAATTTACATTAAAAATAAAATATTCGAAACTATAAAAAAAACTGTTCTGCCAGAAATGAAAAGGTCGAACTGGATCAAATATAATAGTAATGGGTTTGCTTATAAATAATATATTGATGTTAAACAAAAAAATTTAGGGTTCATGAAACGAATATAATAAATTTGCGTATTTATATCGATGTGTAGGATAAACCACGTTTGGGAACAAGAAAACATAGAAAACATAGTTTATTTGATTTCTTAATTAAAAATGTTTTTATCGATACAATATAATCAAGGATAAACGATTGTCAAACCAATACCACAAAAATAATAATACCATATACTACTCTAATAAATTACCTAGGTTTTAGTTTTTGTGGTTTTTGGATGATCGGAGTTTTTTAATTTAGAACTTATTTAGTTTCTGGAACAAAATATTAAAACCGAAGTTCCTCAAATTATTTTAATTTTTAAGTTGAAAATAAATCACTACTTACCGATCACATTATATCCTTAATCTGTAATTAAAAAAAAATTTTGTTATTAAAAAAATGTTTAAAGTTATGAAAAAATAATACATTGATTCCGCACTAGTGCATAATGAAATAATAAAAATTAAATATTGTCACAAAACACATAGTGTAAAACTCGCAAAAAAATGATTATATACTGGCAGAATATTAATATCATTCTGTGCTCGTAATACAATATGCAATTATATAACTGATTATTAATGAAAAAATTAGTCCATTTTTTAATTTATTGTTTACAGTTTACTCAAAAACAAAAGACCTCAAGCTAAACTTTGAGGTTTCACCTCTTAATTGTTTTAATTTCTTCTGTTAACCATGTCAAGCAAAACTCAAACAAACAAATTAACCACAACGAAATCTTAAGGTTTACACAAACAAATTGGAGTTGTAGGTTAATTATTGTTAACTTGTTTGTTTAGAACATAAATAAAAATGGAAAATAGAGAAGAAAAGTACAAATAGTTAATTTATGGGTTTTTTGTCTTGCACACCATTAAAGGGTAAATTTGTGGTTTTGCTATTACGTATTACCCGACAAACATTATTGTGCATCGTGCAGCGCATATTTTAAATTTAGTTGAAGTTTAAAAGTTTTTGAGTGTGTGAAAAGTATTAGAGTGCTGTACATATTTGTTTTAATTTAACCAGAGTTGACAATTTTGTTTTATTCGAGCACTGATTTCACTCCTCAAAATAGTATTCATAAATTAAAATGTTTATAATTTCAATATCATTCTTGCTCAAAGAGCGAAATTTTTAGTTGTTAGATTTCACTTCTTTCGAGTTTATATTTTACTTATTTTATTTTTCGTTTTTTCATCCATTTGCGAAAAGTGTTACTCGCTCTAAAAGAACGAAGTAAAGGAGTGATATAAAAACGCTTTTAACGAGCAAAGAACTTTCAGACGTAAACACATAAATATTTGATGTATGACTTTAATAACTACGATCTTCTAACGTAAATATGAGTTTTGCCTCGACTAATATTTTGGTAACGTCATTAAGACAAATGATGATTTCGGTCATTATTTCAAGTTGTAAAATGAAAATGGGTGTGTGTGCATTTGTATATGAAGCGCTCATATATCCGCCAATTTTTTAAAGATACAATTAAATGAAAAAATTCAGAATTCAAACAATTTAAATATTTGTGTCACATATAAAAAATAATTTTAATTTTTTCCAATTTTTTTAATATTATAAAAAATAAATTTAAATATTAGTTACCCGACATGGAAAATGATTAGCAAAATATATTAAAAAAATATAATAATCTGTTTGAATCACTAAAATTAATTATTCAAAGTGCCCATTTGTTATTTGTGCATGTTTTCATTACCATCACAAAAAAATTTCTTTCGTTCATAATTTTAGATGAAAATATAATAAAATTCATCAATTTATTAAAACGAAACTCATATCATCTCATAAAAAGTCAAATGAAACGAGTCATTTTAGAAAATGTTAAACTACTTTCTTACGTTCCCTTTTTTATTCTTTGTTTATTATTATATCATTAAATAAATTTCGTTTCGCTTCGTTTTTTATTATTCGTGAAACATGCAGCTAACGTTTATGTACACATATGTGCTAAGGCGTTTTATGACATGTGCATGGTATGGTGCACATAATGTTCATGACAGGTATTATGCACAATTTTGCGCATGGTGATTTTGTAGCATGCACCATTAATGCACATTTAACAAACTTTTTTCAAGATTGTTTTACGGGTGAAAAGAATCAATTTTTGTAAAAGCTAGACAACCATCCGTAAACTAGTAACACGGAGTTCGACAGTCAAAACATCTCGTTGTTCGTTTAAGGTATCATAACCAGATTTTACAAATTACAAAGATCATAAGATCATAAAAAAATTTAAAAAGTCTGGTGCTCATCAACTAATCTCTTTGGTACCTGATGACGATTGGTATTTGTAAGATAATATCAAATAAATCTGGACTAATTAATTTATATTATATCATGATACGAGGTGTGTTAAAAAAATAACGAGAATTTTTAAATTTCGCGGGCTTGGAGAGTCCGATTGTGAAATTTTTTTTTATTATGTTGGTATACATGATCCTTAAGTATGATAAAATTTTCAACTGTTTCCATTGTTTACTTTGTCTGTGATAGCCACTAATGTTAAACGTGTTTTTATGAGCTTGGCGATTTTCGTTTGTTAAAAGAAATTTATAAACCCTTTCTGTACGGCGCAGCGCTAAAAAATTTTATTAATGTGTGGGACGGGCCCTTGCCACATATGGTCTTCGAAAAACAGTTCAATTCCTTCTCTTTTCAAAAAAATCACAATTAACACAAAATAGACAACCCCTATTTAAAACGAAATACACTATTTAATACAAAAGACACAATTAAATCATAAGCCCACAAAAATTAATTTTAAAACGTTATAATACGGATTTATTTTCTTGGTATTTTTTTATTACTACAAGTTTTCGCAAATTTATTTTAATTGAACATTTTTTTTTATAAACTTTAAGCAAAGGAAAAAAATTATTAAATTATTTATAAAAATTATAAAAATATACTCATAATTTTATTATTGTTGTATATCCAGATCACCATCAAAACAAAATCCTCATCTAAATTTGCTTGTTGAAATCCAAGCTGCAGCAAAAGCTTTTTAATATTATTTTTCTTCCATAGATAGGTGTGCTGCTGTTGACCACCAAAACTGAATAGACTTTTTATAAACATTTTAATTTCCATCCTGCCCAAATTAATAAATTTTTTTACTCTCCAGAAAAATTCTCCAATATTTACATATATATATGGTCTGGTTGGTTGCACTGCCTCATATCATTTAGATTAAGGCATATGTTTTATACATCATGATTCAAAAATTACAATTTTCCTTTAATATTGGATGAATGAAGCAATCTATGGTCTTTGGTAGGTTTAAAATTCTTAAAATTCTTCATAATAATCTTCTTTTTGTCCTGTGACTCGTCGTTCAGCTTCGTTCGATTCTTAACGTACAATCATTTCGAGTTCAGTTCATTTTATTATTTTTTCTTGTTTAAAATTTTCCCTTATCCTGTAGTTATATATTTAACATAATTATACTTAACAATTAATATAATAATTCTTTTTCTTAAAAGTTAGTTTTAATATTAGGATATTTTTCGAATTTTTTATAAACAAAAATACAAACGGCTTTTTTAATTTCTCATTTCAAATTAAATTTAATAAATAAACAAGAATTTGATACAATTAAAATTGCAAAAAAAAAGATTAATTTTATTACATTCAACAAAAAAGAAACGTAAATTTATTAATGAAACAACTGATTTTCAAAAAAAAGGATTGGTTGGACAGTAAAAAGAATATATTTAATTGATAAAAATATTAAATTGAAAATGATGATAGATTATGATTTGAAACAAACACAATTAACACATATTGAGTGGACTTGGTAAATACCCATAAAACATAAATCTTGTCGCGTTACAAATTGATCAAAGAATTGGTGTCAAATTTTGCGTAAAAATGGAATAAAGTGTAACAAGGTGTGTGAAATGTTAACAAAGGCCTATGGTGAGTCTGCTATGAGTAAAGCAAGAGTTTATAACGTTTCCAAGAAGGCCGTGAAGACGTTGAAGACCAACGCCCTCGACGCCCCGGCACATCAACAACCGATGAAAACGTAGAAAAGGTGAAATAAATGGTTATGAACGATCGCCGAATCACAATTAGAGAAGTCGCTGATGATGTTGGCATATCAATTGGATCATGTCATAACATTTTTCCAATGTTCTTTTTCCAATGCTTACACTTCATTACTTGTTCGAGAATTTTTGGCCAAAAACAATACTGTAACGATGCCCCAGCTTCCATATTCACCAGACATGGCTCCCTGTATCTTTTTCCTATTTCCCAAAATAAAGAGAACCTTAAAGGGTCATCGTTTTGCAGCCATAGATGACATTAAAGCGCATCGCTGAAAGAACTAAAGGATATCTCAAAGATCGAGTTTTAAAAGTGTTTCGGGGATTGGAAGAAGCGCTGGCAAAAGTGCATAATCTCTAATGGGGACTATGTTGAAGGCAACAATATCAATGTAGACAAATAAATAAATAATTTGTTTAAAAAGTGGATATTCTCGTTATTTTTTTTAACACACCTCGTATGTTATGTTTTTATGACAACGTATTCATGTATCGTGCTAGCTTTCTAATACGTTTGACTTAAGTTAAGTTTCTATGTACTTTGGTATTAGTATACTTCTTTACCTGAACCTAAAAATCAAAAAATTTATATAAAACTCCAACGGTGAGCTTAGGATTTAATCCTTGTACATTATAGCAAAACATTTTAAATTTTACAACGACCAACTTTCAACATTTTATTAAACTTCAGTTTTATTTTAATCATTAAAGCTTTAATTAAGTATACAAAACACTACACAAAATTCATCTAAAGCTTAATTTTCTTGACATTAATGATTATTTTTATATTCATTTCACTACTCGTAAATTTTTAATGTACTCGTATTTTGGTAGATATATAGTTATATATAGTTTTATTAAAAATTTTAATTTAACGACGTTCCAGTCATTGAAACTTCGTGCGTTCAAAATAAGGATCCTATCCATGTTCACAGTTTTGATCGAATTCTATTTGCTCCATTAAATCAGACCACCAATAACAAAAACAACAACAAAAACAATAGTTAGCATATTTTTACGACAATTATTATCATCTCATTTCTTATACATGAAAATCTAAACGTTATCTCCTTTCTTATGTACATACATCTTATAAAATTTCAGTGTTTACCATCCTATTTTTGTTTTTATATAATGAATATGTGTAATAAGAAAATTTTTTATGACTTTTCCCAATTTTATGGTTAAACGAAAAATTATATTGACTATTTAAATGAAAATATCCATAAACGTTATACGTTCGTTTCGGGTTGTATGTACGTATTCAGTATGGTTTTATGGTTATCTAGTGATTTCAATCAAATTAAAATTATATAATTTGAAGATTGAAAGAAAAAATGATTTATTGATGTTCTCTTCCTTCGGCTTTTAAGTTTTTGTTTGTTTGTGAATCATTGAAATGGGGGGATCGAAATGTTAAAAAGAAATAACAAAAGTACCACCCCAACTCAATAGTAAACAAATCACGAATTTTTATCTATAAATCATTCGATTTCAATTCTAGTTTGGTTTCAGGACGATGGAAAATAAATACTTAAAAAATAAAAACGAAAATAGAAAATAGACAAACAAAAAAATAAAGAATCAAATACATTTTGAATGGTCATTTATATTTTATTCTTGTGTCATGTCACATTCGATTAACTTTTGATTAATTACTTTTTATTTTGTGTTATTTGGACAGATAATCGAACAAACAGTATATTTGGAAAACTCCAGTTATAGCATTTTAAACAAACATATGACCAATTTCAGTAATGAATAAAAAAGATCCCTTGCTAATCATTAAACGAGTATTTCATATCTTCAACAGCTAGATTCCATGCTCCATTCTCCATTCTCCATTCTCCATTCTCCATTCTCCATTCTCCATTCTCCATTCTCCATTCTCCAATCTATATTCTGCATCCTCCATTCTCCATTCTCCATTTATCATTCTCTATTCTCCATTCTCAATTCATTATTCTCCATTTTTCATCCTCCATTCCCCATTTTCTATTCTCCATGCTCCATTCTCCATTCTCCATTCTCCATTCTCCATTCTCCATTCTCCATTTTCCATTCTCCATTCTCCATTCTCCATTCTCCATTCTCCATTCTCCATTCTCCATTCTCCATTCTCCATTCTCCATTCTCCATTCTCCATTCTCCATTCTCCATTCTCCATTCTCCATTCTCCATTCTCCATTCTCCATTCTCCATTCTCCATTCTCCATTCTCCATTCTCCATTCTCCATTCTCCATTCTCCATTCTCCATTCTCCATTCTCTATTCTCCATTCTCCATTCTCCATTCTCCATTCTCCATTCTCCATTCTCCATTCTCCATTCTCCATTCTCCATTCTCCATTCTCCATTCTCCATTCTCCATTCTCCATTCTCCATTCTCCATTCTCCATTCTCCATTCTCCATTCTCCATTCTCCATTCTCCATTCTCCATTCTCCGTTCTCCATTCTCCATTCTCCATTCTCCATTCTCCATTCTCCATTCTCCATTCTCCATTCTCCATTCTCCATTCTCCATTCTCCATTCTCCATTCTCCATTCTCCATTTTCCATACTCCATTCTCCATTCTCCATTCTCTATTCTCCATTCTCTATTCTCCATTCTCTATTATCCATTGTTCATTCTCCATTGTTCATCCTCACCATGACATTCAAACATCTCTTCAAAGGAAAAAAACATTCACATTTCTTCCATACTGTTGGAAGCTCATTTATTCTTTCTTTTTTATGTACATCTCTATTTTACAGCTATGAAGTAATATGGATGAAATTTCGACTTCATCGCATGGTTCTTGGAACTTGTTATAAATTTGTCAAAGGCAGTACGTTTTTCATTTGTTTTTTGGAAAGAATAATAATCGCTCTGTCACCCAAAAACTGTTTTCATTCCTGTTATTCTTTTTTGTCTAGCTTGTGTAAAAAAATTTATTCCAAATAATTTGTATTGTATACCAGCTTAGTTTCTCCCCAGTCCCTAAACCAAGATTAAACAGAAGGTAGAATAATGAATGCACAACATCTCTGTGTTTGACATGAAAACACGTACTAATAAAACTTAAAAGTACTCATTTCCCAATATATGTCGATTTATTAGTTAACTTTAATAGCAACAAAAAACTTAGTTACATAATCATAAGTTGCTAACATCACATCAAAGCTCACAATATTTAAATAATACTATTTATTTAAAATTTATTAAATATCAAATTAAAAAGCTTTCAGATACAATGAATAACAAATATTTATCAAAAAAATTTTAATCCGGATTTTAAAAGCTTTAAATATATTTTCGATAAATCTCAATAACATAATTTGTTTTTTTTTCTCAATTCATTATTTTTTTGTAATTTATTTCTTTTAAATTTTATTTCGTACACAAAAACTTTAATATGAAGGAAAATGAAGAAAAGCACAAAATAATTGATGTTCAACAAAACATTTTATGTATTTAAAAGCTTAACATATGTTAACAGACTTAATATACTTGATAATGTACTTATGTAAATTTTTTTGTTTCAATATTTAAAATTGTACATGCAAGTGGGGTATGTGGTGGTGATTTAGTGTAATGTACACGCTTATCTATCGATATATCAGGTATTGGGGAATATTTGTAGGGATAAGGCGATAAAGTTTAAAATCGAACGTTTGCAAAATCGAATGGTGTGGTATATGTATAAATTGTGTTAACAAGATGTTGTTCATCATGAAACTTAAGAGTATGGTGCGAAAACAAATAAATCAATAAAGCATAAAGGAAAAAGCTTCATAATTTAATGTTTTATTGCAAATTAGTTGTGGGAATATGGGATTATTTATTTTTGGCATTTTCTTTTTATTTGTATGTCATTCGTCAAGATTTGTGTCAACTCATTTCTTTGGATTTAAAAAAGAAACATAGGTTCTTGTCTATTGTGCAAGTTTTTTGTTTCGGAAGATCACGTTTAAATATTATATTCTGAAGGTTTGACCGTGTTATGAAAATTATTTTTGTTCATCCTTTACTTCCACAAATCGTTTATTTATGTAAGTTTTTTGTACGGAATAACTCTCATATTACAAACTCATTTATAGATAATTTAATTTAATTGGATAACCATTGTTTTGTGTTACATGCTAATGTTAAAGAAGAAAAATTGCAATGTTATTTAATCTGAATTTAACAAAGTTAACTATGCTGTTAATAATTAGAACCCTTAAATTCCAACCATCTCTAGTTTCAAATAATTTCAATAATTTCAAAGACAAAAAACTAATTCAATTGAATCAATCAAACCTTTCCTTTCTGTCAGTTACTGCACAAGCGTTAAGGGACATAAAGAATTTATTCATATTTGATTTGGAAACAATGTCTGTCAATCAAATCTATTGTTCAATCAATTAAATTTATTCTTTATTTTCTTATTTTCTGATCGTGTTATATTCATTTTTACATGTTTCTTTGACATATATATAATAATGTCTTATATATTGACGACTCCAATTGAATCAATTATTTTTTAATAGTTGAAACAAGACGAGTCGTTAAAAAATAGTAAGTTGTGGGTCTACTGCGTTTGGGTTTTCCAAACGTGTGTCAAACCTAAATAGCCCATACCCATGGGATAAACCTAAATAGTCCATAATATAGTCAGCAAGCCTCTGCCGGTTTCATGAATTGATGATTACCACATATTTTATTCTTCGTGAGGCACCTATGTTTGACGAGTCCACCCACCTTTGTATCTGCAATTTTTCTCGATTTGGCCGTTTTTTCGTTCGGCAATTGCCGAAACATAACGGTTGTCCAAGTGTCTTGTAAATTCACTGCTACAATTTTGTTTAGAATTTGTTTTAGAAAACGAAGTTAATCTTGTCCGAAAAAAAGTTGTGTGCTATTGTCGAGTCCAACAATTGACATTTTGGCATGTTTGAGTTGTCGTACGCCACAATATCGGACAAGGTTACCCTCGTCTTCCTAAAACAATTTCCACCCCTTATTATTTAAAAACAAAATTGTGCTAATGAATTTACAAGACCCTCGGACACTCGGAAAAAGTGACCGAATACAGAAAAATTGTAGATACAAACGTTGTCGGACTGGTCAAGAACAGGCGCTTCAGAAAGTACAAAATATATGGTAATCATCAAATAGATTTTGTATTGAATAAACACTAATATGTTTTATTACAAGCATGAAATAAAATTAATATTATACGAGTATTAAAAATGAGTTTAGCGAGTGGTTTAAATTTAAACGAGTAAATATTATTATTCTGTGCGAGTCTAGTGTTAGACTCGGACAGAATGATAATATTTACTTGCATGAATTTAAATTTTAAACCACTCGCCACTTAGAAATAAATTAGAAATAATCGTAATACGACAACTTTTATAATCGTACCAGGCGAGAATAATTAAAATTTCTGAATGAGGTTGTTTGAATTTTTTTGTTGACGCTTTTCTTTAAGCAATTACCTTGGCATTATTTTCTTTGTTATTTGTTCTTTCATAGGAGTACTAGATTGGCAGCTGCCTCGAAGTATCCACAACAGATACGGGCGTACTCTGGGAAACGTGATGTGGAACGAACGGTTGAGGTACCCAATCCTTTCGTAGTAGTGAAGCGTTATAGCAAATAGGCAATCAAACCCTGTGCGTCTGTACTCCATGTAGGAGCTGCACAAAACGACGTCTATTCTCCATGTTAGGGGCGGTCAAAAATCTTGATCTTTTCCTCTAGGTGACAGAGTATAATGAAACTTAGTGCGGGGGGCAAACCCCGTTATCAACCCATGAGCGGTGAAGAAGAATCAAACGTTACGGTGAAGGGAATCGGAAACCCAGTGCTGGCGACTAGAGGGAGTGCGCAAGCAGGATCCCAGCTATCGAGATCAAGCAACTGCAAACGAGAGGTACTTTGACTACAAGTTCAGTTGGTAGAGAAAGTAATCACGTACTGAAACCAAATCTAAACAAGGAACTTGATGTGCAAAATCCGTTAGTCGAGAAGCAAGTGAATCGGAAATGAACGATAATCTAAATATCGGCAAAGCTATCTGAAGACGAACAAACGCATTTGAGTATCTAACAGATGAAGAGGAATTGGAAAGAGAAACAGATTGGATACTGAAAAAGACTAGGCCAAGTAAGAAAAGCAAAAAGAAGAAAGCTGGAGTTTTCCCTGAGTATGCGCCCTCAAGCACTAGTCAGCCGCTAGATGCACATTCAATTGATAAAAACAAAGTTATTCAAACATAAGAAACGAGAGAGAAAAAGCTCCCGCCAGTAACTGTAACGGGTGTTTCAAGTCATGCGGAAATAAAAAACATAATGAAAATAGTAACGGATAAAGAGTACAAAATTGCTGTTCTCAACAACGATGTATGGAAGATCAGCACATCAAACTCTGATGCATATAGAAATTTTACAATGAAACTAAACATTGACAAATATCAATGGGTTACATATGAAAACAAAAATTAACAAACAATCAAGGTAATGGCAAGAAGACTACATCCCACTTGCTTGGCCAATGATATAATTGAAGATCTGATAAGTAAAGGACTTAAAATCTTAGATGCTGTTAACATCATCAAAAAGGAAAGAAAAACCAACGAAAATCGATCCAAAACTAGCAATAAAGAAGACTTCCTCTTTTTATGTTAACATTCGAACGAAATGAAAATATAAAAGATATTTATAATATAAAAGGGATACTCAATATGAGAGTGAAAATTAAACCTTTAAAGAAAGACTCTATGAGAATACCACAATCCAAGAAGTGTCAAGGCTATAATCATACACAAAACAACTGTGAACGTGAACCAATATGTGTCAAATGTGCCAGCAAACACTTAACGCAAATATGTACAGTCAACGGAGACACCATAGCCAAGTGAATGAATTGCAAGGGAAAACATTCAGCAAACTATAATGAATGTGAAGTTGCTATCCAACTCCAAAAAATAAGAGATAAAACGCGCAAGCCACCACAAAACAAGCAAAATAACGTTGTTAGATCTAATGAACTATACCAAGAGATACTGCGTGAGCAATCAAAGAGCGCGAAAGATGGAAAATCATACGCACAAGTTCTCAACGGCTCAGAACTGCATGGAAGTAATTCTAAGGCAGCTAGATGAACAAAGCAACCTAAACGAGTTAATCAACCACACCACAGAAGTTGAAATGTTTTTGAAGTAAGAAAAATAGATATTTTTCTAGTATCAGAAACTCATTTTGTTAAATCCATATATAAAAATACCTGGATATTGTTACGATTGCAGAAAAATCTAGACGATTACTATCCGGGAAAATTAAATCAACAAAATACTACAACAAATTAATGAAATGCATAGTGTTGTTGTTGTATTTCGTAGAACTTTGGTCGACAATGAATAAAATTGAATGATTTTATGAATTAAGTCAGCATAAGGTAAATTAATCGAATATTCTACTATTTTCTCAAGGTTTCTAGAAAGTGACCTCGTATTGTCTAGAATTAAGCGGAGTAGTATAAAAGCAGTTGCCTGTTGTTAATTAGAATTAGTTTTATTTTAAACCTGCAACGGTAAAGTTAAAATTATAAAAGTGATATTTAAATTATTTTTTGTGAATAAAGTTTTAAGTATTATTGAGAAGAAATATTTTGTGTATTATTTTGAACGTGATGTACTGTAAATTTCTACAATAAACCGTTGAAGTTTCTGAAGTTGTTAAAAGAATATTCTAGTTAGGAATATTGTTTGCTGTATGGTTTCCTGTTGTTGTGGAATAATTAAAGAGTTGAATATTTAATAAAACTTGGTGTTCCGGCCTACTAATCAGTGATTGAAGCCAGAAAGTGATTGGGATTTGCGTTTATCGAATTGTGAGCTAGGCCAATTTGAAGTAATGTTTGAAAAACGTAACAATATAAAATTTATCATGCAATTTATCCAGCAGAAAAAGCGAAAAAAGGATCAGCAACACTAGTCAGAGATACCATAAAGCACCATGAAGGCACGTAAAATTTGACAAACAACGGGATCTCCAGAACAGAAAACTATTTTAAGTAATCTGTGCATACAAGTAAAGACAGTTATTAAAGAAGCAAAAAATGAGTCTATTAACAGATTTCTTTCTAGTCTTTCTAGTAATAAAAGCAATGAGTACTCACTCTGGACTGAAACAAAGTTACTCAAAAGACCAGTAGCACAGATCCCTCCGATTAAAAACGATGGTGAAACATGGGCCAGAAGTGCCCAAGAAAAAGCAGATCTATCTGCAGAGTTACTAGAGGGCACTTTCAAGTCATTTGGTCGACTGACAGAAGACAAAAATATAACGAAAGCGAACAAAACTGATTCACAACAAATATCATATGTAACATTACATCAACTAAAAGAAGAAATACGTACCAGTTTGGTTCCAAAAAAGGCCACAGGCTACGATTTAGTCACCAGTAAAGTTGTTAAAATGCTACCTGATAAAAGTATGCGCAAACTACTTCATATCATTAATGCAGCATTCCGATTAAGGTATGTACCGAAGCAATGGAAAGTAGCAGAAGTGATTATGATCCTAAAACCGAATGAATCACCATATGACAAAAACTCGTATAGACCGATATCATTTGAAAAACTTTTTCTTAAAAGACTTAAGCTAGTAATAGAAAATAGAAACCTTAAACCTTCGCATCAGTTTGGTTTCAGATAAAACCACTCTATCATCGAACAAGTGCACAGGATCACGAATATTATTGAAGAAATATTTGAAGCCAAAAGGGTATGCTCCGCAGTCTTTCTTGATGTCGCTTGATAAAGTATGGCATTGTGGCTTAAAGTATAAACTGCATAGAGATCTGCCCAAACAGTTTTATGAAACTTTGAGCTCTTATTTAGATGACCGCCACTTTAGAGTCAAATATGATGATAATTATTTCACATTGCAAAAGATTGATGCAGGAGTCCCGTAGGGTAGTGTCCTAGGACCGGTACTATACCTAAGCAAATCAACTATTGCAACCTTTGCAGATGATACCTCAATTTTGACCACGAGAAAAACCATAGAAGAAGCAACTAGCAAACTGCAATACGCTACTAATATAATTCACAACTGGACAAAAAGATGGCGAATTAAGTTGAATGAAACAAAATCTTCTCATGTTAACTGCACTACCCAAAAAGTAAGCCAAATACCTC
Organism: Diogma glabrata; assembly: GCA_963693315.1. NCBI lineage: Eukaryota > Metazoa > Arthropoda > Insecta > Diptera > Cylindrotomidae > Diogma > Diogma glabrata. Next base: position 76,609,167 of record OY856187.1, read on the forward strand.
TGAAAATCAACTCAACACAAGTTGCTTATGCAAACACAGCAAAATATCTAGGTATGACACTGGATGCTAAACTAAGATGGAAGGAACATGTTAAAAAGAAAAAAGAAGAACTGAATTTGAAATTCAGAAAGACGTACTGGTTACTTGGAATAAACTATGTACTAGCTATTCAAAACAAACTGCTTCTGTTTCGTAAATACTAAAACCAGTGATGGACGTATGTTATCCAACTATGGGGCTGTACTAAGAAAACGAATGCAAAAGTTATCCAGTCGTTCCAAAACAAAGTCCTGCGTTGCATTGTTAATGCCCCGTGGTACATCAAAAACGATGACCTCCATAGGGACCTAAAGATAGAGTTCGTGAAAGATGAAATAAAAAAATATGCGATTAAACACACCACGCGTATTCGAGTACATGAAAATATTGAAATACGCCAGCTAATGGATGTGCCCGTTGCTGAAAAATGGCTTAAAAGAACGAAGCCACTAGATTTGATCTTATAATCAAAAGCATACTTAATAAATGTCAAAACATGTTTATGACCGATCTAAATAAAATCGAAAAATAATAGTACATTAGGCGCTTTCCAATCGAGTGAATTACTGAATGATTCACTTAAACTGAAAATAGAGCCATAACAACAAAAAAACAGCAATTTTTTGACATTTAAAAAATACATAACCAAAATCGAAAATTTAGACACAATTTATTATACACAATTTTAACGTTTGACCACAAACCGTTAATAAAAAAATATGAATATGTTGAACTGATGAACCTATTTTTTCCTTCACTTTATTCAATTCAAATCAGTTCTGTAGTAGCTCAGTTTATGTTCAGTGGAATCTGAATATTAACATTGGAACATACAAATTCCGGAATACAATTCAGTTTAAGTGAATCATTCAGTAGTTCACTCGATTGGAAAGCGCTTATTATGATGCAAGGACGTAAAGTAAAGGTTTTTGGACGTAAGTGGAGTTTGCGAATCGAGGCGCCAGCTGAGATTTCCACCCACATTAAGTTCAAAATGGCTTACGTCCTTGCATCATGTACTATTTTTTATTCGACGCAAGCAAAATATTTGAGAAAATTGTTTAATCTTAATCAAAATTAAAAATTGTATAAATTTTGAAATAAAAACATATTGAACAAGTAGCCTTTGAATAATATATTTGTTATTTCTTTAAGCTCAGTTATTTCGTTAAGCAAATGCTGCCAGCATTTTTAAGGCATTTTATTGCTATATGCTTCGCATCTATTGCACCGAGGCAGTTCGGAAAGTTCCAAATAGTATTAAAATCATTCGCATTTTTTGTTAATGACTCTTTCGTGAAACTGGGAACTTCAGTTTCTAGTACTGTGCAAATGGCAGTACACACCTCATCCAATATTTTCCCAAAATGCTGTTTACTAATGACATATACTGATGCCATATGTCGTTGAATTGAGCCGGAAGCAAAATATCTGAACACGGTAGAAAATTTACAAATATTTAAAAACATAATAAATAACTAAACTTATATCAGTACAACAGCAAGCTTCTCTTTAGGAGTGATTTCGTTCTCTACAAACTGTGTAGACGTTTTATTTTTTAGCTTCAGTTTTATCTGTATTTTTGTGGAGATCTTGTTAAAATTTAGCTTCGTGCAGAATACTGAGCATTACAAACAAATCGTATAACTATGACAACAAAGAATAACAAATATTTTAATAGGATTAGCAAATTTGGAATTGAAAGGTTGCCTTGATAAAAATTTCTATATTTTGGACGCAACTATGACAACAAAATATATGGTTAAAAACTGACACTACAATGGTTAAGGCGCAAAAAATAGCCAAAATAAAATGAGAAAGAAAGAAAAAAATAGCTAAGGAGAGAATGAAAAACCAACAAAAAAGAAAAAAATCGGAATTACAGGTTGTTGCTTTTTCATTCTCTCTTTAGTTATTTTTTTCTTTCTTTCTCATTTTAATTTGGCTAATTTTTTCGCCTTAGTCATTGTGGAAACCATACATTACGACCGCAAATCACAGTAATAAAGTAACACTTTAATATGCAGGCGAATAAAATAGTATATTATTTAATTAGGAGCTAAAGTGCTACTTTTTGTTTTGAGTCTATAGTTTGAACTATAGACGATCCAAAATAGATCACATTAGTTTCGAATTAAATACACTTTTTTTTCGGCATACGTTTAAATTTTTTATAAATATGAAATTATAATACATCAAAAATTTATAAATATGATTTATTACCGTCATAATTACGTCCAAAAAGTAAAAAACATTTAAATCTGTATACATAAAATTTTTTATCAAAGCAAGCGCCAATTCCAAATTTCATTACCCAAACAAACTATTTGTCATGGTTTGTTATCATAGTTACATACAATAATTCAAAATTTTATAATCCAATCAGAATCAATTTCTTATTTTTTGTTGTCATAGTTATACAATTTGTTTGATGTTATTGGTGAAATTGAATGATGTCATTACAGTTTAGAGAATTTCATTTGGTTAAATTAAAATAAAACTAAGGCAAAAAGTTTTCAGTTGTAATTTCCCAAGAGCGGTGATAATTCGAAATAATTTTTTGCCAAAATTTCGAAAGCAAGTATATTGATAAAAGCACGAGGCCGTAAGCCAGGGGTTTTTATCAATACTACTTGCTTGAGGAATTTTCCCAAAAATTATGAGAATTTAACAACGAACGAGGGGAATTCGTTTAGAAAATTTTTGGCCATTTTTCATTTCTTTATATATTTTTTATGAATTATACGCGGGCCTACTGTGATTTTAGTTAATTATTTCAAAATTAGACTGATAATTTTTAATATCCCAGTGGGCCAGACGTTTAACTATTTGTTATTAGAATAATTCAAATGTTATTGGTGAAACTGAATGATGTCATTACATTTTACAGAATTTCATAGGGTTAAATTAAAATAAAACTAAGGCAAAAAAATGTTTAACTAATTTATAAGTCAAATATATCGACCAAAACTACTATTATCTATGAAATTTTGGACAGATTTTTTAATTTTGCTAAAATCAGAAAAAATTATTAAATGTACTTTGACGTACTAAAATATAAAATAAAAATTTTATTTTTACTTTTTGTGTTTTAGCATATTTTTTAGGATCTGTTCACTTAACAAGTTCACATTTTAAAGAAAATGATAGAAATAAAAAAAAATTTTACATATATGAATTTTTTTTTAAATATTTTAATCCAAACGGACGCTTTGATTTTTTTGAATTTAAAAGCTATAGCCTCTCAATCACTGCCCCGATCTGAACAGTTCATGAACATTTTTCGCCTCCTCTTTTCGTATTTAGTCGTTTGGCACCATCATTGGACGCACATTGCAATAGGTATAGTTTGTGTCGCGCAGCTTTTTAACCCGTAAAAGTTCATTAGTCTAAATAACTTCCTTCTACGTGAATCAATACATTTAATACAACTGATCGTTTTTTTATTAATATTTTCCCTTCACCCGGTCCGGAATAATATTTTTTTATTTGCTATCTCAATTTGTATGCTGTTGGCTCATGAAACTTTCTTGATATGTACTTTAATTTTTGTAATTTTTTGTACAGTCGATCGTAATTAAATCAATGACACAGCCTCGTGAATATCAGAAAAGAAAGATTATGTGAATTTGTGTAGTTGAATAAAAATTAAAGCCAAACCACTAGAACAAATTTATTGCTTGTTTGTTTTTGTAAAGCACGGTCGGCAAATATAAATTGACGTGGATAGGAATTAGAGCAGAAATAAATTTCGTTTTTTTTTGGTTTAGATCGAAATTTTTAACAAATAATAGAATGTTTAATTTGTAGTTTGATTCAAAAACTAAGTTTAAACGCTAGTCAAATTGATTATTGAAAGTTCTTTGAGGTAATTTAAGGGAAAATTAAATTTTTTATTAACTAGAAAGGAATTAAAGTTTCGTTTAAGTTAGTATATATAACAAAAGTATTGGTTGGTGAAAATTACTTGAACTCTATAGAGACAGCATGCGGTTATAATGTTAAATTTTTTTGTGGGTCTGCCAAAAGTTGTGGAATTGCCATTATTTTGATAAAGATAACAATTTGATTAAATTAGTGGATAATTTAAATGAGAAAAAATTGAATGTTGTTTGTTAGTAAAATTTGTTTAGTACAATTTACTATGTAAATTGTACTAAACAAATTTTACTAACAAACAACAAAGCTAACAAAACTAACAAAACAAAAATTAAAAAAAAAATTGCCGTCGTACAGTAACTCGTCCATGCAGGGTGAGAATATATAAATTCTATGATTATAAACGGCCAGACCTTCGTTATTTTATAAAAACTGAAAGTTTTGAACAAATCAACAAATTGATAAAGTTTAAGGGTGTCTGGCAGGGAGTTGCCACGATATATTTCTGGCAATGGGTGACGTGAGTCTAATACTATCCCGAAGAATATATAAAAAAATTACCTTTTATACTTTCACTAAACTTTGGAGGCCCCTTTGTTACCTGCTCCCTGCCAAAGCCACCATGATTCAAACTTCATATGTCACTAATCGTTCCTACCTGAGTATGGGGTATGCGCAGAAAAACTTTCCGCTTTTATAAAATAACGAAGGTCTGACCCTCGCGGGCTCTTAGCCTATAGTAAATATAAGTATTAAAATTGTATATATATGAACTGTAATAAATAAATTCTGAATATATTAAATATGGTAACAGTGTATTAATAATTAATTCAAATTAAAGAATTTTAGTATGATTTTTATGTTACAAAGAAAAAGATAAATGCAAAAGAGGGAGAAAGAAAAAAGTTAAACATGAACAGTACAAAATAAACATTTAGTTTAGAAACACACAGGTTTTTTAAATTTTTGTGTGTTAATTGACTACTATTTCGTAAAGTTTATTGTACGATGACAGTGGATATGTTGATTAATGAATCAACCAAGGTTAATGGCGGATTAATAATGCATGATTAGATTGCAAATAGGGGTTAATATTTAACATGTGTTGGAAAAGAGGGGATAAATTTTGCCTTGTCTTCATCGTTTGGAGACAACCTCTGTTATAATGCTGTAATGCAACGATATAATCCAACGCTTAATTTGACGCTAAATTTAATAATTAATATATCGCCTGATTATATATATGCAGCAATCGTCTGGTCATTTGGCGCAACATTTAATGTTTATTATTTCATTTGATTATTTATATATATTTGCAACGATCGTCTGATTAATTGGCGCAACATTTATTAATTATTATATCATATGGTTATTTATAATGATTCATTCAAGAGGACTCGTTAAATAATTTTTTTTCTTTGGATTGAGGAGTTGGATCTAGAACAATCATGGGGTGAGTGAATCATTTATTTTAACGGTTATATATAATAATTGTAATAGTAGTACACATTCTCTTTTTCGTGCTTATTTGGTTATTTGTACTGATCTGGGTGATATTACTGTTCGAAAACATATGGCTGAAGCTTGTCGGATTACAACTCTGCCAGGCACGCAGTCCCCCGATTGATTCCTGCTAGTGACTCAGTAGAAGGTCTAATGTTCATTACATTTTCCATGAAACGGTAGATTTCATAGAAAAATATACGCATTTTTGTTTGATAAAATTTAAAAGATAGTTTTAGATGAAAATATTTATTCAAGTTTAAATTGCCTGGAGTTGCACACGAAAAATGCTAATAACAGAATATTAAATAGGTAGTTGACGAGAATTCTTAAAATTGTTTTTTACTTAATAAAACCATGTGTGGTACTTATAATTTGGCGAATGAACTAGAAGGAGTTTAATGAAATGGATTTCCCGAAATGAGCCAGGCTAATTTGGAAAGTAGATTAGTGACACTGTAATTAATAAATATAAAGTAATCCTAAGTTAATGACGAGTTTTAGATATTTCAACAATATCGTGACAAGTCGAGAGGTATTACTTATGATTACGATTAAGCTAACTTTTCCTCTAGTTTGTAAGCTCAGGTACGACGACTGTTTTATTATATAATTTAACTCTTCCCGAATATCTGTTTTGCTTCTTTTGTAATATGTTACTCAGCCTGATACACAATAAAATAAAATCCAAGCAAATGATTTACATAATAAAACCATAATGTTCTGCAATATTTCATATGATCACATAAATTCTAAGATTTTTCTTGTTATTATTTTTTTCATGTTGTAGAAGTAACATTTTTTATTTTTTTTTAGAAAACAATTTTTCTTCAAGCGTAAAAAAATCGGTAACCATTTCCACAAAACCAATGATAACATTTTTTAAGGTTATGGTACATATTGTGTTTCTTACAAGAAAGCAAATTTATGTGTACATATATAAAATATAAGTGAATTTGTGTCGGTAAACAAGAAGTTTGATTCAATTAAGATTTGACATAACACGAAGATGTGTTCAATGATTTTTATTGATGGATTTTGTTTGTTAAAATTAGAACTTTATGCTGTTGTAAAAATAAACAAATTTTGACAGATTGGAGGTATTTTATTATTAGACTGAATATATTTAACACACAGATGCTACTGTCAAAAAACATAAAAATATAATTGTATAAATTAGAATCTTGTGTCTGGGTGGCTTATGCACGGTGTCATTCATATAAAAAATTATAAATAAACCCAGTGAACCTAATTGAACCTTCTGTTGTTAGATTTATTTGTGTATTATATCTCGATTTATTTAAAATAAAAATGATTGCTTAGTGTTTTTTAGGTAGATTTCATATAAAAATCTACCTATTGCAATGGGCTTCATCTCGGAATTTCGGAAAAATTTTTGTGCCAAACGACTATATATGATAAGCGGAGACAAAAAAACAAAAAAAAAAAATTTATATATATATATATATATATATATATATATATATATATATATATATATATATATATATATATATATATATATATATATATATATATATATATATATATATATATATATATATATATATATATATATATATATATATAAACGATATGAGATATAACGAAAACGACCGGCACTCTCACGGTCGCATTTGTTGAGCTAGATCAAAAAAATTTTCTGTACTTGTGTGTTTTAATAATATCTTGGACAAGTTCGTGAATCAGCAAAATCCAACACGTGGTTAAGAAACTAGAGGCTTTTTTCTGAAAAAAATTGATTTTTTAAAACCGTTATAACGGCCGTTTGGATACTAATATTTCCAAAAATTTAACAAATTTAGAATTTTTGAAATCTTTTTTATCAACTTGTTTTAAAAATAGACCTCTGCAGTTAGAGGTTCCTGAGTGAGCGGCTCCAACAAAAAAGTTTGCAAAAAAATTTTTTTTTTTAAAACAACCGGCACTCTCACGGTCGCATTTATAAGGCCAGATCAAAAAACCTTTTTTAAAAATGTGCGTTTTATTAATATCTTGGACAAGTTCGTAAATCAGCCCAATCCAACACATGGTTAAGAAACTAGAAGCTTTATACTAGAAAAAAACTCTGTTTTTTAGATCCGTTATAACGGCCGTTTGGATTCTAATATTTTTAAAAACTTCATAAATTTAGAATTTTTGAAACCTTTGTAATCAGTTTCTTTCAAAAAAAAGACCTCTGCAGTTGGAGGTTTCTGAGTGAGCGCCTCCAACAACAAAGCTTGTAAAACACAAAATGCGTTTGAATCAACCGGCGCTCTCACGGTTGCAGTTGTGGAGCCAGATCAAAAAACCTTTCTTAAAAATGTGTGTTTTGTTAATATCTTGGACAAGTTCGTAAATCAGAAAAATCTGACACATGGTTAAGGAACTATAGGCTTTATACTAGAAAAAAAAAGTAGTTTTTTTAATCCGTTATAACGGCCGTTTGAATTCTAATATTTTAAAATCTTCATAAATTTAGAATTTGTGGAAACATTTTAATCCGTTTCTTATAAATATAAACCTCTGCAGTTAGAGGTTTTTGACTTGTTGGCTTCAACAAAAAAGTTTGCAACAATCCCCAACTACAATTTCCAAAAACCTTATAACAGTCAATGTCAACCTTATAACAGTCAAAAAAATAAAAGATTTGAATAGAAGAAATTAATTTTTTTTTCTTAGAAATAAACTATTTTGATATTTTGCAGTAATTGCACGACATATGATATAGAGTAGATTTGTGTCATAAATTGTCACACACATGTTCTGTGTGATTTGATATTTGTTTGTTGCAAAATTGGATAGATATAATTTTGCTTGTAGATAGCTAATTATCTTTTTAAAATTTGTTCGATATCTGTTTGAAATTAGTTTGTTTTGTTTAAACTAATCTGATACATCAGATTCTACTGGCACACAAAACTGTCTGATCTCGAAATCTACCTATTTCTAGCGGATATACGTGCCGCTTGGACTTTTTTATTCTTCAAATAAGCTTTTTTCTACATGTATCCATCTTTATTCTGTGTCAATATCAAATAAGAAAATAAAAACAATTTTGGGATTGGGTACCAAAATAATAAATAATATTTTTTTGTGTTGTAGCTTTTTGTTACTTACTGTTGTTATGTTACAAAAGATTTTCTTTTGATTATCAAACAAAAATAATATTATGAACATCGAAATTTTCCAAGCTTTTTTTTTGTTGGTTGTTAGCGCAAGTTATGCAGCAATTCATATTAAAAATATAATGAGATTTGGTTTAATTTACAAACAAAAAAAGAACAACAACAAGAGGCAAAATATAGTCGAACTCAACAATGGAAAATTTAAAATAGACATTTATTAAGAAATTTGAGGTTTGTTTTTGTTTGTTGATATTAGAATATGAAATTAAAAATGTTTTATTTCTTAACATATAAATATTCGATTGAGATTTTTGGTTTGCAATGTGTTTATTTGCATGAAATTTAATTTATTAGATCTGTTACTGGAAATGGTTTAAAAATGAATAAAAAATCGTTGTTATTAGCTTATGTCAGTCGATTGTTTCATTATCCTTCAATTTTAAATTCTGTTTGCTGATTGCATTGCTTTGCACATTCAAATTTTACTATTATGAGTATGAGTGAATCCGCATTCTTTGTGATAAAATAGTTCGTACCATCGATACAATATGTATGTCGTTGCTATCTTTATGTTTTTGGAGTCACAGTACGGCATTGTGTTTCCTATTTGGCTCTTTGATGTAAAGATCTAACAGTAGACACAGTGATCATCGGAAATATAACTACAGAGGTACTGAAGTTCGGCAGGAACCTAATGGTTTTTATTATTCTATTTTGAAGCACTTCTAAACAGTGAATCCTTGATTGTGTAGCAGAATTCCATAAAGGATTTAGATAAATCAAATGCGAAACAAAATGGGCATGATAAATGGACCATAGCGTATTTGGGCTAACCAAATGGGCTAGCCTGTTGCATGTTGAAACCTTATAACTATTAACTTACTCGTTATTTTTGCGTAAAAGACAAATCTTGGCTATAAAATCGACGAAATTTTACGGTAATACTACATATTACTACTACAAAAAAAGTCCAAGCGGCACGTATATCCGCTAGAAATAGGTAGATTTCGAGATCAGACAGTTTTGTGTGCCAGTAGAATCTGATGTATCAGATTAGTTTAAACAAAACAAACTAATTTCAAACAGATATCGAACAAATTTCAAAAAGATAATTAGCTATCTACAAGCAAAATTATATCTATCCAATTTTGCAACAAACAAATATCAAATCACACAGAACATGTGTGTGACAATTTATGACACAAATCTACTCTATATCATATGTCGTGCAATTACTGCAAAATATCAAAATAGCTTATTTCTAAGAAAAAAAAATTAATTTCTTCTATTCAAATCTTTTATTTTTTTGACTGTTATAAGGTTGACATTGACTGTTATAAGGTTTTTGGAAATTGTAGTTGGGGATTGTTGCAAACTTTTTTGTTGAAGCCAACAAGTCAAAAACCTCTAACTGCAGAGGTTTATATTTATAAGAAACGGATTAAAATGTTTCCACAAATTCTAAATTTATGAAGATTTTAAAATATTAGTATTCAAACGGCCGTTATAACGGATTAAAAAAACTACTTTTTTTTTCTAGTATAAAGCCTATAGTTCCTTAACCATGTGTCAGATTTTTCTGATTTACGAACTTGTCCAAGATATTAACAAAACACACATTTTTAAGAAAGGTTTTTTGATCTGGCTCCACAACTGCAACCGTGAGAGCGCCGGTTGATTCAAACGCATTTTGTGTTTTACAAGCTTTGTTGTTGGAGGCGCTCACTCAGAAACCTCCAACTGCAGAGGTCTTTTTTTTGAAAGAAACTGATTACAAAGGTTTCAAAAATTCTAAATTTATGAAGTTTTTAAAAATATTAGTATCCAAACGGCCGTTATAACGGATCTAAAAAACAGAGTTTTTTTCTAGTATAAAGCTTCTAGTTTCTTAACCATGTGTTGGATTGGGCTGATTTACGAACTTGTCCAAGATATTAATAAAACGCACATTTTTAAAAAAGGTTTTTTGATCTGGCCTTTTAAATGCGACCGTGAGAGTGCCGGTTGTTTTAAAAAAAAAATTTTTTTTGCAAACTTTTTTGTTGGAGCCGCTCACTCAGAAACCTCTAACTGCAGAGGTCTATTTTTAAAACAAGTTGATAAAAAAGATTTCAAAAATTCTAAATTTGTTAAATTTTTGGAAATATTAGTATCCAAACGGCCGTTATAACGGTTTTAAAAAATCAATTTTTTTCAAAAAAAAGCCTCTAGTTTCTTAACCACGTGTTGGATTTTGCTGATTCACGAACTTGTCCAAGATATTATTAAAACACACAAGTACAGAAAATTTTTTTGATCTAGCTCAACAAATGCGACCGTGAGAGTGCCGGTCGTTTTCGTTATATCTCATATCGTTTATATATATATATATATATATATATATATATATATATATATATATATATATATATATATATATATATATATATATATATATATATATATATATATATATATATATATATATATATATATATATATATATATATATACATTTTTTTTTTTTTTGTTTTTTTGTCTCCGCTTATCATATATAGTCGTTTGGCACAAAAATTTTTCCGAAATTCCGAGATGAAGCCCATTGCAATAGGTAGATTTTTATATGAAATCTACCTAAAATCTATAAAAATTCACATTACACATCTGTGTCAGATTTGAGTGAACGTTCTGTTAGGGGTTCAAGGAGGATATTATGATGTTTATATGTTTCAATTTGTGTTCTCTTATATAGTAAATCGTTGTTTTTTGTGTTTGACCTGTAGTTAGAATTTTTTGCTCCTTATGTTTGAATTTCTGACTTTTTTATGCTTCTCTTAGTAGCTTTCCCGTTTAGCCTGGCTAGCTCAGTCAATAGAGTATGAGACTAGTTTTCTCTGGATTTGGGTTCGAAACCCTATTCATCTACACTCATTCATGTTCTTTTCATCCTCTTCTGTAATGGTCAAGAACGCATTCTCTGAATTATTCGCGTTATCTGAAAATAAATCTAATAATGCTTGAAATTAAATTACTAACAAAAATAAAACTTACAGAATAAAATTAATTCGATGGATGATTGATTGTGTAATCACGGTGCAGTGATAGGCTTCCAGAAAAACACTCAAAGCTCCAGTTTTAGTGTTTTTCTGTTGTGATCATCAATTTCATCAGAAATAATTCAGAACAATAAAAGATCATGTGTCTTCAATAACAATATAATCAATTTGTCGAGTGGATGAATAAACATAAATTATTTGAATAATGTCGTCTTTGAACCGTACGCTAAGTGTGATGCCTTGCGATGATAGTCTATTACACGTTATCATATTACACGTAATCATAATCAATTCATATTACAGATTTATATATAGTATATTTATATATACTCTGAATACGAGGCTTAGGCAACTGACAACAAATTACAATTCCAATTTTAACACAGTTTTCCAAGAAAACAAAATATGCTTTTAATTATATTATTTAAATGTTTGTCAGAATTTAATTTATTATCTTTTTAGATCATAATATTAATCAACAAAATATTATTATATTAATCAACATCTTTTGAATTAAATAATTTTTGTTTTTAATTTACAATAAAGACACATAAAATAAAATTTCTATCTTTATTTTTTCTTGAACTCACAAGATATTTTGTGATTGTGTTGAACAGAGAAGAACCAATATATGAGGAATATATATTGAGGCCTCAAAAATTCAATTCTGTTTAAAAATTCTGTTCAGAGAGTTCGATTAAAACTGTACAATCGAACTTTCTGAACAGAATTCTCAAACCGAATTGAATTTTTGTGTAATAGACCTCTATATATATATATTCCTCATGTATTGGTTCTTCTCTTTTTTTTTATAATTCTGTCCCCCACATCTGGCATTTTAGAATGAATTATTAATTAAAAAGTTTAAAGAAAGATGGCAGGCAGACTCTGCTATAAACTATATTTCGTTAATAAATGAGGAAATACATTTAGGGTTATATAGGGTTTTTTATTGGTAAGTTTATGTTTCTTTTTTACAATTATAAGATTTTTTCCATATTCGTTATCATCGATATTTCTGACGTTCAGGAGCCACTATTTGTTTGCTAACTAAAAAGCCGTGAAGGAAGAAGTTTCCGGTAAGTGATTCAATGAAGTTTAAATTAATATGAGTTGTAATTTATTTAATTTAAAGGACGCTGCGTCTCGGCTTTAAGAATTTTTGTTTAGTTCTTTTGTTTACGTTTAAGGAAAACAAGTGGTAGTTTGAGGAAGAAAAATTTTGACAAATGGGACGATGACGTTAGAATCGTAATAGTTCAACTAGTAATTCAACTCTAGCTAACGTAAGCACTTTCATTTGTAGTTATGGAGTAATACTTCATGATGTTGCGCTATTAATTGTTCGAATAACTGAGTTTCTATATAACTAACATAACTAACACTTGTTGTAACTAATGTTACTTGTCTAACAACTTTTTATTTTAACAAAAGTTACGCATCGACACAGAAACGCACAAAACGATTTATTGCGATAATAAAAAAAAATAAAATAAAATAACTTTTCTCTCTCTTTTTGGCAATATGGGTCCAATGAAGAAGCTAAGACATAAATAAAACAAAATGTACCTTTATTTTTTCTTGAACTCACAAGATATCTTGTGATTGTGTTGAACAGAGAAGAACCAATATATGAAACTGAAACCAATGATTTAAACTGTACAATCGAACTTTCTGAACAGAATTCTCAAACCAAATTGAATATTTGTGGTGATAGACCTCAATAGATATTCCTCATATATTGGTTCTTCTCTGTTTTTTTTTATAAATATGACCCCACGTCTGGTATTTTCTAATGAATTATTAATTAAAAAAAGCTTACTGATAGATATAAGACAAACTCTATTATAAAATATATCTCTTTAAAATTTCCTTATATTGTAAACATTCTTGTTTATATCTAGTAATTTTATTTTATATGTTGGTAAGTTTATGTTTCTTTCTTACAATTATAAGAATTTTTTCAGATTTGTTATCATTAATATTTCTGACTTTCAGGATTCACGATGTTTAATTTATTTTATTTTTAGGAAGCTGCATCGCGGCTGTAACAATTTTTGTTTTGTTTTTTTTCTTTACTTTTAAGGAAAACAAGTGGTAGTTCGTGGAATCGTACTAGTTTTATACTAACTCTTGCTAACGATAGCACTCTCAGTCGTGGTTTTGGAGAGTTTTTCTTCATGATTTTGCTCTATTTATTGCTCGAAAAACTGGATTTCTATATAACTAACATAACTAACCCTGAGGCTCTGAGTGTAAGCTACCAGGCGGGTCGCAGGTGGTGAATAGCGTAACAGGGGGTTCCGATATTATTGTTTACTAACAAAACGATCGCGTACAGGGGCCCGAATATCAAATATGTGAACTCCAAACCATACACTCTCACTTAATCCAGGGGTGTGACAGTCTTGCCGAGATGATCGATTGGCTGATGGTGATCCTCCCTTCATTTTGTGACTTGGTCAAGTAAACTCGACCGTCTTTCCAACCTTTAAATAGATGCATTATGGGTAGATCGAACAATAATTAAACAACAAAACACACACACACAATTACACATAACCGCACCACAACGTCCAAAAAACGCAACAAAGAACCAGAAGAACTTTCTGTGGACGGTAATACGTCAACAGTAGACTTTCTAAAATTTGGCAGCAACTCCACCTCTACTCCAAAGGTTCGTGAAAATCTTCGGGTCGTGCCACACATGGCTCTTGGAGATTTAAACAAGTCTCTGGAAAGTCTCCATCTGGAGCAGTCGGAATCGGAAGTTGGCAAATTTTCGGAGATGCAGGCTTCCGAGACCACTGTAACAGTTGAAGAAAGAGGAAGAGAAAAAAAGTTTGAGGTTCAGTAAGGAGAAAGAAGAAGAAAGCTAAGGCTGACTCTTCATTGCAAATAGAATTGCAGAGCAGGCCACTACATCTAGCGGTCTCTCTGCAACAACACCTCCCTTGGACACGAGGGCTGAGATGATCGAAAAGATTCGTCTTCTGATCACCTCGGTCCCACGTCACAAGGCCAGCCTTTGTATGGGTTATAATAGGGCTACCTGTGAGGGAAGAATAAATCCTATACAAGGGGATGACGACACGACTCACCTTGAGGTCTTGAAACACAAATGCGGAGAGGCCTCAAGTGACAATATCTCAAAGATTCCATCGAGGTCGACGACAACGACGGGTCCGAACAAGGTGACATCAAGTTATGCTAGTGCAGCCAATAGAGGGCTAGTTGAAATCTAACAATGGTACTGTTAGCCAGGAACAAAGCAATTTGATCCAGCAGCGCCTATTTAAAGATATGCTGAAACAAACTCTGCCAACTTTTAATGTAGTGTCGATGAAAGAAGGAAATCTTTATATACGATGTTCATACGATTTCTCATTGAACTGGTTGGTAGAGCAAATTCCAGGTTGTATTCCATGGGAAGAAGCAAGGCTTTCAGCAATGAAGCTGTGTGAACTCCCTAAGACGCACCTGGCCAAAATCTGGATTCCAGGTCATAGACAATCTGAGATGGCTTTATTGGGTGGTATCGGACGTCAAAATGGCTTGGATAGTTCCAAATGGAGGATCCGATCGTACGGGGGGAATAAATCAGAAGAGTCTATCTGAATATAACTCCGCTAAGCAATAGGCAATACGTCTATCAAGCGGGAAAGTCTACGGACACAATCCTTTCAGAAGTGGTCTCTGATATTGAAGACTATCTCTAAAAAGGCTATCACTCTTGATGCTTTTTTTGATATAGATGGGGCTTTTGACAAAGCCACTTTTGAGTCACTCCTTAACGGAGCAGAAAGGTACGGTGTCAGTAAAACACTCCTAAGGTGAATATGACGGGTACTAGAAGATCGATGTCTGTTTATTCACATGAATAACAACACCACAATTCAGATAGGTGTGAAGCATGGATGTCCCTAAGCTTCTATCACCCCTGATTTAGAACATGATGGTATGCCTGCTCCAAATTGAACTAAATGATAAAGGGCTAAAATCATACGGCTATGCCGATGATATTAGCATTCTTTTGAAAGGAGATAACATGGGGCATCTCTGCAGAAAAATGCAGAACGCCCTGGACATTATCAACAGGTGGTGTCAGAAGAATGGCCTCTGGATCACTGCTTCTAAGACACAGCTCGTTGCGTTAACCAACAGAAGGAAACTACATAACTTCACTCTAACTACAATTAACACTCCAAGATAATGCAAGTATCTTGGTGTTACTCTCGACAATCGGCTCAATTTGGCTGTTCATGTTGAGACGAAATGTGCAAACGCAACTCGAGTTCTGTGGGAATGCAGGAGGGCTTTCGGTTTCAAATGGGGGCTGACTCCAAAAATGGTCTACTGGCTGTATAAAGTAGTTGTCGGACCCATTGTTAGCTATGGGTCCCTTGCATGGCGCTCAAGAACTTTTGCTGGGAATGCGATCGAAAAACTGGAGGCGGTACAAAGTTTTGCTATGCTTATGTATCACTAGTGCTTTCAGGACATCGCCCACAGCCAGTCTGCAGATCTTATTAGGGCTTCCTCCCTTGCATATATTTGTCAGAATCAGGGCTCTTAAGGCTTCAAAAAGGCTCGAACTCCTGGGCAACACCAGAGGCTGCAGAAAAAATCATCGAGCGCTATGGAGGGATCTGGAAGAACACCTGGCAGATTTTTCTATGCAGAGTGATGGCACAGTAGCTCAAACTGCCTTTCAAAAGCAGTATAGAGTTGTAATTCCAACGGTAGAGGACCGGTTCTCAGCTGATCTGCTATTGGACAGTGCAGCCGACACGTTGGACATCTACACAGATGGATCTCTCACTGAAAATAATGCAGGAGTTGCGGTTTACTTCAGGGTTAAAGATCTAGGGCTGAAATTTCCACTTGGCAAATACTGCACAGTCTTTCAGGCTGAGGTTTTTTAGATAAATGCAGAATCGAGGCGAGCAGTGGAGCTTAAGTGGTCTGGCAAGATCATTAATATTTTTTCTGATAGCCAGGCTGCTCTAAGAGCTTTGGGAAACTACAATATTAAGTCAAAAATAGTTCAAAAATTTTCTAGGGACTTGAATTATTTCGGGCTGAAGGACAGCATATGGAATCAGGAACCAGGGCATAGTGGGAATCTCGGGAACAAAACAGCTAATGATTTAACCTGCTCCGCAGGGAGGTTCATAGGCTCTGAACCAGCCATAAGTGTTGTAAAAAACCCGATTACCACCTCTCATATGTCTTAGATTATTCCTTAGATTAAGAACTGAGGATGACGTAAGTCGAAATCGATATTCAATAAAATAAAAAATGAAATTCAAAATTGTTACTATAAGGAAGTTTATATTATTATTAATAAAATAAAAAATCCATAATATAATAGCCGTGAGTCTATCCTTCTATACGAGCGTAACGCTGATGACGTAGTACATTTTTTATTGTTTTTGTTTCATGTTTCATTTTTTTTTAAATGTAAACAAAAAGGTTGCGTTAAACGTTTGGACATACTTCTATCAAAAAAAATCAATTTGCAGCTTATCTTGATAGAAGACTCCTGATAGAAGACAAAAAAAGAATATAAAATAAAAAAATTAAACGATTAAAAAAAAACGAAACAACAAACGAAACGAAAATCGAAATAAGAAAAAGAAATTTAATTAAATTTTATTTTCAATTTAGTATATGCTTTGTTTGCGGAGCGTATAAACGTATTATTTTGGCTTTAATTTTATTTATGTATGTATATTTATGTATGTATGTATGTATGTGCATATGTATGTATGTATATATGTATGTATGTATGTAATTATGTATGTATGTATGTAAGTATGTATGTATGTATGTATGTATGTACAATGTACATATGAATGTATGTATATATGTATGTATGTATGTATGTATGTATGTATGTATGTAATTATGTATGTATGTATGTAAGTATGTATGTATGTATGTACATATGTATGTATGAATGTATGAATGTATGAACAATTGTGAACAATTAAGCTTAAGTACATATTGCAAATCACTTGAATTTTGCAATTTGAAATATCTTTTCATTTTCCTTAAAATTCCTTTATAAAAATTTTTTGTGTTTCGTGCCATAATGACTTTACACTCGTAATTTAGGATGTTGATTAGAATGTTGACTTAAGTGTTGACGAAATACTCTCTCATCCTACGAATTCATACAATATTTAGAAATTTAGAAATTTAATACAAAAAGTCCCATAGAAATGCAATTTCCAATATGTAATCATAGATGAAAGATTCAACTTAAGTAAATATGAAAAATGATGAAGTTTCAATTTAGAAATTATCTGAACATGAAAATTAAAATATGGTACGTCATCGCCGCTGTGGCTAAGTTGTGTAAGACACACGGGATTTGAACATACGTCTCTGATGAATGTGAGTTCGAATCCTGACACGAAACACAATAAATTTTTCTAAAGGAATTTTAGAGAAAATGAAAAGTTATTTCGAATTGCAAAATTCAAGTGATTTCCAATATGTACTTAAGCTTAATTGTTTACAAAAAACCCTTCCGAATAAAAATTATTCCTTTTTATTCATAAAAACTCCATTTACGGCATTTAAATTTTTCGATAATGTAGTCTTTCAGCCATTTCGTTCAAATTTATTATTTATATCATTTCGATATTAATAAGAAAATTAATTATTTATATGACTGGTAGTTTGTTTTCCATAATTATTTTTGCATAATTTCATTTTCTGTAAATAAACTAAAGAAAAACAAAAGCTGCTATTTCATTATTTTCTTTATAAAAATTATTATTTCCAGCCATTTGTGATTGATCGTATAAAAATTTATAGTATGTACACTTCACGATGATTTTTTTGTAGAATTATAGTTAAGCAGCAGGTGCACACAGAATAGATTAGAAGAGGTTGGATTATGATGGATAGTACTTAGTAATTGTATCAAAGCCAGATGAAAAGGCAATCTGTGTATTGCCGTGCGGGGGAAGGGGGGGGGGGGGGGGGCAGCCCGCGGGATACCCCCTAGTTAAAGATAAACACTTAAAAAAATATATTTTTAAATATTGCATTTTAAAGTTACTTGTCTAATAACTCTTTGTTTTAACAGAAGTTCCATATAACTCTATATGTTAGCTTTAATCTTTATCCCTTTATGGTATTTGGTTGATGTACAATGATGGTAAATGTTTACATATCTCCTGAATAATAATAAAAATCAAAAGACAAAGAATCAAAAATCAATTATATGAAATAAATAACACATAATCTATCAGAATAATGATAATTGAAATAATTGTTTGTTTTCCTAAAGTAAATAAACTAAAATGCTTTCCCATAAGAAAGTAAAAAAAAAATCCATAAACAGTGAAATATCATCTATATATATCATCTTCTTTTCTTTGTTATCGTTACACTACGAGCTTTGATTTTTATCTCTAAAGCTTTCATTTCTATTTTATATTTCATAATTTTTCGTTTTATCAAAATCATTTCTCAACATTACGAAGTAACACAAATTGTATATAAACAGAAAAGAGTACAAAAAAGTATATAGAGACAAGACCTACATTAATGGAACAGACTTTAACTTAAGTATATAAACAACGAGATTGTAAAATTTCATCTATTAAAAGCTTTATTTTTATTACACAATTCACAAAGTCATTCAATTTATTTTAACAAGAAATATGAAAGCTTAAATTGGTTTTGATTTCATGAAATTTATTTGATGGAATGATGAGTGTTTGGGAATTATTAGCTTGAGGTTCTTGCTAGTCTATTGGTATCAATAACCTTTGAAATCAAATATTTTTATTAATACCAAAACTTTATAAAACTTTATCAGACATTCAGACTTATATAGAATTTAAATTGAATCCTTGAGTGAATACAACCTACCTGTTTCATAACATTACATTTAATTATGCTCGACATTGTTTTTTTCTTTAAATATTTAATTAGTTTTCCATGCTATTTCCAATCTAAAAGCATGTCATTTAGAATTAGATACGAAGGTGTTCCCTGAATCTAAAATTTTAAATTAATTAAAAAAACTTATCTATTTTATTTTATTTTAAAGAAACTTTAATATCATTTCTTCTTAATTTTCTCATGAGATCACTTTTCTTTTTTGTTTTTCCTGGAGAAATAGAAATTTTCAACATTTTTTCATACTTTTCTGATATAAAATTCTAGACAAATTAATTGCAAATAAGAAAACAAAGTGAATTAAAATAATGTAATTAATACTACTATGAAAATAGGAATGAAATGTTTTTGCAATTAAATTAAAAGCTTCTCAGGATGAATTTAAAAAATTGTTCAAAATGTTTTTAAAATGTTAGTTATAGAGTAATTATGTTGTACAATGGTCATTTTAAGGTATTCGAAATGTCCTCAAGCTGTCACCTAAGTTGTCAAGTGCGAATAAAATTCACTATATAAAAGTTTTAAAATGTAAGCCCACATAATGTCAGAGTTGACAGCTTTGATTGTGTATTTGGAGTATTAATTGAAATTATAACAATCATTTGATTACTTTAAATAACTTTACCTTTACCTCTTTTCTTTACCTTTACTATACCTCAACAAAACATATAAGTTTTGGAACGTTTCATTCGGCTTAACAGTTTTTGGACAATTCCATTTTCCACTTAATGGCTGAAAAAAATTATTAACTTTGGGCAGGCCGCAAGGTCTGAGTTTTTATCTGATAGCAATCTGCTTTACGGCAATCGAAAGGGTAAAATGTCAGCTTTAATATCCAACATTAACTGCATATTCTATATTAAAAACAATTACAGCGGTTCAAAAAACGGCGAAAATTCCTTAGTTGCAAAATCAAATTTCTCAACGAATTTTCAACGTAACGAGATACGGTTTTAAAATTTGCAAAGTGCTTAGAAAACCAAAGATGTTAAAAAATAGACCTCTCTAGCATGATCTAGGACCGAGTTATGGCCCATTTTTTTTAATAATAGTTTCTAGCAAAAATTTGCATCAAAAAAATTTTTTTTCATTTCTTTTTTTATTTTAAATTATAGAAAAACATTTAAGAAACAAGAACGTGCAACGGCACCACTATCCTAAAGTGCACCATTTACGAGTTATATCGTTTACAAGGAAGCAAAAAAACATTTCAAGCCGAATTTGTTCCATAACTCCAGTCACCAGGTTCCGGGTGAGTGGACTCGGCAGGTCCATTATGTGAGTACCCTCCCCCAGAGAATAAAAAAATTTCGACCTGCAACCGACAACAACACGTAAGCCATATCGTTTTCCGTTATTCTATGGGACCAAAAAATTTTACAATAATTTTGGTATACATCTCTGGGAGAGAGGGTGTTGGTCTACCATACAACTTCTGGCTTTTCACTTTTTGTTTTTATAGTTTGTTAGGACCATACAGACTTCATTTATTAATCAATTTTAAAGACACTTTGAAAGAAGATAAAAATTTAAACTACAAAGAACTGAGTAGTTTATGGACGAAATTGGGATAAATGATGGGGCCTCCCGAGCATGTGTTTATTTGAAACTTTAATAACATCAGTTCCTGATAGTTGATTTTGATTAAACTTGGTGTACTACAGAATTTATGTTTGTTGGGATATTACAGCTTTCTTTAATATTTATATAATTAGAACTACGTATTAATTAGAAATTGGCTAATTATAATTAGAATTAGCTCACTCACTATATCCAGAATATTTTTTTTCCAGAGCTGTGGTGAAGTTAGCCTATGCATCAGTGTTGCAATAATTTTGTTATTAGTTTTGTTTTACATATACACACTAGAAGCGAAATTTATTTAAATTAAATAAAGAAACGAAAGAGAATGAATATATCAAAATAACTTCGCTGGGTGGTTCATTTGTAATTCAATTTATTGCAATCGTTTTGGTAAAATATAATGCGAATGTTGAGTAGCCTTGTGTTATGTTTTTTTTTTGTTAATGAAAGGGACAACCGATACGTGGAGATGGATGGAAACTTCTACCTAATCAGGTGGAAAAACTATACTTGATATTTTAAAATGATTAGAAAATCGTTGACTATTAAGATTAATTTATATAAATTTTAGCTATATTGTTGTTTTGTGATTATATACAAAAAATATTTGTTTGCGTGGCTATTTCTAAAAGATTCTTCTATATTTGTACGTTTAATAAAGAATTTGCAAAGTAATAAATAAAAAAAGACTAAAAACAAAGTAAAGATTTGATCTATTTTTGGTGAATACTCCAAAGTCATTGCTATTGATTATAAAAATGATTTAAGTATGTTGTTAGTTGTTTTGTGCAACTAAGCTCGTGGTTGAAAGAAGATTAGCTAGGAATTTGCCACATAAGGTACATAAGGTAATTAAAACTATTGTTGGTTCCTGAAAACAATGTATTATAAAACGGAAATTCGTTTTATATCTGGATTTAATAATTTAAATCTTCAAAAAAATCCACATGTGGCCTCTGGCTTAGGAAAATCTCTAATTAATTTTAAGATTTAAGGATGCATACTACTACACTTCCAAATGTAATAATTAAAAAATATATCTAAATGTGTATAAAAAAACACATTAATGTTAAAGAACAAAAAATATAAATAGGAAAAAAAATTTTTGCATAAAATTATAGCAAGTCTGTTGATTGGAGATTATTATTTTTCATCGTTATTTGACTTCCAAATCCTACAGCTCCCCAATACTCAGAACTTAACGTTCTTGGTTCAGACCTTCTGGACTAACGTTTTAATTTACTGTCTTCTGATGAATATGTTTTCATACATTTGCCGCAATTTTCAATAATGTGTTTGATTTATTAATAAAATACCGTTAATAGTAATAATTCTCTTATTTCGCTTTTGTCCCAGATCAACCCGAGAAACATTTATTTAGGGCAAAATATTGTAATATGGTCACAAACGATTTTACAATATTAAGTAACATGCAGTTTTAATTAACATTTTTTTTCAACATAACTAAATATGAGCCGATACCGAACATCTCAAGACGTTTGAAAGTCCAAACGTATATGGAATATATGGATTCAAGATCCCAAAAATACTAAATTTCATTATACCAATAAAAAAAAAAGAAAGGTCAACAAAAAACATGTCATGGTCGATTTAAATTGTTTTGACTAGATCTGTCGAAGATCCAAACCTTAATTTCTGGTTGAAGTCCAAAACTTAATTAATTAAATTCTTCCAAAAACATTTTATTTAATTGACATTTTCAACATTTTATTTTAAAATCCTATAGAAATGCAATTTCCAATATGTAATCATAGATGAAAGATTCAACTTAAGTAAATATGAAAATAATGAAGTTTCAATTTAGAAATTATCTGAACATGAAAATTAAAATATGGTTCGTCGTCGCCACTTGTGTAAGACACACGGGATTGGAACAGGTGTCTCTGATGAGTGTGAGTTCGAATCCTGGCACGAAATACAAAAATAAATTTTCTAAAGGAGTTTTTGAGAAAATGAAAAATTATTTCGAATTGCAAAGTTCAAGTGATTTCCAATATGTTTTTAAGCTTAATTGCTCACAAAAAACCCCTCCAAATTTTTTTATGCTTCGAACTTATCAAAAAAAAGGAAAAAAATCTGTGGAAAAAAACTCTTCATTATCTGTTTCATCTCTTTTATTCTAGTGAAGCTGTATATAATATTCAACTAAAAAAACACAACACAATGCTTGCAAACAAACTACACAAGCTAGCTTTGTTTAACAAAAATTTAAATGAAATGCATCATTAAAGTGGTTCTCATATTTACTTGACATTTCTTTTTTATGGTTACGTTATACAAGACATTGATTAGACCAGTTGTGATGTATGGGTCACAAACGTGGACCCTTACACAAAATGACGAATCGTATTTATCTGTATTTGAGCGTAAGATCCTACGCTACATTTTTGGTCCATTTAAGACAGACGATGCGGAGTATAGAACCCGGTATAACTTTGAGATCAGGTACCTTCTTGAGGGTCCTGATATAATAGGTTGTATCTGTTCTAATAGGATTGCTTGGTTTGGGCATGTTCTACGAGCTAATTCACAGTCTGACATGATTAGAAAAATGTACGTTAGTACCCGAGGAAGTAAGCGACAGCGAGGTAGACCACGACTACAATGGGAGACTGACATAATAAACGACCTTAAAAAAATCGGCTGCCATGGTAATTATGTCGCTGCTGCGAATGACCGTGGTGAATATTCAAAGCTGATTAGCCTGGCAACGCTCCTACATGGAGCATGAACGCTTTAAACAAAAAAAAAATAAAGAAAATTACATTAAAGTTATTTTTTTCTTTACACTTTTAAATTTTTATCTACGCATGTTTTAATTACAGTGAATCTCAAACTTTTTAAATGATTGTTTTTGTTGGACTACAAAGGCTAAAAAGTTAGTACATTTATTGTGCTAGTTGTTTTGTTTGAATGTTTGATTCTTATGCAATATTAGTTGTATATGGAAATGAAAAATGTTGGGCACAAAAAATGCTAAGTCCTTGTGAATTGTTTTTGGTATTTTACAAGAAGATTGATGGATTTTACGGTGCACAGTTTTCAAGTTATTGTCACAAAAGTGCTACTTTGAGTATGTACACCCTCTGCCCCAAATATCCCCCGGCTTATATTTCGGCGATGATGGTTTTTCCAATTAAACCATTTAAAAGCTGGTGCAATTCAATCTTTCTTTAGTTACCATAGCTTGGATAAGACCTAACCTCAAGTAATATTTTTTGTGTCATTTTGATCAAATTAGAAAAGATTGACATTTAGTATTCAAATTTACGGTGACACATTTATTTTTTATTTGTCTATGGTCTGGCAAAATAAAGACTACAACCCATCTTTATGTCAATTACTTTTGCTATTTTGTTTTTTTACATTCACGGAACCCTTGGCGAGCGAATTTTATTCGCAATTGTCCGACTTTTTATTTTAAAATTGAAATAACGTGTTTGGAAATGTCAGTTTTCTATGGTTGCATATGAAAAGTCTATTTTCATGCAAGCGTAATTCCTTTTGAAAATGGTTTTTTTTCCATTAGTGTAAAATAATTTTCGATGCATAGCATATTGTTGTTAAATGTAAGCCATGAAAACCATGAAAAACTTGATTATATATTTTGAACGCTATGTTGCCGATTTATAATTTAATAATTTATAATAAAACCTATAGATATTATTCAGGATTTTATGAGCAATTAAATTCAAGTAACTATGGAATTAATTTGAATTTTTCCAATTCAAAGGTATACTTGGAAATATCTCAGAAAAAAACTGTTTTTCTCTTTTACGTGTTTCGGTTGGGATTCGAACTCGTAACCTCATCAATGTCAACAGACGAGCTCAGTTCCTTTGTCAGACACGTTTAATTACTACGCCACCAAGGCGATGATATTTCTAAGTTGAAACTTCATCATCAGTTACTTAAGTTGAATTTCTCAATCGTCAGTTAGACATAATTTTTTATGGAAATTTTTTTTTAATTTTGAATGAAGATTTTTTTGCATTGAATTTTCTTGCCAGTACTATTGTGCGAATTCATAGAATTTGTAATATTTCTATTAAAGTTGACATTCTAAGTCACGAGTCATTATTGATTGTTTCCAATCAATGCGAAAATCAATGATCGACACTTGGTCAATTATAATTGTCATTTATGCGCGCGCATATATGCGCATGTTTAACCACTACGCCACCAAGGCGATGATATTATTAAGTTGAAACTTCATCATCAGTTATCTTACTTAAGTTGAATTTCTCAATCGTCAGTGGTCAGTTAGTTAGTTCTCTATCGATTATATATTTACTACCGTTCAAAAAATTGCATTTTCTATGCCAAAACAACCAAATATAAAAAAAATTGGATTTCAATTTCGTTTGTTCACCGATTTCTAGATTTTTTTTGATTAAATCTGACTTACCGAACGAAAACCACATGAAAACTTCTTTCTTTTCACGCATCGGCGTTTTGAATTTTCTGTTGACAAAATCAAAACTACTGCTGTGTAGAAACGACGAAGTAATGACAGATAACAATTATGATAATTGACAAAATTGTCTTTTGAAATTTATGTTCACTATATCAAATTATGACAGAAGGAACAACAATTTGTGATATATATTACTTCGGTCTGAAAGACCTAAGTATTACAATCATGAGCCAAAAGTGAAATTCTTACCCCCACTTTTTTGGCATTTTTCGACGTTTTAGGACCTACTGATTATAAAAAATCAAAAAAAAAAAATGTATGTCTGTCTGTCGGCCGGCCGTCCGTCATTACCTACGCTGCAGGGAAAACGGCTGGATGGATTTCTAAAAATTTTTTTTTCTAAAAATAGGTATTTACAAGGGACAGGTCCGAAAGGACACTGTGTTTGATAACTGTACCAGAAGTGTGTCAAAAAAATCATTATGTGTGTCAAAAATAGCAAATTTTCATATTTTTGGCTTAAAAAGCGTTCATTTTAAGTGATTACGAGTAGGAACATTAAATTTTGAGAAACCTTGATGGTCGGGATTGGTTTGTGAGATCAAAAACTAGATTATTGCATTATAAGTTTGTCAAAAAAATGTTGTCAAGTGTGTCAAAAGAAAGATTTTTATTTATTTTTTTACCTAATTTTTTGGAAAAAAAATAAAATTAATTGTTTGTTTGAAATGAAGTTTTATTATTATTATTGAGAATTATGGCATTATAAGTTTGTCAAAATAATGTTGTCAGGTGTGTCAAAAGATTTTTATTTATTTTTTTACCCAATTTTTTGGAACAAAATAAAATTGTTTGTTTGAAATGAAGTTTTATTATTATTATTGAGAATTATGGCATTATAACTTTATCAAAAAATGTTGTCAAGTGTGTCAAAAGAAAGGTTTTTATTTATTTTTACCCAATTTTTTTAGAAAAAAATAACATTAATAGTTTGTATGACATGATATTTTATTATTATTATAGAGATTATAAGTTTGTAAGAAAATAATGTCAAGTGTGTCAAAAAATGATTTCATTTATTTATTTAGCCAATTTTTTGGAAAAAGAAATGTAGCTGTTTTTTGACGTAAATGTAATTTAGAATGAAATTGGACATGGAAATTTTTGAATTTGTTATAGTTTTTGAAATATTTTTGGAATTTTGAAAAAGTTTGTATTTTTGAATTTGCAATAATTTTTGCAATATTTTTAGAATTTCGGAAAAAGTTTTAATTTTTGATTTTGTAAGAATTTTTGGAATATTTTTAGAATTTTGAAAAATTTTTAATTTTTGATTTTATTATAATTTTTGGAATTTTGAAAAATTTTCAATATTTTATTTTGTAATAATTTTTGCAATATTTTTAGAATTTTGGAAACAGTTTGAATTTTTAAGAATTTTTGAAATATTATTGGAATTTAGAAAAAATTTAAATATTTGATTTTATTCTAATTTTTGGAATATTTTTGGAATTTTGAAAAAGTTTGATTTTATTTAATTTAACAATATTTTTGGAATTTTGATTATAATTTTTCGGCAACGTATTGATGTTTCGTGTTAGTTTTGTAATAAATTTTTAAACAGAGATAAAAAATACTTGTACTTTAACAAAGAGTTTTGTTTGATATACATCGCTGCCCAAAACTAAAAACCATGTCCTCATAAAAGTTTTTTGCCGAAAACTATATCAAAATCCTTAACCCAGACCGAAGTCTTGATATCTCAGAACTGTGAGATTTCAGCCCCTCCATATTTTTTTTAATGTTTTTAATATTTTAATTCAAATTTTTTTTATTTATGTTATTCATTATATTTAATACCAATACCCTTTACTAATAATTTTGTTCTGTCAAATGTTTGTCGATTCGCACACAGCAAATAATATATTAAATTAAAAATTCCATGAGACTTCCTTTTTCTATATGGGTAATTCCTAACCCATGCGGTGAACAAAACAAATTAAATTAATCAAATAATTTATTTTTGGTATTTCGTAGCCCACGCGATTGATTATTTCAAACTATAATTAATTGAAAATACAATTAAAATAATTAGTACTTTTTGTGGTGAATTTGTGGCCATTTTCAGAGTTTTTATTTAGTCTAAGTAAGGGGCAAATGACATTGCGTAATTTTAAATTGTGTTCTAGTGAAATTAATTAAACAATTTATTTTATCTTTATATATTGGGACCGTGATAAATGGAGACGATTTTCTCCACGATACCCAAAGCATTTTTATTTGGCAATGAAAAAAATTCACCAAATGTGTTAATGTAAAATGTTAAAGTGATTGAGAGTATGACGTTGATAACTGTGACGTTAGTTTCACTATGTTGATTTTTTGTGGTTCGGTCTTGATGCCATGAACCTCTTTTTGTGTATTTTAAAAGTTTAAATTTTGGTGGAGGTGTATTTTAAAATCAAAAAATGAAAAAGAATATATTAAAAATACAAAATAACGAACTTAGTTGTTTGTGTTATACGGAGGAAATGATTGGACTAGGAATTTGAATCTAATTTTTCGGAAAAATATGCTGATTTGGAAAAGGACAACTGCAGAAAAAGGAAGAAGAACGGCAAGAAAATTTTAAAAATTCGAACGAGGTGAAGGACTTAAAGAAGAAAGAATTAAAAGAAAGATTATTTTGAGGTAGATACCACTGTGGTATGGGAGCGGGTTTGGAATAATTATATGATAGGAAGGTGTTAGGAAGGCCAGTAAATCGATGAATTAGAGTTTTAAAATGGCTAAGTAACAAGAATCTAAAAAATTACGGTGTTGAAAATGGGATTGTGAGTATAAGATTTTAAGATTTTAGAAGTCAAAAGAGTGTCCTGTGATTTTGAAATGCTCTATTAAAGCGTTGTAGGAGTAATCGGGCCGCAGCTTAAAACTGAGATATGGTTCTCTATTCTGATTTGGAGTTGATGTTTAGTTTGCCCAACATAAAAAGCATCGCAACCAGCGCTGCTTAGCAGGTAGATGACGTTGGACCGTGTCATGATCGAGGTTTGGTATTTAAAGTTGAAGAATAGAAGGTAATTAAGGTAACCCACTTCCTGGTGAAGGCAAGGCAAACTGCAGGAAACTTATTTTTGATAGTAAGTATGTGATTGAAACCGTCAACGTAATTGAATGAATTGTAAACAGGGTCGACAAGGGAGGAGAGGAGAAACGGGGATAGAGGATGAAGAAAGGGGGAAATACGATGAAATTTGTGATGAAGTGGTGCCAGATAAAAAGTTTAAAATGGCGGTTAGAGGCTTTAAATTTATGATACCAGTTGGTGGAGATGCTAAGGTCGTGTATAAGAAAAATGCGGATACCTAAAAGCCTAATTTTGTCATTATTTTCCACTTCCTGAGTGGAGATGGAGTGGTGTGAGAGATGGAGCTGAGGGAAGTTAGTGTGTCATAAATTCGAACGGACAGAATACAACAAATGATGTAATCAATATATTGGAAGAAAAACGGGGGGTAAACGAGCTGCTCTAAGAATTTGTTTAGAACATCTTCGAGAACAGGTGTAAAATAATTAGAGGAAGGGCTCATGCCAAGTCCTCTGGTTTGTACATAAATTCGATCGTGCAAGGTAAAATAAGATGTTTGACAGGGCAGAAAAGAATCAACTGTTCGAATAGCAAATGTCGAATGGTGGTTTACATTTGGATGCGGTCCCATTGGTTAATTTCAACGCTTTATCCTCTAAAACGTTGGTGAACATGGAAATGTCTATCAATGGAAACAAGGGAGTCATGTCGAATGATTTTATTTGAATGGAGATGTTTGAATTCAAGAGAGTTTTTGACGTTGAATAAGGTGATATCAACGACCTTCAGGAAGATGGAGTTCAGGAATTTGGATGGATTGAATGAAATGGAGGATTGATGGATGGATGGATTGAATGAAATAATGTCTTCTTTATATATTTTTGGAAAGCTGTAGATTTTGGGGAGAGTCGAAATTATGGATCGTAGACGGAACGACTTTCGTGAATCCATGTGATTGGAACGGAGCAAGGAATCGACAAAGAAGTTCTTGGTTCTCCACAAACTAAACTACGTTTATATCAGAACACGGAAGAAAAAACTTTATTTGAAGCTGTTCAATGTTTCATATCGACAATTTTTCCACGGTATATAACAAAACAAATAAAACCATTAAACATGATAACGATTAAGTCGAATTTATTTGTATCTTCAGGATAGTTTTTGACCTGTGACACAGATTTGGAGCTATAACTATTTGAAAATGATCATTATATCATTTTGGGTATATTTACAGTTCATTCTGTTTTCAAAAATGAAACAAATCCCATTAAAATCAATACACACAGCAAAACAAAATAAAAATAGCATAAAATTCATTTTCCAAATAAGTCGTAAAACTTACAGCATTTTATATTTCTCAAGTTGAATGTTCTGCAAACCAATTACCACCCACACTAAAATTAAAAGGATACTCAAACTTTTCTAATAATATCTCTAGAAAAAAAAAGAAAAGCGTATCAATAGAAAATAAATTTTATTTTAAGTGAAAATCAATAAGGTATTGAAAAGAAAAACTTTTGTCGTAATTGATCATTTGTACAAAGGAATACTTGGAACTTTTTTACATTCTTGCTTGTTTTGATTATTATTTTCCGTCTTATGATCAAAATATAAATAAGATTAATTTCTTATAAATGTGTACACAATATAAAGGTCCTTTTTTCGAAGAAGATAGATAAATCGGATTTTTATATATATTGAAAATATTTTGTATGGAGGAATTATAAATAATTGGATGACTGTTTCGATGGTTGAATTGAATTTTGATTCAAATAAATAAACATGCGTGTGTAATTTCATCCAGATTTTCGATAGTGATTTACTTCTCATTTTACTTTTAAGGTGAAATTTAACACATCTCAAGTTTGGATCGGGATGTAAACTTGATTTATAAATGGAATCTGAGCTTTAGATTATTGAGAGATTTGCAAATATGTGTGGGTTAAAACAAAATCTGAGTTTTTGTCCGAGTATAAATCAGAGTCTGAGTTTGAGTTTTAGTTTGAGTCTGGGTCCAGTCTGCGTCTGAGTTTGAGTCTGAGTCTGGATTTGATTCTGAGTCTGAGTCTGAGTCTGACTCTGAGTCTCAGTCTAAGTCTGAGTTTAAGTCTGAGTCCGAGTCTGAGTCTGAGTTTGAGTCTGAGTCTGAGTCTGAGTCTGAGTCTGAGTCTGAGTCTGAGTCTGAGTCTGAGTCTGAGTCTGAGTCTGAGTCTGAGTCTGAGTCTGAGTCTGTGTCTGAGTCTGAGTCTGAGTCTGAGTCTGAGTCTGAGTCTGAGTCTGAGTCTGAGTCTGAGTCTGAGTCTGAGTGTGAGTCTGAGTCTGAGTCTAAGTCAGAGTCTGAGTTTGAGTCTGAGTCTGAGTCAGGGTGGGTTAAAATAAAATCTGAGTTTTTGTCCGAGTATAAATCAGAGTCTGAGTTTGAGTTTTAGTTTGAGTCTGGGTCCAGTTTGCGTCTGAGTTTGAGTCTGAGTCTGGATTTGATTCTGAGTCTGAGTCTGAGTTTTAGTCTGAGTCTGAGTCTCAGTCTGAGTCTGAGTTTAAGTCTGAGTCTGAGTCTGAGTATGAGTCTGAGTCTGAGTCAGAGTCTGAGTCAGAGTCTGAGTCTAAGTCGGAGTCTGATTCTGAGTCTAAGTCTGAGTCTGAGTCTGAGTCTGAGTCTGAGTTTGAGTGTGAGTGTGAGTCTGCGTCCAAGTCTGAGTTTTAATCTGACTCGAGTCTAAGTCAAAGTCTGAGTCTGCGTCTGAGTCTGAGTCTGAGTCTGAGTCTGAGTCTGAGTCTGAGTCTGAGTCTGAGTCTAAGTCTGAGTCTGAGTCTGAGTCTGAGTCTGAGTCTGAGTTTGAGTCTGAGTATGAGTCTGACTCTGAGTCTTTTTATGCCACAATCCGACGTGAATTAAGACCAGTAGCATTTATAAGAGAATCTACCCCCCCTCCAGAACGAGTTCAGGTTCTGTACTGGTGGATTGTAGGAAATGTATGCTTTGTTAGTTAGGGTTTAGTAACCAACGAACAGTCAAAGATATATTTCTATCCGGTCGCCACACTGTTTTATTTTTCTCCCTTATAATATAACTGCTTGGTATTTTTAATATCAACATCTGCAAATACGCATAACCATAAACATAATATAATCGACAATGCATCACATTGTTCATTGTCCATACATTTAACAACAATATAAAGAGTCTATTAATCGGTCCTACAACACGGTTTTTCATAGTCGTGTTGTTACACGTTCACTATAACCTTATCAATTTCTTTTATATTGGTTCTGTTGAAACAAACATAAGTAAAATCTACCTAATTATATTTTTACATCTTCGTTAATATTCTTTTACACAATCTGATATAAAGTGTTTAAAATTGTGATGGAAGTAGTTATCAATCTTGTTCATCTCGTAAATTCTCAACAATTTATTGTCATTTTTTTTCTTTATAATATTAATAACTGAAACAGAAACCGAATTAATGTGTTTGGACATCTCTTTTTGTATAACTAACTCACAATTAAAAATAAAATGAGTTTTTTTTCCATGCAATATAAAACTAAAATGCCAATTATTGTGACTTTGTATGTTTTTTGGTTGAAAACGGAAAATGAAAATAATAGAGAGAAATAAACGAGTGTTTGAACAATCATCTCACTCACACCCACACGTTTAGAATATTTATAGAATGCATTTTGCATGTTGCCGGTTAGTCCAATTTCGATATGAAATCAAACATAACAATTAAAATTGTTACGCAGTACCCACTCGATAAATTATATCAAATCAAAAAGTTGATTTTAGGTGATTAAAAATTAAAGAAAAAAATTCAATCCGATCGTGAGGAATTTATATAAATTAACGCGGTTCGCGTTATATATTTTCCAAAATATAAATTAAAAAGAAAAATTCAATTATATTGTAAAAATATGACAAAAAAATATGTTTATGTTGTGATGTTAATAATAAAATATAATGTTTATTGTTGTTTAAAATAAAACCAACTATTGTGTGAAATCAATATAACGTATATGTTTTATTATTTTATGTAAAAATAGAAAAATTGTAGTGTTCATTTTGCTTGACGTGCTTCTTCCATCGAATCGATATATCATTTCATCGGTTAATCCACGATCAGTTTATGGTGTGTTCTTAGTTCACACTATAATAATCTGCGTTGTGTTCGTTTTATAGCTTTGATATGTATATCAAATAACCAGTCTTTATCTCAGGATCTTTTTATATTTTTAACACCTCTTGGATGCGTCGTTAACTGAAACCACAAGCACTGATAATTTCCCACTCTAATCCATTGATAATTTAAACATAATAATATTAACTTTAATCACACAAGGTATATGTTTTTACATTACACAACTTCACTAACACTTAATTAGACTTAAATAATATTTAGTAAGAAGTTACGTCGCAACGCAGCTTTACATTTTTTCTTAATATTAATTAGTTTTTTATTTTATTTTGGATTTTTGAGATCAATTAAACTAAAGTAAGTAAAGAAGTAATTGGAATATTTTCAATTCAAAGGTATGGTTTTGAAGTTTCTCAGAAAAAAACTACAATTCACATTTTTTACGTTTTTCGGATCGGATCAGTTTTTTATTTAATTTTAATAATAAAATACGTTTAAATAAAATTTTAAAATAACTGCGTTTTTATATATAAGAAAACATGTGATTATTTTTAAAAATATTTTTTATCGCTAGCACAATTTTTTGAACACCATTTTTTATTATATCCACAGTGTAAGTAATCAAAAAGGCATCTCGCATCCACTGAACTCAAAAAACTTTTTTAACAGAACTTAAAAATTAAACTAGAATTAAAGGTGGACGCTGACTGTCGCCACAAGTTCAATGAAATCAAAGTCCATCAGACAACCGTGAATATATTTACAGTGATACAGGTATTTTATAATATCTTTTTTATTCGCCTACATATTAAAGTGTTACTTTATTACTGTGATTTGCGGCTTTAAAGTATCACTTTTCAACTATTTATTTTGTTGTCATAGCTACGTCCAAAAAAGTAAAAAGCATTTGTATTTGTTTAAATTCTATGAAAAATAAAATTTTTTACCAAAGCAACCCTCAAATTCAAAATTTCATTATCCAATTAAAATAGTTGTTATCATTTGTTGTCATAGCTACACAATAATTTGAAAAAAATAATAAATATTTTGTCAAAGGTTACTAGTTCCATATATTTTTATTTTAAAATTTATGAAAATTTATAATTTTAATTTAGAATCAAGTACTTTTGTTAAAATATTTTGCTTGCGGCGAATAAAAAATAGTATATGATGCACGGACGTAAGCTATTTTGGACTTAATGTGGGTGCAAACTCCCCATCCGTCCAAAATCTTTAGCTTTACGTCCTAGCATCATAATATACTATTAATGAATGATAAAATGGAAGTGAATTGCATAAGAACCTAAGCGCTTTGCTGTATAAACGTAAGGATTATCACAAAATTTTGGCATCGTTAGCAAATTATACCGTAACTAAAAAAAATTAGTAAAAGAGGTTGCGGAAAGTTCAATTATATATAAAAATCAACAAGTTGTCAACAAATCCAATAAAGTTTCATCAAGATCCTATGCAGGAATATCACGCAAATACTATTTATTTAATTTTAAAGAATAATTTTACAATTAAAATCTAAAGCACAACAGAAAATACTTGTAAACTAGCAAACGAGACCAACACAAATATAAACAAGTAAATAAACTGACATGTTAATTGCATTCCATTCCATTCCACTTCATTTTTTCTCACAGAACCAGAATCGAGGTACTGATTATATAAAAAACAATAAATTCAAACTAAAGCAGATGTCCCTCTCCCGAATATTAAAAATTGCAAAGGTTGCTATGATTAAATTTAATTAAATTTCCATTGTGAAAAAGTTTATGACAAAAGATTGTGTTATGATTGATTTTTGTTTTCTCATTTGTGCAAGATTTGACAACATTCTTTATTCATTTTTTCGGCAAACGATTGTAAAGTTTAACTTTACTGCCGCTAGGGAGTTAGTAAAGTCTTACTTTTTTGACTACGGCTGCAAAAGCAACGCCATTTTTATTTTATACTACGACGGCTGTAAAGTAGCATTTGCTATTTGTTATTTTTTCAAACAAATTGTATAACTTTGACATCAAAACATAAGTTGATTCTCCTTGGATTATGATATATTGAATTATTATATATTACTATGACAACAGAACATAACAAACTGTTTCATTGGATAGTGAAATTTGAAATTATTGTATAACTATGACAAAAAAATAATAACTAGTTCAATTGGATTATGAAATTTTGAAAAGGCTGCTTTGATAAAAAAAATTTTATTTATACAAATTTAAATGTTTTTTTCTCTTTTTTGGAAGTAATTATGACGATAAAAATCCATATCTATAAAAATTTTGATGTATTAATTTCATATTTATAAAAAATGGAAACGTTTGCCGAAAAAATAGTGTATTTAATTCGGAGCTAAAGTGACTTTTTGTGTATCGTCTATAATTGTCAGTCCCTACGGTCTAATCCCTACGGTCGGCCGTCAAACTATAGACTCAACACAAAAAGTATCACTTTAGCTCCTAATTAAATAATGTACTATTATTTTCAATTAATAAAAAAATTAAAATGGAAAATAACGATACAATTGAAAATATTTCTGGTAAATGTACAAGACAAAGTATTGCAAAAAGTAAAATTTTTGCATAAACAGTTTGCATAAAAAGTTCTTTAATTCAATAAAGCAGACATCTTTGAAATAAACCAAAAAAGTTTTATTCCAAATAAATTTTTCATTTTTAAACAAACCATGTTGATGCGAACTTTAAAATTTCGTCTAATTGTCAACCTCTTCGAGGCAAATATGAAAAAAAAAACAAGTATGCAAATTGGATGATCTTTTGAAACTCAAGATTCATGTCCTTAAGGGTTTAAATAATTAAGAAAGAAAACCGTTCAACATTTTTGTTCGTCAAAGATTTGAATATTTATTTTAACAACTTATAATTAAGTTTATCTTTCTATACATCAGTAATGATGTATGTGGTTTTCTTTTGTATCCAATTAAAATAATCTCAAAGAGCTTGATGGTTTTTTTATATCCATAAATGTCATCGTCTCTATTCGTTATTTGAATATAAAAGCTAACCAAATTTTCTCCGAAAGAAAATCTAAATTTCAATAAAAATTATGGTATGACTGAAAATTGTCCACATTCTGTATTTTCTTGAGGCAGACAACCTAAAAAATATTAACTAGAAATTCTGATATTATGATCTTGTAAAAATGGAATTTTTCAACGAAGAACGAACAACAACATCAAATTTAAATTTACAAATTTTTAAGATATATAAACAATTATATAACGGAATATTTGATGTCTTCTATAATACAATAAAACTTTTCGAGAATTTTTTCGGAAAGATAATTTGAAAATGACTAAGGAATAGTATGTTCTTCAACGATTTTGTTAAGAGTTAAGTTAAATAAAATAAATGACAACAGAAGTTATAGGATCATTCAGATGGGTAGTATAGACAGGTTGGATGTGATCAATTATTATGTGCCCGTCTAGAAATTAGAAAACAGATGGCGTAAAAATGCTGCTCGTTATCTACAACTACAACTTAAACTTATAAAATGTCTAAAAGCATTATTCATTTGTTGGCGTTAACCCTTAGGTTAAACGGTTCCGGTTCAAACCAATTCCCTGTTTGTATCGGAACAAAAAAGATTTGCATGTTTAATTCAAAATCTTGTACCATGTTCTAACTCCAAAGTATGGAGTTAAATTTTTACAAAAGTCGAGAAATAGTTTGAATGTCGGAGCGCTGTGTTGTGGGCCGGTATGTTAATGGTATGCAAGCAAAAATTATATTTCGCCACTATAAACCTTTAATTTCAATTTTTCATTTGCATAAATTACCGACAAACTTTCAATTCAATTGCCAAGACAAATTTTCTAATAAAAATTCAAACAAATTTGTTTTATTTAGGAAACTTTTTTTTTGCTTATGCATGCATACTTCCGTCATGTTATAATTTTTATTGCATTGTTATTTTAGCTTGCAAATTTTCTTGTTTGTTCCCAGAGTTTATTTTCTTATATTATATTGTTGTGGATTTTCCTCCCACTGTAAAAAAAACTGGAAAAATATGAATTTCGGTTATGTTTTGTATAACCAGAGTCCTAACGATTGTATAAGAATGACCAAACTATAAATTTTCAAATAAATATGTATATGCAAGCTTTTTTTTATTTAAAAAGTTTCAGGTTTAATGAATGGTGTAGATGTCATTTTTGTTTGTTGTGTTGTTGTTTTTTTTTTGTTGTAAAAATTGAAATGGATATAAGGTAAAGTTTTGTTCAGAAGTTTTATTTTATTCATGGTTAGAATTTCGTATGAAAAGGTATTTGAATAAATTCACTTCTGAATCTGTTTTTGTATTTCTGATTTAGTAGAATTATATAATATTTATAAAATGTCTTTTGGAAATTGTTTTTTATGAAATTTAATTTATCTTGAAAACTTCGAGTTTTCCAATTTTGTTGTTTTTGATTAAAATTTAAATTGAAAAATATGTGTTTGAAAAAGATGTAACGGTTATGATGAATACGAAAATGCAATAACGATTTATAAGAGATGATTGAAATCTTACCATGATAAAAGAATCTAATGCAGATTGGCATTCAATCTGAGCCATTTAAAGTATCTAGCACTCGTTGTTCACCTAAAGTGTGTGAATTAGCATTGCATATAAAATTCTTGATACAAAGTTGTTGCGGCTTGTTTGATCTGTGTGATTTCCGTCTGAGCGATCAAAACATCTTTCGTGGTGGTATAAACCTACACTTTACAAATCATTCAGACAACGTGTGTTAAACAGTTATGGTGAAAGCTTGACACAACCTACTCCCAATTTTTGTATTCTATCAACGCATGGGATGGAATGGAAGGAAAGTCATAACTTTTTTTAAGATCTAACGATAAATAGTTTCCAATCCCAAGATATTCTGGATACACTTAACCATTACGGGTAGAAGTCAGCAGCGCTCTTTTGTAGGCTACATATCTACTTCCTCCTGTAGGATGCCTATTACTTCCCGTGATTCCTGACAGGCAAATACCACATTTTGGGGGCTCTTTAGAGTCTCTTGATTTATGTTTTATTGCTTCGCATCTAAAACATATCCTTGTTCGATCGACATGCTACATACCCGTAGTTAAGGCATCTTAAACAACATCATAGAGTGGTTCGCTTGCGCAGTCTACATCTTACCCATCCAATCCGGATGTGTCCAGAGCGCACGCGTAACAAGCTCATGCTTTGATTGTTCATAGAGACTCATTAGCGCCGTCAGAGTTTTCTTTAATTCTGTTTGTGTCTGTGTGCATTGTAATGGACATTTAACCCATCTACTAATTCACATACAGAACCATAATTCAATGATCAGATATGGTTATAAAAATATAAATTAAAATTAAACTAAAAAACTAAACTCATAAAACTAAACATTAAAAGACATAAGTTTACAATATATCAAATATCGGTCACCCTTATTTTTCTTAAAAAATAAGTTTACAATATATCAAATATCGGTCACAATTATTTTTCATAAAAATTAGGTTTACAACAAAAACAATAAAAGTCACACGCATCAAATTTCAAAAACAAATTTATTTCTTTTCATATTTTTAATTATAATTTTCTTATGATGATACGGCGATTTAAGGAATATCGAATTTGTATTATATATGAATTATTGTACTTGAGTAAATATAAATTAAATATATTTAAATGCATGTTTATATTACGGATATATGATGAATATAAGTTTTATGTTTTATATACATTGATTTTTGAGGGGAATTAAAAGAATTGATTTTTGTGTATATAGCTGGATAACATTGAAAATAAATTAGACTTGATTTTGAATTTAAACATTGTGTTTATTTTCCAAAGTTAATTCTCAACGACGTTCGAATTGCTCTAGAAGCCAAGGAACTAACAGTGAAGAAATAAACTGAATAGCTCTCAAGCTAAAAGTTGGTCAATTCACTGGGACAGTACTCTGACAGAAAAACGCACTAGACTTATAAAATAAAAATATATCTGTAGGTTAACTTAAAGTTATATAACGTTATCTGCCAATTCTAATGAAAAATTAAGATTACGCCGTCCAGAGATCTACAGATGGATCACAGTTTCAAGAACGACTTTGATTCGCATTTAAACAATCTAGAGGAGAACTTTGAAAAGGATGTGGATGAAGCAATTTATTATACATTGTCGTATGTGAACCCAAAGTTTTCCACCGCTTTCTCGGGAATCCACAGATGTCCCGATTTCAGCGAAAATGGTGACAATCGATGAATCATGGAATTATAATATTTAGAGCTCAGATCCCCTTCCTACCGCAATTAGTTCATTTGATTTATAGTGGTTTCCAAAAAACAGAAAGCTATCTGTTGCAAATATCACGAGAATGAATTATGCTATCAAGGTCATTGACCTACCATTTTGTTTGTCATAATGTCACCCATTAATAATGAAATATGAATAAACTAGTATATTGTGTTCTTTTTACTTCACCACAATTTTAAATTGTGTGAAGTAATGCAATCTATCATGAAAAAAAAAATCTTACATACCCCAAATTTTGTTTTTTCTTTTGTTTTGGACCATCCTCTATCCAAATAGCCAATAAAAATTTTGGTGTACGTCTGTGTGTGGGTGGGTGGGTGGGTGGGTGGGTGGTTGGTTGAGTTTTCTGCATAGGATCTTGATGAAACTTTGGCAAATGATACAGGTTCACTTGAAAATAGAAGATCTGGATTCATTTTAAATTTGGACAAAATGGCGGGTGGTCTCCCGAACACCTCTAAGTTTAAATCTTGAATAACTTCTGATCCCGAGCTATGATCTTATTGAAACTTAGTATATAAGGTTTTAATACTGTTTCCAATACTTCTGTATACCAACTTCCGGTTTGTCACTTCCGGTTAAAAAGTTTTTTTTTCAGGTGTTTATCCCTACTGTAGCCTACAATTACCAATCGATTTCCATGAAACGTTGCGAAAAGCTTTTAAATAACATGAGAAAGATTTTATCAGCTTTTGGAGCACATTGGATAAAGGGTTGGGGGATCCACCATACAACAGGTGGTTTTTTCCACAAAGTTTTTATGTTTGTTGGGAGCATAAAACATTCATTCGTGAATGAATTTTAATGATACTTTGGAAAAAGATGCAAACATGTATGACAAAGAACTGATTAGTTTTTGAGCGATAGTGAACAAAGTGGTGGGGGGTCCCTGGAGCACCTGTTTTTTTGAAAGCTCTATAACTTCTGTACCCGATAAGCGAATTAGATGAAACTTGGTACATGAGTATGTAGTACGGTTTAAAATAGTTTTGCATCCCAACTTCCGGTTTTTCACTTCCGGTAAAAAAAATGTACTTTTTTGAAGTTTTGTTCAGTGTCTTTATGCACACTACAGCCTACAATAATGAAGTGATTATGATGAAACTTATGGAATAGGTTTCCAATTAGTGTGAAAAGATAATTATCATGTTTTGGGACACATTGATCAAAGTGGTGGGGGGTCTACCATACAAATGCTGACTTTTCACACTTTGTTTTTTAAGTTTGTTGGGAGCATACAGATTTCATTCATTATTCAATTTTAATGACACTTTGGAAAAAGATGGAGACTTAAGTAACAAAGAACTGATTAGTTTTTGGATAATATTGGAATAAGTGGTGGGGGTCCTCCCGAACACCTGTTTAATGTGTCACACTTTTTTCAATGTTTGTTGGGAGCACACAGCATTCGTTCGTGAACGAATTTTGATGACACTTTGGAAAAAGATGCAAACATGTATGGCAAAGAACTGATTAGTTTTTGAGCGATAGTGAACAAAGTGGTGGGGGGTCCCTGGAGCACCTGTTTTTTTGAAAGCTCTATAACTTCTGTACGTGATAAGCGAATTGGATGAAACTTGGTACATGAGTATGTAGTACGGTTTAAAATAGTTCTGCATCCTAACTTCCGGTTTTTCACTTCCGGTAAAAAAAATTTTTTTGTACTTTTTTGAAGTTTTGTCAGTGTCTTTATGCACACTACAGCCTACAATAATGAAGTGATTATGATGAAACTTATGGAATAGGGTTTCAATTAGTGTGAAAAGATAATTATCATCTTTTGGGACATATTGATCAAAGTGGCGGGGGGTCTACCATACAACTGCTGACTTTTCACACTTTGTTTTTTAAGTTTGTTGGGAGCATACAGACTTCGTTCATTAATTTATTTTAATGACACTTTGGAAAATGATGGAGACTTAAGTAACAAAGAACTGATTAGTTTTTGGATAATATTGGAATAAGTGGTGGGGGTCCTCCCGAACACCTGTTTAATGTGTCACACTTTTTTCAATGTTTGTTGGGAGCACACAGCATTCGTTCGTGAACGAATTTTGTTGACACTTTGGAAAAAGATGCAAACATGTATGGCAAAGAACTGATTAGTTTTTGAGCGATAGTGAAGAAAGTGGTGGGGGGTCCCTGGAGCACCTGTTTTTTTTAAAGCTCAATAACTTCTGTACCTGATAAGCGATTCTGATGAAACTTGGTACATGAGTATGTAGTACGGTTTAAAATAGTTCTGCATCCCAACTTCCGGTTTTTTACTTCCGGTAAAAAAAATTTTTTTGTACCTTTTTAAAGTTTTGTCAGTGTCTTTATGCACACTACAGCCTACAATAATGAAGTGATTATGATGAAACTTATGGAATAGGGTTCCAATTAGTGTAAAAAGATAATTATCATCTTTTGGGACATATTGATCAAAGTGGCGGGGGGTCTACCATACAACTGCTGACTTTTCACACTTTGTTTTTAAAGTTTGTTGGGAGCATACAGATTTCATTCATTAATCAATTTTAATGGCACTTTGAAAAAAGATAAAGACTTTATTGACAAAGAATTGACTAGTTTTTAGACAATATTGGGATAAGTGGTGGGGTCCTCCCGAACACCTGTTTATTGTTTCAATGTTTGTTGGTAGCATAAAACATTCGTTCGTTAAGTAATTTTGATTACACTTTGCAAAAAGATGCAAATATGTATGGCAAGGAACTGATTAGTTTTTTTTAGTGATAGTGAACAAAGTGGTAAGGGGTCCTCCAAGCACCTGTTATTTTGGAAGCTCAATAGCTTCTGTACCTGATAATCGAGTTGGATGAAATTTGGTACATTCACATTTAGTACGGTTTACAACAGTTCTGCATCCTAACTTCCGCTTTGCCACTTCTGATAAAATTTTTTTTACTTTTTCTCGTACAACAGAATTTATGTTTACTACTGCCTGCTTTAATATTTTTATTATTAGAACTACGAAGTCCATAATATTGGTTAGCTTTTAATTAAAGTATTTTATGGATATTAGCTCATTATATATCCAGAACACTATGTTTCCAGAGCTGTGGTGAAGTCAGCCTATGCACCAGCGTCGCAATATTTTTTTTTAATTTTAATAAAATGTAAAAATAGGAGTTTGTTATTTTCGTAAAGTTAACGCATAAGATCTTTATGACGCTTTAGAATGTAAATTAACTATAAAAGCATCCAGGTTTACTTGAACATGGACATTTTGAGCTATTTTCAAAAATAAATCAAGGGAGTCAGGGGGGAATTGCATGAATCGCATTAACAACTATTTATTTTAAGCTTCAATAACGTTAAGTCAGAAGATTCAATTTTGATGAAACTCAGTGCATAAACTTGTTGTAATGTATATATAGCAATTTCGCAACCTACGGTTTTATTACTTCCGGTTAAATAGCTTCTTTTTTTAAGGATATCACAACAAAACTCTACATTTATCAGGCGTTTTTGGCTAATCTTTTGTAAAACATTTCAGTTAACATGAGAAAGAACTATATAGTTATTGGGGTATTATGCACAAAGTAGTATATGCTCGCGGCTGTCTAGACAACTTTTTTCAGTTTGCAGTCTATAGGTGTGGGCTTGTATTGAATATGTGTGTATTTAAAAATGTACTAATTTTGTTCTAATTTTAATTTATGTTCTATAAAATATACTTTTTGACGATGCAGTTATATCATATTGTTTACCTTTAGAGCCTCATAATAGGCCGTTAAGTAAGTTTGTAGTGTCAGTATGCTTTATCCAGCAGATCTGGCAACAGGTAATTTTTTAAATCGATGAAAAGTTCTTGGCGTGACACCTAAGATCATATCTCCATCCCACTAGTTCATATTAATTCTGCATACCCACTTTTGTATTGTCACTTTCAGTAAAATTATATAAGTTGTGCTTTTACTGTTATAACTTTTCTAAAATCATAATGAAAAGAAAAAGTTAGTCGATGGATTTGATGGATTTAAGATCACTTTATATCTAGAACACCATGTTTCCAGAACAGTGAAATTAGCCCATTCACCAATATTTTTTAACGGCCCAATATGGAAAATTATTGCTTTGGGTCATTTTGCAAGCTAGAATCTATATGATTTCTTAAAGTCTCAAGACCTCCTGAATCTGTTTATTCTAGTTTTAGCTGGCAGGTTATATAAATGTGTGTGGTTATGATTGTATGTAGGCCAACATTTGACCAACGTTTTCTTAACAACGGATAATTCAATTTAAATGAAAATAATCACAACCGATGTATATTGGCGTAACTTAGAGCCCAGTTTTTTTCTGTCAAAAACAATTCATTTGGTGTTTAGTGGTTTCCAAAAGATTGAAAATCATTGTGGTGATGCTCCGAACTAAATTTTTTAAAGAAGATTGCCTTTATTTTCGTTTTTTGTTCATAATATTTTTTTTTTGTTTTTAAAAAAATTAGATTTAAGAAATTTGTCTTATTAGACTGTTGTTTTTTTCTAATTTAAAATAATTTTGTGTTAATAATAATTAATTAAATAATTTAAAATAATTGGTGACCCCGACGTGATAGGAATCATCGACGTATATAACGTCGCAACGTGAGGGTCATCGACATGTACTAGCATCGCAACGTGAGGGTCATCGTCGTATACTAGCTTCGCAACGCGAGGGTCCACGACGTGTACTGACGTCGCAACAGAATTGCTACAAAAGTTAGGGCAATTTATTTTTGAAAAAAAACTATTGTTTGATTTTATATTATTTTAATTACTTGAATTTGGCAATATGTTTTTAAAAAATTTTGAATATATATAAGTCGCGGGGAGCATCACCTACGAGTGCTTTCTACGAGTGGAGGAACAGAACACTTTCACACAATTTCTAACGTTGACAAAAGCTGAGCTGGATGCTTATGCTTAACATTATCATGAGAACAAACAAAATTTCGGTAATGAAGCACTGTTTCCACCTAAATTAATCCCTGACCAACTTCCACTCCATGGGACTTACCAAATAATACGGGGGAAAACATGGAGTACATTTTCGTGTTTCCCAAGCTCCTCCTTTCGAGCAAAACACCTTTCTTTGGTTTAAGGGATTAGAAATGCAATTTAAAACTGGTGGTATTAGGAGTGAAAACTCTAAATATTTTTACGCATATGGCGCTATTGATTCCCGTTTACACAATCGTTTGATGCCAATCCTCATGCAGGAACCCGGTGCAAACCCTTATACTACATTCAAAGAGGATGTTATTAGAACTTTAGCTGAAAGTGATAAGACTAAGATTCAGAACATCCTGCATAAATTATCCCTTGATCCCTACAAAAAACCGTCACAACTTTTGACCGAATTCCAATTAAACGGTGCAGATATTGGGGATAGAGTAGGGAAGCAATGGTGGATGACCAGATTACCAGAAAACATTCAACTCATATTAGCATCATTTGAAAACGATCTTCCTTTAGATCGGTTAGCTGATCGTGCTGACAACTTGATGGAAACATTGACTCATCGGCAGGTTTTCAATGTTAATTTACCATCAACATCCACTGTTGCAGAAAACATGAATCTAGTTCAGTTTAATCAGGAATTTGTTTAACTGCAGACGAACTTTCAATATATGATGGACAACTTCAAATTGTAAATGTTGAGTGAAGTTCACTCTATTGTTTCTGCTAGAAACCGGTCGCGCTCTATTACGAAAAATTGTTATAGGGGCAATAGATCCCACACTAGATCAAAGTCACAAAACCGACAAGCTGGTTTTTTCACTTCGGACCTTCCTATTTTGGCCTATGGTACAGAAAC
The DNA here is from genome assembly GCA_963693315.1 of Diogma glabrata. NCBI lineage: Eukaryota > Metazoa > Arthropoda > Insecta > Diptera > Cylindrotomidae > Diogma > Diogma glabrata. Next base: position 76,654,043 of record OY856187.1, read on the forward strand.
TCTGCATCTCAACATAGGCCTTCGCAGAAATTTTTCTGTGGAATGTTGCTGATGTAGCAATACCTATTATTGGTTCAGAATTTCTGAAACATTCTGGTCTACTGGTTGATATACAGAGACAGAGGCTCATAGATCCGTTAACCTCGTGTAGCGTGGCAGAAAGCTAGAGTTGTTTTCATACCAGGTAAAAACAACTACAGTGAAGCCAAGTCATTTCGACCAATAAGTTTGAACTCCTTTGTCCTCAAAACTCTGGAAAGACTAGTTGACCGTTATATAAGGGACAGTGCCTTACTACAATTTCCACTAAGTACCAATCAGCATGCATACCAGATTGGGAAATCAGTAGAAACAGCTGCGCATCATCTGGTGACTTAAATTGAAAGAGCACTGGATGCCAAAGAATTTGCTTTGGGTGTTTTCTTAGATATAGTAGGTGCTTTTGATAATACCACCTTCGAATCAATCAGGACTGCGGCATCGCTACATGGAATTAGTAGCACGATCTCAAATTGGATCGTGTCTATGTTGAGCTGCCGCATTGCCTTTGTAGAAATGGGTAATACAACTGTTTCAGTTTCAGTCAAACGAGGTTGTCCACAGAGTGGTGTTCTCTCACCTCTTCTGTGGACTTTGGTAGTTGATAGTCTTCTTAAGAGACTGAATCAATCGGGACCCTATTCTCAGGGTTACGCTAATGACATTGCCATACTGGCAATTGGGAAAGACCTTCGCACTCTGGTTGATCTGATGCAAAATTCACTGAAGGTGGTTGAAGAGTGGTGCTGGGAGCAAGGACTCAGTCCATCCTTCCAAATCACCGGTAGTTTTATTTACCAATAAGAGAAAGGTGCCTGCAACACCAAATCTGTATCTTTTCAGTATGCAGTTAAGCTACTCAGATGAGGTTAAGTTTCTAGGCATTATTCTCGACAAAAGGTTAAATTGGGATACTTATTTAACAAAAAAAATTGACAAGGCTGTGATTTTTTTTGGCAATGCCGTCGATCCTTCGGTCGTTATTGGGGCCTTAGTCCCAACATGATCCTATGGATATACACAGCAGTAATCAGACCAATACTTGTTTTTGCATGTATTGTCTGGTGGTCAAAGACGGAGAAACAATATGTCCGTGCGAGATTAAATAAAATACAAAGAATAGCATGTGTGGGGATTAGTGGCTCAATGCGTACCACACCAACACTGTCGTTGGAAGCCATGTTGGGTCTGGCTCCTTCACATCTACATGTAGAGTACATGGCTAAAAGAGCTGTCTACAGACTGCATGTGGCAGGGACGTGAGTAAACAGAGGGAAAACATGCGGTCATGGTCACATACTTGATAGACTACGGACAGATTATCCCGAAATAGATATGCGTAGTGACGTCATGACCAAGGTATATAACTTTGAGAAGCCCGCTGAACTGATCATCTCTTTTAGAGAGGAATGTGAGGAAACTTGGTCCGAATGGTTCTCCAGCGAGATTTATGTTTTCTATACAGATGGCTCTCTGTTGCATGGAAATGCAGGAGCTGGCGTGTACCTGAAAGCAGATAATGTCATAAGCAGCAAGAAATATCCGCTTGGACGGTTTTGTACTGTTCTTCAAGCGGAGGTGTATGCCATCATTGAATGCATGCATGTTATAACTCGTCTGCGTCTGCAAGGGGAAAAAATATGCATTTGTTCGGATAGCCAAACAGCTATCAAAGCACTGGTAAACCCGGAGACTACTTCTAAACTCTTCTATGAGTGTAGAAAAAATCTTTGTAGGATAGCGCAACACAACACTATCACTTTGCGGTGGGTTCCAGGTCATAGTGGCATTCCGGGCAACATAAAAACGGATGAACTTGCAAGGGCTGGAGCGGGCATGAAATACTCACGTCCAGAACCCGCCTTAGGGTTATCCAAAACGTTTGCCTTGTCATTATTAAAGGTGGATGCTGACCTCAAGAGGAAGACCTTGTGGAATGCGTCATCAACAGACAAAGTAAACAAAGTAAAATGTTTTTTAGCATTTCAGAAAAAACTTTTAATTTTCTTTTAAGTCTGAAGAGGAAAACTCTCAGCACTGTGGTCGGTGTCCTTACTAGACATGGTCATCTAAATAAACACCTTTTTACCATGGGACTTAGTGAAAGTCTTGTGTGTGAGTCTTGTCTTGGAGAGGAAGAAGACTCGGAGCACTTTCTGTGTATATGTCCAGCCTTTTCTAGTATCAGAGCTAGGATTTTTGGCTCTGAAACTGTAGAGGCTGGCATTATCAAACTGTCGCCATTACAGTCGGTTTTAGATTTCATTAAACTTACAGAAAGGTTTGTGGAATAGTTGTTATGAGACCAAACTCGGACCCGGTGCTATGGACCGTAGAGTCTGCGTGCCAGGACAAGTTTGCCTTATGCAACCTGTCCAACCCTTTATAATCTAATCTAATCTTACTGCTTTTCCAGTTACTTTCAATGAAAGTGAACTGATTTATTGTGACACAACTAAAACTATACGCAGGCCATTTATTCCTGTAGCTTTTCGTCAAAGTGTTTTTGATGCATTTCATAGTCTTTCACCTGGTGTTAAAGCTTCCACCAATCTTCTAACAAAACACGTAGTTTGGCCGTCAATAAAAAGGACGTTAGAAATATGTCTCAATAATGCGTGTCAAAATTTCAAGGTTTCTCGACACACTAAGTCACCCCTTGGCAATATTAAAACTAATTCACAGCGATTTATCGATCACAGCGGTCCCTTACCAATATCCGAGAATCAACGATATTGTGTAACTTTAATTGATCGTTATTCGCGGTCACCTGAAACAATTCCTGCTCCAGATATCACAGCTAGAACGGTTACTTTCGTTGTTTACAATACATGGATTTCGAGATTTGGAGTTCCAGAATCAATTATAACTGATCAAGGAACCCAATTTGAATCTGAATTGTTCACTGAACTTTCCAATCTATTAGGTTTCAAACGATGTAGAACTACATCATACAATCCGAAATGCAACGGCATGATAGAAAGGTGGTATCGTACGATTAAATCTGCAGTTATGTGTCACAAGCGTACCGATTGGAGAACAATACTGCCTTCTGTCCTATTATGTATAAAAACCTCCTTTAGTGATGAACAACTTCAGCGGAACCGACTTATGGAAGCTCGATATGAATTCCGGAGCAATTTCTAAATTATTTGTGAGTATTTGTGGTGATGCTTCCAACTAAATTTTTTAAAGAAGATTGCCTTGATTTTTATTTTTTGTTCATAATAATTTTTTTTGTTTTTAAAAAAATTAGATTTAAGAAATTTGTCTAATTAGACTGTTGGTTTTTTCTAATTTAAAATAATTTTGTGTTAATAATAATTAATTAAATAATTTAAAATAATTGGTGAATGTTGTAAATGTTACGAACTATAAATAAGTATGTACAGTAAATAATTATGCACACTAAACATGTTCAACCAATAATTATGTACTAAATTTTAAATGTACATCGATTACACTAATTAGAAAACTATTTTAAGAATTGTTGTTTTATTATGCTGTAACAACATCGATATTAATACTCAATAATAAGAAAATTGGATCAATATATTTTAAGCAAGCATTAAACAATATTAGAGAATTATGCTTATACAAGATTCTGGCTTTGAAAGAAGAAATCAGATTTATATTACCAGAACACGCAGTAATATATATGGCTCACCAACGAAGAACAATCATATCATCTTTTTCAAACAATACGAGAATGGAAAAATGTTAAGAAGCTCATTGACCTAATGCACTTTGTTTGGCATCATATCAGATATTTATAACATAATTTAAATAAACAATTACTATCTTAGTTTATGAGTTTTTATGAAAATGTGAATCAATTTTACCCTCATTTAACTAACGCATGTGATCTTGATAAAACTCTGGAACGTAAATGATCCGTAAATACTTTCAAATCCACATTAATATATCTCAGATGGTAAAAAATTTATTGGTTTTGATATGCACCATGCAGAAAGGCTTCCTGAATATAAGGAAAATTATCTACACTTATGTTGTTCTTTAAATTTTCACCTATTTCAGAGTAAAGACTTTGCATAAATAAAACATAAAGCGAAAAATTAAATTATTTCATGAAATTAGTGAAAAAAACTATGTGGTTGAATCTTTTATAATAAGTATGAACCACTTATGGCAATAAAAGTTTCTCAGGTTGCATAGCATTCGATTGAGGTGAGTATACATGCGTTATCCAGAAACTTGAATGTAGCTATCCAATAAACGGAGTTCGAGTTGTTGCATAAAGCATACATGAAGAAAATAATCAAAATTACTTGCAGAATATTGGTTACTATTACACCCAAAATAGAAGAAAGTGTTATATGACATTTGAATGGTTTGAATAAAAAAATTTTGCACAAAAGTGTACTCCGAAAATACTTAAACCACAACCCGTTTTGTGAAATAAAATTAGAATGAAAAAGCAATGAGTAACACTTTGCCCAGGCTCGTTAATTCTCGGTTCTAAGAGACATTTTAAGAAAAGTATGAATTCCAACTTTAAATAATTTTAAAAAACGTGTGCAAAGGTATTCAAATCAATTTCAACCACGGTACGGTAAATATGCCACCTCTAAAGATTTTTCTAGAAAGATTAACATTATCTGGTTATGTTAATTTCAAAAAAACAAATTCAATCCAATTTGTATATAATACTAATATTCCTTAAGCTATCTATCATCTCACATTCTAATAATATGATTTAAATTTCTTAGAAAACTTTAAGCAATAAATCATTCAATGCTCCAATTTGTCAATTCCTAACAAGGACAAATTTTTTTTTAGATTTTGACAGACACAACAACAACAGCAACATCAACAATAATATAAAAAATCCTTTTTTTCTTTTCTTCTCAATCAAATAACTAAACGGGTATCACAAACTTTTCTCTTCAACATCACGAAAGACAAAACGAAACGTTTCTTGTAATTAATCCCAAATAAATATACCAAAAAGAAAATCAAATTAAATTGTCAATCAATTCCTTTCTTCTATACATTCAAAATATAATAAAAACGTAAGACAAACAACAACAACAACAAAAATCAATTTTTCATCTGGTATAGAATTTTCCATCGATTTCCACATCATCTAATTTTATTATCTTTTATATTATTTCCGAGTTTTTTGTTTGTTTGTTTTTAACATGATGAATGAATGTCACACAGATAAAAAATATACACATAACAAGATTCTTTTTCATTTTTCCCAGACTTTTCTTTTTAAGATCTTAATTCTTAATTATTAAGAGAAAAACAATTATATAAATGTTTCTTTTGTTTTCTTTTAAAGTTTCATAACGAATTACTTATAGAAAATTAATCAATTGAAAACGAGCTTTTTACAAGATTTGAAATATTTTAATAAAACAATTAAACTTTAAATAAATTTAATTTTTTTATTTTTCATAAAACTAAATTAATTTTAAAATAAATCACCAATTTTCATAAGATGCTTAATTTGTTGTTGGGAAAAAGATTTATTACTTTTTCGGGAAAATTGTATTAGATTTTGTTTTTATATTTTTAGAAGAAATTTTTTTTGTACATTTTTTGAAATTGGTTTGATTTTAATTAAATTTTGAAGAGGATTAAATATTATTGAATGTAATTTTTACAAAGAATTCATTTTTGTAGTAGCGATAGGGGTGTGTATGATGGGAAATTGTTTTTTGGAATGAAGATAACGGTCGTTTTTTAATTAAAAAAGTATGTGTTTGATTGCATTTGTATTTTATGCCTCCATTTTTCGTTTTTTATGATTCAATTTATATGAAAAAAAATCGGAATTCAAAAAGTTTAAATATTTTGCTTACGTATAGAAAATAATATTAATTTTTTTAATTTTATAAAAAAATAAATTTAAATTTCAGTAAACGACCTTCAAACAAGACAAACAAAAAATATAATAATATTTTTATAATACTAAAACTAATTTTTCAAAGTGCCCGTGTGTTTTTTGTGTTTGTTTTCATTCCCTTCGCAAAAATATGTCTTTTACACATAATTAAAGATTAAAAATATGGAGGGGCTGAAATCTCACAGCTCTGAGAGATATCAAGACTTCGGTCTGGGTTAAGGATTTTGATATAGTTTTCGGCAAAAACTTTTATGAGGACATGGTTTTTAGTTTTGGGCAGCGATGTATATCAAACATAACTCTTTGTTAAAGTACAAGTATTTTTTATCTCTGTTTAAAAATTCATTACAAAACTAACACGAAACGAAAACACGAAACATTTTATAATTTTCCGGCAACGTATTGATGTTGCCGGAAAATTATAAAATTAAGAATTCTTTTAAATTCTAAAAATATTCCAGAAATTCTTACAAAATCAAAAATTAAAACTTTTACCGGAATTCCCAAAATATTGCAAAAATTATTACAAAATCAAAAATACGAACTTTTCCAAAATTCCAAAAATATTTCAAAAACTATAACAAATTCCAAAATTTCCATGTCCAATTTCATTTTGAATTACATTTACGTCATAAAAACAGCTACATTTTTTTTTCCAAAAAATTGGCTAAAAAAATAAATGAAATCATATTTTGAAACACTTGACATTATTTTTTGGCAAACTTATAATGCCATAATTCTCTATAATAATAATAAAATATCATGTCATACAAACTATTAATTTTATTTTTTTCTAAAAAAATTGGGTAAAAAATAAATAAAAACCTTTCTTTTGACACACTTGACAACATTTTTTGACAAACTTATAATGCCAAATTCCCAATAATAATAATAAAATTTCATTTCAAACAAACAATTTTATTTTTTCCGAAAAATTGGGTAAAAACTAAATAAAAATCTTTTGACACACTTGACAACATTTTTTTGACAAACTTATAATGCCATAATTCTCAATAATAATAATAAAATTTCATTTCAAACAAAAAATTTTATTTTTTTCCAAAAAATTGGGTAAAAAAATAAATAAAAATCTTTCTTTTGACGCACTTGACAACATTTTTTTGACAAACTTATAATGCCATAATTCTCAATAATAATAACAAAACTTCATTTCAAACAAACAATTAATTTTATTTTTTTTTCCAAAAAATTGGGTAAAAAAATAAATAAAAATCTTTCTTTTGACACACTTGACAACATTTTTTTGACAAACTTATAATGCCATAATTCTCAATAATAATAATAAAACTTCATTTCAAACAAACAATTAATTTTGTTTTTTTTCCAAAAAATTAGGTAAAAAACTAAATAAAAATCTTTCTTTTGACACACTTGACAACATTTTTTTTTTGCTTTTTTAGAATCAGTAGGTCCTAAAACGTCGAGAAATGCCAAAAAAAGTGGGGGTAAGAATTTCACTTATGGCTCATGAATGTAATACTTAGGTCTTTCAGACCGATGTAATAAGATGAAATTTATAAAATTAGTACTACGCCTGCAAAACAATTTACAAAAAAATGTATTATTTGTGTAACTTAGAAAAACCTTGTGCACAAAATTTTGGATAATTCAATTTATGGCACCATACCTTGCACATGTCATAAAATGCCTTAGCAGAATTATGCACACACTTATGGCAGTCACATTGGGAAATTGGTTTAATGATAATAAATAATAATAACAAAAGAACATAGAAAGAAAAAATTTAAAATTTTAAAGTTCTTTTTACGTTTTTCCAATGTGTGATTTGTGAAGGTAATGAAAACCAAAAAAACGGGAATATTGAATAATTAATTTTAGTGATTTAAAAAAGTTGTTATATTTTTGTATTAGTTTTTGTGTTTCTTGTTCCATGTCGGTTAACTGATATATAAGTTTATTTTTTATAATATGAATGAAAAAAGGGAGATTAATATTACTTTCTTATATGTAAGTGAAATATTGAATTATTTTGATTTTTTTTTTCATTTAAGTTATATCATCGAAAAAATGGACGTCACTTACAAATACAATTACACACGTACATTTCCAAATTACAACTTAAATATACAACCACTATCTTCATTTGTCGTAATGACATTGTCTAGGAAAGATTCAACACATATCGGACGATATATATGACGTATCTTCCGATATGTGTTGAATCTTTCCTATAAATATATAAAAAAATTTTGTATTTATGCCCGAAAGTTCTATGAACATTTTGTGTACATTTCGGCATCATTTAAAAATTTTAAATTATAACAAATGTGTATGACGTTAGCACTTCAAATCTTTTAAATCTCAAAACTCTGAAATATCAATACTTCGGTCTGGGCTTAGGGTTTTGATGTTTTCGGCCAAAAATATTTTTGGCTTTTTGATATATATCAAACATAAATCTCTAACAAAAGTACAAGTATTTTTTATCTGTGTTTAGAAATTTATTACAAACTAACACGAAACATCAATACGCTGACGAAAAAAAACTATTTTCAAAATTCCAAAAATTTTGTAATAAAATCAAAAATTTAAACTTTTTCAAAATTCTAAACATATTCCAAAAAATTTTACAAAACCAAAAATTGAAACTTTTTTCAAAATTCTTAGAGTATTGCAAAAATTATAAATAAAATCAAAACCAAGAATTGAATCTTCTTCAGAATTCCGGAATATTTTCAAAACTTGAAACAATCTCCAATATTCTTAAAATATTGCAAAAATTATAACAATATGAAAAATACAAACTTTTTTCAAAGTTCCAAAAATTATAATACAATCAAAAATTAAAATTTTTTCAAAATTTTAAGAATATTCCAAAAATGTCTACAAAATTAAAAACTGAAACTTTGAATTGCAAAAATTGAAATTCTTGCGAAAATTCATAATTCAAAATTGAATAAAATATTGCAAAAATTATAACAAAATCAAATATACAAACTTTTTTCAAATTTCAAAAATATTCAAAAATTATAATAAAATCATATATTTAAACTTTTTCAAAATTCTAAAAATATATTCTTACAAAACCAAAAATTGAAACTTTTTTTAAAATTCTAAAAATATCCCGAAAATTCATTATTCACAAATTCAAAAATTGAACCTTTTTTAAAATTCATAAAAATATTGAAAAAATTAAAACAAAATCAAAAATACAAACTTTTTTAAAATTCCAAAAATATTCCAAAGTTATAACAAAATCAAAGGGACAAACTTTTTTCAAAATTCCAAAAGTATTCAAAAAATTATAATAAACTCAAAAATTGAAACTTTTTCAAAATCCTAAATATATTCCGAAAATTCTTACAAACTCAAAAAAAGAAACATTTTTTCAAAATTCTAAAAATATTGCGAAAATTCATAATTTACAAATTCAAAAATTGAAACTATTTTCAAAATTCATAAGAATATGGCAAAAATTATAACAAAATCAAAAATACAAATTTTTTTTCAAAACACCAAAAATATTCCAAACATTATAACAAAATTAAAAATTTCCGAGGTCAATTTTCATGTTCAACTACATTTTATGTCATACAAATAATTAATTTTATTTTTATCCAAAAAAAAAAATTAAAATCATTCTTTTGACACAAATTTCGAAAACACTTGACAATATTTTTTTGACAAACTTATAATGTATTGATTGCATATTTATACTGATAAATTAATTATTCAATACTATCGACAATCAAATTAAATTGTAATGTGCTTTTTAAAATATTTAGCACAGACACTCATCTTCAGCAAAACTTATTATAACTATTCCAAGTTGTTGTGACGTCATTCATTATATGTGACGTCATTAAGTCATTCATTCATAAAATTGTTTTTCCTTAATTATCTAGATCGTTTTTTTCACACCGGGAAATGGTGGTATGCCAATTTTCAGAAAACATTATAATGCCGTTTTCGAGAAAATATTTACAAATATATACACATAAAATGTAACACAAATTCTGTCTTCCGTTTTTGGAAGTATCTGGAAGTATTTTGTTATGCTTGTGGTCATATCGTGCCCAAAAGTGTAGGTAGAAGAAATTTCTTTTCTGAGGAATGTAAGTTGGTATATACGCGATATTTCGATGAAGTGGATTTAAGTGGAGAAGATTTCACGCCAAATGCAGTGTGTACAACTTGCTATTGCAATCTTTCACATTGGTTACACGGACGAAGAACAAAATTGCGGTATAATAAACCGGAAATCTGAGTGAAAGTCTCAAACAGACATGATGCAACCATGTGCTACGCATGCATTAATTTCGATCGACTTAACAGAAATAAGTCAAGGAAAAACAAATATATTGCCGCTTTTACTGCCTCACTTCCAGTGCCACTCTCTGCTGGTGTCAAACCATCTATAACTCCATATCTAGATACTGTGTCTCTATTGACAGCCGCAAGTTGTCTCACCGGTGCATCCCGTGTGCAAGATCCCGATTGGATGCCCAACGTTGAAGATAATAAACCAAAACCGTTAACACAAAACGAAATGGATTACATTGTGGCTAATTTAGGCTTATCGCAACGAAATTCAGAAATGTTGACCTCATTTTTGAAGCGCAGAGTACTCACAAAGCAAGACGTTAGCGCCATGGCATACCGGAAACGCCAAGCTGAGTATCAGAAATTATAAATCGTAAACGATGAAAATACATTCACTTACTGCAATGACATCAGAGGCTTAGTGAATAAATTGGAAATGGAGTACATCGCTGGCGACTGGCGATTATTCATTGATGGTTCAGTTTCAAGTTTAAAGGCTGTTTTGTTGCACAAAATAAACAAACAACCGCCCATTCCGTTAGCATTTGGTACAAATATGAAGGAAACATATGGAACATTGGACAGTATATTGAAGGCAATCAAATATGATGAACCTAAATGGAAGATTTACTGTGACATAAAAGTTGTGAGCATATTGCAAGGTTTCCCAAAATTCTTTTGCTTCCTATGTAATTGGGATTCGCGTAGCCATTATCTGTGTCATGACTGGATAAAAAGAACTACAGAAAACGAAAAAAGGTTAAATTTGTTTAATGAACCTTTAATAAGAATATCGATGATATATTGCTGCCACCACTCCACATAAAGTTCGGAATTGTTTTGAAATTCATCCAGGTGGCTGTCAAAGATGCTGAAAAAGTTTTTGACTGTTTACAGGACATCTTTCCAAACTCAGCACTGACAAAATTAAAAACGGTATTGTTGTCTATTTTTATATTTTTATATCTATGTCTGTTTACTTCATACTATTTGCATTGTTAGTGTTTTTTGCATTTTTTGCACTTAAAACAGATGTACTCAATCTGCCAGATATGCGAAAATTAATGAAAAGCGAAAAGTTCACAAACGTGCTAAGACACACTAACCGACGAGCATGGGACGCAATTAAAGCTGTAATCGATGGCGTTTTAGGGAAGAATCGTGTACAGCGAGACGAAACAAATAGCCTGGTAAAAACAATGCTCTCTTATTTTCCCAAAATAAATTCAACCATGACATTAAAATTGCATTTTTTGCACCATCACCTTGATGAGTTTTTACAACAATTGCCCAGCAAATCGGATGAACAAGAGGAGCGATTCCATCAGATCACCATGCCAATAGAAGAACGATATAAAGGAACAAGTTAGATGCGTTACTTGCAAAAGTATGTTGGTGGAGTCCAAAGATAATGCAACACGAAGATGACACCGAAGGTGATACCAAAGATGACACCGATAAAGAAAAATATGATAGACACACCGAAAGAAATATACCCTTCAGATTCAAACCATGAATTAGAGCGACCTTCGACTTCTCGAGCGACCATAGAAATCGATTAAAACCCTTTGTACCTCCTTTAAAATCTTGAATCTTCCAGAGCTCTATAAAATGTATACGAATTTACAAAATAAACTTTAACACAAAAAAAACACATATTTTTTTATTGAAGCTGAAATTTTGGTGTGAAATGTACTATATGGTTGCGAAATTACTCACAATGGCCCGAACAAGTTAAGGATCGATTGTGGGTTATTGCAATGTTCAGCAAAGTTACTTGTGTTGATGCAGAAAACATTTTTGTCGAAGACAGTTATGCTAAAATATGCATAGTTTGTCAATTATTTGTCGCATTATTTGTCGCAAATCTGAAAAAAATACATTTTTTAGGGCTTTCTGCACTAAAAACACCCCGAAAGAGTGAAAATCTGAACTCAATATGTTTGCAGAAGTTGTGTATTTTGGTGCGAAAAACATTTCGTCTGAAGATTGCATTGAGAAATTCCTAATACTTCCTAAAGATCGTTTAGAAAAATTGATGACGTCATAAAACCGAAGATCGATACAAACAAGCAAAACCCAACTAGGCTTTTGCTAGTTTGGGCAGATACTTCTAGAAACGGACGTCAGAATTTGTGTTACATTCGATAACCTCAAAAATGTTGCACTGTGTAAGTAAGACTTCGTTTCTTTTCGTTTTTTATTATTCGTAAGACATGCGTATGAAATGTGTGTGCATAAATGTGCTAAGGCATTTTACAATATGTGCACAGTATGGTCTACATCATGTGAATTACATGTGTTATTGAAATAAAGCTCAATTAATCCATATTTCATACATTTTTTCAAAATTGTTTTACGTGGAGTTCACAACAAAATAAAAGTCATCTCAAAGCTCTGTAGTTTTCGTTTAAATATTTAAGACGTAAAGCTTTATCTATGAAAACTTCCAATAAAGGACGTGGAACACCAGCTAAAGCATTAATCGGATCGTTCATCTGCACAGAGTTACAAACTTAAAAACCATCTCATAATTTGATTATAATGGATTTTATGTTTAGGGTTAGTTCAGACTAAATTTAATAAAGATGGTAAACAAAAATTAAATTAATTCTTTACTACAGCAGCCATACTACTAACAAAAATGAACAATCAATGAAAACCATATACAAACAGTAGCACTTAAACTGTTTTTTGTTCTTTGAATCATAATCTAAAAAATACTTAAACTTCGCTTTCTATTTTACAAGCTATCATTTTATCAAGAACGACTCAGTTTTGTTTTAAGATTGATCGTTCTTTTTATATCGGTCGTTCATTTTGGATCATTTGCTCATTCTAAAAAAAAATTAACCAGCAATTATTTTTCCACTGTCGTACATTTGAATCAGTCGTTCGTTTGGATTGGTCGTTCATTTTGCATCTCTCTTTTGTTCGATTTTTTTTTTGCAATTGATTTTTTGTTTATATATCGGGCGTTCATTTGAAATCATTCATTTTTAACGGATCGTTCGTTTCAAGCGAAACAAGTTTTCAATTGGCTCTCTTCTTTTGTTGAAATTTTTGATTTTTTCATTCCATTTAAAATAAATTTGTTTTTGTCTTTTTCAAATTATTAATTGTGTGAGTTGCTTTTATTAGTATGATGAAAGAAAAATCTGTTGAGATGAATTGAATAAATATAATGAAAGCAAATGTTAACGAAGTTCATTACAAATAAAGAATTTTTTATTAATACATACATCATAGATTAGTGACCAACGAACGATGTTTCTATATAGTGGCAGACGAAGGCTGTTTCTAGTGCTAACTAAACGATCGGTCTTTGTTCAGTGAAGATATTTGTTCAATTAACTTCGGTCCTTCATTTCGTTGTATTTAAATTATGTGAATAAAGTAAACAAGATGTTTAATAAGGATACACTTTTTTAAATATAAAGTGCTTGGTACACGGATAGAAAAAGATTCGATCACTACAACATCTGAAATTCGGTTGTCTTATCAGGTAAAACAAAATATGAAGACACAACAACGAAATTTAAAACACAACAACCAAATTGAAGACACAACAACCGAATGCGACGTCATCGTGACCGCATAAGCACTGTACTAACTGAATGATCGAGTTTTTTCTTGAAGTGTATTATTTATTGTTTGAAATATTGTTTGGTTTGTTATTTGAAGTGGTAAAAATTAAAAAAATATACATAAAACTTTTCTATTCGATGTGACTTAAATGCCATTAAAATGGAATTAAGTTTTCTAATGTATCTATATTGCTTGCAACTTTCCTACGCATTATTCAGTATGTTAAACTGCTCGTAGCTTTCTTCTTCAGAGATGAGGATAGTAGAATAGAACGGATGACCAGGTTGGGTCATTCCAGATCTCAGACTAAGGCCTTTCGATCTCTACTCTACGACGATATCCAATGACGTCAATAAAAGACTCCTATTTTCATTTCTTTAATATATTTTCTTATTTTTGATCTTTTTAGATGTTTTAACAAAAATCTATTTTATTACATATCTTTTTAGATTATAATGTCCATATTGGAACTATAATGTATCCAAGTTAGATCTAACTTAGAACTACTTTTGAACTATCTTAATAAGTAACAAATTTACCTATTATTTACTTATCATTTTTACATGCGTGTTTTTCTCATAATTCTTCTATCATTTCAAAACAAAGTGCCACATAGAGGCAATCTGCTCGTACAAAAGCACCATTGGAAAAAGATGAGACTTTTGACCGACCCAACGGATTAGTATCTACCAGTTTACTTACAGTAACATAGAGCTCTCACAATTTTTGATCCATAGATATTTTCTTCTATAATAATTTCATATCAGTTTCTTCTATACCAGAGAACATAAAAAGTTAATTAAATTAATTAAAAACGTGTACGTTTCGATATCTGGAAATATGATAAAAAAAGTCGGTTGTTGGTTTTCTGCAAAGAACTAAATCTAAGCCCTTTTCTTCGTCTGCCTGATTACTGCATGGTCTTGCATGCTGAATTTGAGGAAGTATTAGATGTTGCACATTGATAGAAAATAAATGTAATACTTTTGACTTGATGCCTTGTGTCACTCTGCATGGCAAGCTTAGAAATATTTTTTGTTTGGAAATACTAGTTCAACCAAAACAAGTTATCTCAGCGCAAGATGACCAGAGGCCTCCGTAAATGTGGCAAAAAACTCAAGGCAGATCTGCCCATAAATAGACCACTTCAGACCTAATCAGCTGATGTATCATCATACTTGTGGGTGTATTGTCATAAAGCTTTATATTGTCAGGAAGCTTGCGCGTAGACTAAATGTCTTCTCACACGATTACTGTTGTAGCTGCAATGATGATAAGGTAGAGAAAGCAATTATCCTGCCGTCTTGGTCTGGCTCGACTTGATATGGTCTGACGGATCACAGGAGGATGATTGTCAGCAACGTTTGTTGCTTCCTGAGAAGCTCTAGAGGTAGTCCCTAAAAAGCAAAAGTTTTTTGGTTAAATGTATGTATGTATGTATGTTTTGGAAAGCTTGTGTCTAAAGTCCAATATTCAAAGATTTGAAGATCAAATGAAATGGTTACGAGATTATGACACAATTCCTACCAAATAATCTTGTTCTTCAGATAAAATTCTAGGGAACGTAATTTAATGAGATTTGATTAGTAAGATACACCACAATATTCCCAGTTGAATTTGATAGTGTTATATTGTAGTAATTTGATTTCTCCATGCATCTATCTCTTCCATGTGGTTCATCGACATTCAAAAACATCTTACGGGGGCACCTATAGATTTCACCAAAATATTTAACGAATTTCTTCTAAAGCTTTTATTAATACCCAGGAGCATGAATTGTTTAGTAGCCATGAGAAGTTGCATTCTTAAATTTTATTGTTTCTAAAATCATCGAACGTTTTCGAAAATCAAGTAAAAATATTTGTCTCATCTGACATTTTCAAGTAATATATTTTCGTTTGAGTCTTAAGCTGAAGATCAGATATTACAACCCAAAATTATTCTTTTCCTTTTGATCATTTATTTTTATGGTCAGAAACCCAGAAATTGATGTATTTTGAAGGATAAAAAGAATTTGTTACGGTGTCGTCCATCCAACTTTTGCCCAAATATTCATAACAACAAATTAAAATATCTTTTGATCATGTGCGTATTGTCAATTATGTTACTTGAACAATAACCAACTAATGCGAAACGAAATCGGTTTTTACTTTTCCATTATCTTAATCTGGTTTCAATATTTCAAAATACCTCACGAACTTCATTTCCACACAATTTTTTTATAGATATTGATTGGCAACGATTTGATAAAAATTATTAGCACATAAATCAAGAAAGCGTAAACAGTGAGATAAATGTACTCATACAGGTTTTTACTTGAGACAATATTCTAGCGTGTGGCTTTTTCTTTTGTTTTATTTTCTTGGTAATAATTTTCATTATGAAAAAAACGAAAATTTCTTATAATATGTATTTTCTCGTTTCTTTATAATAATCCTCATTTCAACTAATCGAAAGAATATAATCCAGGACAATGAAATAGGATGAATGATAATAATGATGATCGTCATGATTTTGATGTTGATGATGACAAGTCAGATAAAATTGTGGATAATTTCGCATTTTATTTTGTATATTTTTTGCTACAAACAAAAGTTACAGAAATGTTGGGATGGAAAATGTAGAATGAAATTGAATGGAATAGAATAAATTGGATTACGAGCTTTTAGTTGGTTGCTGTTGTTGTTGTTCATGTTGTTGGTTTTTTGTGGGTGGTGATTTTCGACAATGAATTTATTTAATGAAAATCCATTTAATGGAATAGCCTTGAGTTTAAGATGATCTATAAAAACGGAATATAATAATGATAATATTTCAAACAAAAGAAACAGAAAAAAACGTTGACTATTGATTAAGGAAAATCAAAATAAATGATAAGAAACAACAAACAGCAAAAAATATTTGCTTTATGTATATATATTTTATGAAATTAAATTATATCGACCGAGTAGTTTTGGTTTGGAATCATTGAATATGGGTTAATTGGTACACAGATAAGGTGTTGTTTCCTTCAACAACGGTTATAGAAATTGGTCGTATTTTATGTTTATTACTAGCAGCCAATTATGGTCCTTTGATATATTTTTCTGAAAATTATTTTTTGTTTTCATTACGAGTTTGCTTGTACAAAAACTGTGTATGTTAATATTTATTTCGGTTTAAATGTAATGGAGTTTTAGTGTCACTAGAAATGCAATAATGCATTTTAGCCATTTACTGTGACATGATGCTATGGTGGAATTATGTCGTAAGGCTCTCACTACAGGATAAAGTTTTAAGGTATAAACTTTAAACCCAGGAACTTTGTAATAGAGACTGTGAAAACCAGAATAGGTTCAACTTGCTCTAAGCAGTTTAACCTGATATATGGCAACATGTAAGATGTCAAGTGAGTGCAAGACGCAACTTTCGAACATAACTAATGAGTTTCAATTATTAATCTTCCTGCGAATCTATTAATAAATTTAAAAGGGGCGAAAATGCGTAGCTTTTTGTTATACAGATTTTTATTATTTTGTACCACTTGCATTTTTTGCGTTCCTTACGTTCTTTGCAATCTTACATTCTTCACATTGTTTGCATTCTGTACGTTCCTTGCATTCTTTACATTCTTTTCGTTTTTTAAATTTTTTACATTCTTTACATTCGTTAAATTCCTTAAATTCTAAAGTAAAGAATGTAATTACATTTTTTACATTGACTTTAGGGCACTTAAAGAATTAATTTTTTGATTAAAAAAATTAAACAGATTTCTGTTTTTATAGAATCACAAAAAGTAGAGATATATTTGCATATATCCTCGCAATGAGCGGGATGAATTTCTTCACGGATTTTTTAAGGCCTGACCAATATAAAAACCGACACCAAAATATTTTCGAAAAGAATAACCACAACCATATTTTTTTCAGATCTCGTTTGCTATATATTGGTTATCTTATGTTTTTCTGTGGGATGAAATCATTCTATCCCTCCTCCTTTTGTTTTTTGAATCTTGAGAGCATGAAGGGTACTCAGGTTGCCTACAATTAAAGTTTGAATCAAGTAGGTCAGCCCCATTTCAGCCCTAGGCAAAATGTTTATTTGATTTAAGGAGTTTATTAACAATTTTTTTGTTTGGGGATAAGGTTTTTTTTCAAATAGAACCAAATCAAGATTTTGTCCTAGATATTTGACATAAAATAAATTTCAGTCACCTCATGTCACCAACAAGTCACCTGCAAAGAGGTGTATTTAGAACTTTGTGGCGAGATCCCGGTGTTCATATTGCAAGATTGCATTTTTTAAGGACACTGGGATCTACAGATCAGTTGGCAGTAATTATACTGCAACGTTGTCTTTTTTTGAAAGATACTTACTAAATACCACAGTATGTATTGCAGAGAATGTTTAATAAATTAAATAAATATAAAGGAGTGAGTGTATTTGTGAAAAGTAAAGTAAACTAGTTAGTTCAAAAGAATGATCGACAACTAACCCAGTAATGGAGGATTAACTACACCAAATCCAGTTTAGAGTACCCCATCTAGTTGGGATCTAAAAATCGTCATATCTTCAAAGAGTTACAAGGTTAAACAAAGTGACACTGGTGCCACATTGGGTCAACATCTATCATCAATGAAGACTCTGGATAAACCTGAGTCAATGAATAAATCTATAGCGCAGAAAGTAGACCAAGCAACTCTAACATATCTCAACTAGACCGTCCTATCGAAGAAACAACAAGTGATTTTGGAATTCGATTTATAAATTCAGTTCAGTCACTTTTACTATGCAATGCCAGTATACTGTTAGAGGCTCCCATTTGAAAGGATCTTGATCAATTCTGTGTTAAGTCCGTTTATGATGACCTCTTTGAACCATCCCTCATCGGAAGCAATTACAAAAGTCGTCTTTCCCCAAACACTCTCAAATGGAGAAAAAACTAATAATTGCAGTTTATCAGTTACTACTGTGCCATCATCGTTTCAAAACCCAGTTGAAATATCCCAAGTAACATTTTGTATATATTATAGTCACAAACTATTGTTGTTTTATTTACGGAACACATACTGTACTCAAAATAGGTTGCGGTATTTATACTTCTACAAAATATTGTTTCTGATTGTACACAGTAAAGCTACAGTGTAGTAGTAAACGTATAGCTTCGAATGTAACGTTTCTGATTATGTACTATGTAACTGTATTATTACTTCTACAAAATGACTACATTGTGTAAAGTCTACGAGAGCTTATAGCTACATTGTAAATATACTAAACGTTGGCCTTGTAAATGTATTTTTACATTTACAGATTAATTACAAAACTTTATTTTATTGAGAACTTATATACTTACCGTATATTTACGGGACATTTACATTAGGAATGTATTTATACTGTCAGATAATTTATACAGTTTTCTTAAGTCAAAATTTTTTGTTTAATAAAAGATGTCTGTTTCCATCGTGCGGTGATAAAGAAATTTATAGCCACCTTTCAGTGATAGACAACTCAATATATTGGGCATTAGTTAATCGAATCTTAAGTCTTAATTAATTTAAGAATTACTTGTGATTTTAAAGTTTCGTGGATTTAATTTCTAACCAAAGGATCGCCGAAAATTATTGCAAACACTTCAAAATATAAATATTATTTGAACGGGTAGTGGAAAGCTTTGGTATTATGAGCTAATACGTTGTTTGAAGTTTTCGAATTTGGATCACCTAATTCATATTTCAGTTACCTTTAACATTGACCGCCTTCCCATTTTTAATAGCAAAGAGAATTTTGGTCGATTTTATGTATAACCGATCATTCGGAATTCGGAGACCATTTGCATTTTATTGTGGTCCAACAATGCCAAGCTTAGAACACTTTGAGGCAAAATTTCGTAAGATAATTACAAGATACATTTAAACTTATTATATTTATATCTGGCCGAATCGCAATGCCAGGATTACATTTACTAATTTATTGACATATGTAAATGTAAATAATTGTGTAAGTTTAAATGTACATAGTCTCCCACCCCCCGTTTATGTAAAAAAAAAATTGGACGTATATCTCATGCACTTATGAGGATTGCTTGTACCAAATAAAAAATAAATGTCACTTTTGTTTATTTCACAAATGTCAAAAGTTGTAAAAGGATTTATACAAAGCTTTTACAAAACATATACAAGTAAATATTTGTAAAAGGAAGGTGTAAATGTAAATGCACGACAACGAGGCTAATACTAAACGTTTACATAATTTATACATGTAAACTCTTTGAATTGGAAGTATGTAATTGTATGATTATGTTTACAGATCAAACACATAGCGTTTACATTACGTTAACATGTTAACATTTTAAATATGGAAGTGTAAATGTAAATAAAATGTAAATGTATATATTCTGTGCACTCTCTGTATATCTACATAGGGTTAACTTGTATTTGAAAGCTTACAATTGAAAACTCAGCCATTTTTATGCAAAATTAATATTTGACTGTATTTAAAAAAAATAACAAAATACATTTAATGAAACTTTATTGGGTTTTATAACTTATGTTATAAGTATTTTAGAAAAACTTAAATTTATGAAAATAATAAAACAAATTTTATATAATTTTATCTCTCTAAAATAAATTGACATATAAAATTTTTTTTAAAATTATATTTAATAATTTATTATTTTTATGGCGCATTATTAATTTAAAAGTATTTCCAAAATTTAATCGACATTTTATTATTCGTTTGTAAATTTTGACATCCAACTGTACAAAATTAGTTATGCCAAAATATAATATTTGCATTTTATAAACATAAAATATATTATTGTATTTGTATATTTATTTATATTTTTTGTTTACAAAAAATCATCCGAAACTTTGTTTTAAAGTATGAGATTGTAACTTTTTTGTAAGTAATCCGTAGTGATAAAAATCGCATACATTTTACTTACTGTAACACTACGTACGTGTTTGTAACCATACATAATTCTTACGCAAATTGATATCCGTAAACGTTCAGTAAAAGCCAAAATTATTCCCCAAAATGTATACGAAACACTTACTGAACATTTACGGTACAGTTACCACTGTAACTTTACGATTACAGAGTAAATGTACTGTAATAAATTTGTAAACAAAATTTGTTACTTGGGATTACCAAGCTCTTTATCAAACAAGAACGCTCGCAAGAACGCAAACTTTAAATTAATGGCAATTACCAAACAACTCACTACAGTTACTAATCCAAAGAATAAGGAAGACAGCACTATCGAAAAGTATTCCACTCGGAATTACCATATTTAGTCCTTGTTTTAATGGTCAAAATGCATTTCAGTTACCATATACAACTAAGAATACGCTATGTTAAAAGTTTAGAGCCGGGTCTGCTTCTTCTGGATTTTTACCCATTACAAACAAAGTTGAAACAGTTAAGTTCAATCCAAATATTCCCTGTTCGTTAAATGAAGTAGAAACAGATGGGTTACCAGATAGATATACTAGAATTCAAAAGAGATCTACAGCCACTTCAACGAAAGGACAACTTGCTTTGAAGATGCTGCAAGAAGAAAAGAACTGCAACTAGCAAAACATCGTATTAAGGAAGAATACATCAACAAAAAATTTAGTCGTTTAAAGAACATTGCACCCAGTAGAGGCTCAGAACGTCATAATAGCAGATTATCAACTGAAAGCAGATAACTAGCAAAGGCTAGTTATGTAATATACGAAGCCGGAAAAAAACCGAGGATTCGCAAGCTCCAAAAATTTCCGTAAAAAATAAAGAACCTAAAAGGAAATCCGATCACAATATTGGGAGCGCGGAAAATAAAAATTTGTGGTATTTAATCCTGAACAGATTAGAATGGTAATTTTAAAAAATTTACCAATCTTTGATGTTAAACCAAGAGAATAGCTAATGTTTAGCAGAAGCAAAATGGAAGATGCTGTTCGGCAAGTCGGAGCAAATAGTACAGGATCTAGTAGAAGACGCTGAGATGCAGGCAATTTTACTGGGCGATGAACTAATCCGTCTATTATCTTTTACACTAAAGGTCAGAATATGTGCAGCACAATATAAGCTACTGGACAACAAGATCGTCTGAAAAAACCCGACCTCCTTCGTAAAATCTTTGAAAAGCTACTCACTGGACCTAAGATGATATGTAGACGTAATTTTACTGCAGCTCACTTGGGCTTTTCAATGCAGAAGTCGTAACAGAGCTTTGCATGTCATACAAATTGTAATAAGATTAAAATATGTAAAATCAACAAATGCATTCAAAGGGATCATCCATTACTCCACAAGGACGAACCACAGGAACCAACCACTAGTATCGAGTTAACTGATGTCGTAGCAACTGTCAGTCTTAATACATATCAGCCGAAGAAACACAACGTCCATTTTTGTTTAACACTAGTGTTGTTACATGCAATGCAGGTTCGGTCAGTACTTACGCTTTCCTGGACAAAGAGTCCCCGTTAACACTCCATGAAAATGGCATCGCAAGTTAACTGAAGTTGGATGGATCTCCAGAGAGCTTATGTCTTAAGTGGACAGAAAACATTATACCCACAAAGAGACCAACTGTTATGCCCCAACATGTAGCGGGAAGACATACAGTCAAATACAGAAGTAAGAACAATTTGAATTCTGTGTAAAAGTGTCAGCAAAAGAGTTAGGGCTTGACAGTTATATCTAATAGCCAATACTAACCCCGAAGCGAAACACTTTTCCATGCTCCATCGTAGCATCAAATTACATTTTTCATTAACATAGCATTTTTTCATTAACATAATCAGGCAAGTACAAGTAACTTTTAGCTCACCCTCGAATTATCAAGGTTATATCTTCCCAAACATAGATTATTATATATATGCATTTTCTGTAGGTATATAAATATTTTGAGTTTTTTGTCATCTTTTTTTTATTAAATGAAACAAAAGAATTGAGAAAATACGATCTCTTCCTGTTTTATATTGTTTCACTGTGTTGAAACGTAAAAAAGAACTCCAAGTATATATGATCGTTTCTAATTTCTTTGTTAAAATGTTTCGATGTATTTATGATGGAAAAAAACCAGCTGGTATAAAGATGTTAACAACGAATGAGATAGTATATAAATGCTTTATCAAAGGCTGACCCTTATTATTTTTAATTAGTTGAAAACAAAGCACTGGAGGGTGAATCAACCTGTGGATTTATGTTATTATTTTGATGTAATTGTATTGATGATATCGACAGCTATACCACGAGAGAATGTTTGTGTAATCAATTTTTTTTCTCTCGTTTAGGGTAATTCAAAATTTATATTGATACATTTTTCCACATTTTGCTTGAGTTGTGATTTAAAGCTTTGATAAATAACAATAAAATTGCTGTCGAGTCACGATTTAAATTTTAAAGAATATAAATTGTTCAGAGTCGGATTTATAATTTACAAAAATTAAAATTGTTCTAATTGTATAGTTTTTTTTGATTAAGTTAATAAATCAAATTCTAGATTGTATAGTTTTTTTTTTTGCTTAAATAAATAAACCTATGTGAATTGATTTAAATTTATTCAATTTGGCCAATTTTGCGGTTCTCGGAAAAACAGACATCATTTCCATGTGATATAGAACCAGAAGTTAGAAAAGATCGGGTTTATATGGTCTTATGGTTTAAAGAGAGTGCTGGAAAACCATTATACAGTTTTGATAGTTTTTTTGTTACCGTTTCTCGTCTAACTGTATTGAATATAGAAAACGTTCAGTTAGATGACGAAGGGGTTTATCGATGGAGAGTTGATTTTCAAATTTACCAACAAGAAATCATCGTATCAACCTCACTGTTATTGCGAATTTTGTCTGCTGTTTGAAATTTATGTTTGCAAAGAGATCAAGGAAGATAAAAAATTTCATGAATTCGAATTGCAAGATTGAGGGAGCTGATCGGAGACAATAATTTTTTTGACGACATACAAGGATGAAAGTTGTCACCAACATCAGCACAATAATCAACTATAATAAATAAAGTTTTTTTTTATTATTTTTCTTATAATTCTTTATTTGCTTTTTGAAGTGTTTTGTGACCATCATGGTCTTGTAGGTTAAATTTTTTTTTGTAGAGTTTTTCTGGGTTTTTCTTGTCGATTTATATAATACATATATCCTGGCATAATTGTATCCCTGATACAGTTATAACACAACAGTAGGCAAGTCTCTTTTTTGATCTACGGCATTCTTTTCGACAGTCCCAAATTTCAAATATCGGATGCAAGAACTGTTTTAGAACTAAACCTGCCCATCCCATCTGTATAGAAACTAAAAGATGAAAAACGAAAATTTAAAAAACCTACCGATTTCCTGGTATGGAAGTACAGTACAAGCTATCCTGATCGGTCTACGACACTGGCAACTCTGTTCAGCAGTAGAAGTAAGAGAAGAACGTTGGGGAAAACACGTTTAGATTGGACCATCGCCGGGCCATTTAAAAATCTCATCAAAGCTGATGATTATGTAATTTTTCACTTGATTACTGTCAAAAAAAACGATTTCAATTGGTGAAGAATTTATTCTCTACCGAGAGCTTTGAAGTTAAGATATCTGAGAAACTGCTGGAGTCCAGGGATGATGAACGTGCGTGGAAGATTCTTGAGACCTCGTTGGTATGAAGAGGAGTAAGACTTGACACATCTTTACTTTAGCGTTATGATAAAATCATACTTTCAATAAATAGCATGTGGGTGGCAGAACAAAGACTAGACTGTTTGGAGAAGAAAATGAAGAAAGATCCTACTTTGGATAATAAAATAGAGGGAATTGATCGAAGAATATATCTCGGTGTCCTACATCCGCCAACTATCGGATACCGAAGAGCAAGTTATGACTCCCAAAACAGGTTATCTTTCGATATTTGCTGTTTCATATCCATATAAACCCAAAAGGTCAAAATTGTTTAGAACGCTGCTGTTACTGTGAATGGAGTTTCTTAAAATACGATAGCTGAAGGGTCCCGATATCTTCAGGTCGCTACCTACCATACTGTATAAATTCAGAAAGAAGGGGGGGATAGTATGTAGTGACATTAAACACATGTTTCACCAGGTTGCAGTCAATACCGAAGACCAGCAATCACAACGTTTTCTTTGGCAAAGTAATGATTCAATGAAGATTTAAGCTATCAGTTATGACGCTCAGAGCATCGTGATCGCTAATAAAGAGTTTACCTGAAGAAGAAAAATGTTAGGAAGCTAAAAATCTGCTGTTCAGCAGTGACAGGATCGATTCTACCAAATACTGGGGATGTGGTGGCACACAAGTGCGAATCATTATTACTACGTTATCCAATACAATCGCATTGATACCGGCATTTAAAGCGAATGAACAAAGCGTATGAAATGAAGAGCATTAAGAACGTTAATGCTTATTTATGATCTTCTTGATATCAATGCAGTTTATCTAGTCTACGAGAAAATCCTCCTTCACGAAATACGACAATCCTCAGTTGATTGGGTTGAAAAAATGCATGATAGACACATTGAAAAATGACAAAATAGACGCTGTTGCTACCAAACCTTGAAAACATTAGAGTTACAAGATTCTACATTTCAACCGAGTCTACACCAGTTGAAAATAATACTGAAGTCCATGCCATTGTTGATTCGAGTGATAACGCATATGCAGCAGTGGCATATTTTCAAATAACTAGTAGGAATGCAATAACAACCAGATAAGTGAGAGCCAAAACGAAAACAGCACCAAGAAATTTTCCTTCTTAACCTCGACTGGAACTGCAAACTGCTGTTTTGGGAGCTCGCTTGGAAAATATCTTGATGAATTGGTCTTTCAATAAAAATTGCGAAACGGATTTTTTGGTCTGATTCAATGGACGTCCGGTATTGTTTGCTATCAAAAAACTGAAAACTTTAGCAATTTATTGCACACAAAGTTGAAAAAATGTTAGATTTACCAGATCTTTGAGAATGGGGTTTGGTTCCGACAAAACTGACGGTGCAACTAAATGGAAAACGATTCAGAAGTTTCATCGACGAGCAGATACTTTGTAACGATCGCAATAATCGCAAAACAATAATAAAATCAAATTCCTCTTTGTTTTCAATTCAATAGAAATGTATTACATTAATTTCCGTTCATTTTTACATTAATAGTACTTTTAAAATTTTCCCAACTTAACTGCTAATTGATTTTGAATATATTATAAAAAGCCAATGAACGTACTAAATTTTTATTTCCAATACTAATGAACAGACGTCGTTGTTAATCATTGCTGAATTTCAAGTATTGCCCGATTTTGTTTTTGACATCATAAGATGTCAAAAGCAAAATCACATTTTGCAATTTTAAAAGGATTCATTCGATATTTGTTCTTAGAAAACAAATGTTGTTTTCAAGTTTTAAAGAAAAAAAGAAAATGTTCAATTGTTTTAAGTAAATATAGTATAAAAATTATAAATAATTAAATTTATTTTTTTACCCAGTAAACAAATATACAATATAAAATATTAATTTTGAAATACAAGTTTTACTTTTTGTGTGTTTCTTTTGAAGAGTGTCTTTGAGCCATTGAATAAATATCGAAATACTAAAGATATTAACTGTCGCTGATTTTAATAAATATAATCGTGCTAGAACAAATTTACTGGTGTTATAATAAATTGCTTGTGTCATCACCAAGTCAATTATACCACAAGTTTTCCATGTTTTGCTGTACTGGAAATGGCTTGCTAACAATTTATTGGATTATTAGTTGAGTATTGGAGGCGGATAGTTTATAATTTACAATTTCTGGATTGGATTTATAATGCGAGCAGTACAATAAGTTTTATGATTTTGGATATTTATATAAATTAACCCAGTGGAAAAAGCGGAAATGAAACTTCAAAATGTAATGCCGGATGTCTAATTTTATGTCAGATCATCAATCAACAGTTGTAATTTAAGGTATTTTGAGTTTTAGTTATATTAATTTTTGTTTAATTATTACTTTTTCCCCTTTGGGATGTTAGGATAAATTTAGAAAAGAATAGTAAGAGATTCCCAAGATTAGGATTCGTTGAGGGGAAATTGCATCCCGTGTAAATTCTTTTTATATATATATTTGTATTACCAAAGGTCCAAAATAATAACTGGCTCCGTATCAGGGCCTGCACAATAACTAGCGCCGAACAAAAAGGGACCCGTTAGGTTAATTACAGTTATATTTCTTGTATTTTTTTTAGATATATATATATAAATAATTTGGTGGGAAAATATTTTCCAGGTTGGGCGTTGGCAAGCCGGTTTTTTTTTGAAAAAACTTTTTTTTGTGTGGAACATCTTATATTATTATATTTATATATTTATATATTATTTGATTATTTCAATTCAGATTAATAGTTTGTTTTTCGCGTCGGTTTATTTAGCTAAATTTTGTTAAAAAGCTAGAGGAAAAAATAAAGGTTTAGTTTCTAAGGTGTTCATGTGTATATTTATCATAAATACTCTAAATTTATATTTTCAAAATTTAAAGAACTCCGCGTTTCTCTTTGTAAGTTTTAGGATAAACCAGTTGTGGTTTTCTTTGGTAATAGGGTGGTGGCAATCGGTTTGGGCCGTGGTTGTCAATCAGCTTTTTGTTTATCTTGAAATAAACCAGTTATTGGTTTCGTTTTGGTTTTGATTAGGAAATTATATATTTTGAATTTTGATAAGAATGTATACAATTATGAGGGGTCAGGGGTTGATAAGGAAGTGTCGGCCAGGTGGGTTTGAGCCCTGGATGAATGAGGTGGATGGGAGAGCGAATGAGGAGAGAAAAGAGAGAATGGTTGAGGCGAGGAATGTAGTGGATGGAATGATAAATGTGATTCTGGATGAAGTAAAACATAAAATATTTTTGGAATTGATGGATGATATTTACGAAGAAAAATATGATGAGTTTCTGGATGATTTGATTTGTGAGATAGTGAATGAGGAGTTGAATGGGGTGAATGAGGAAGCGGATGAGATGGATGAAGTGACTGAGGAAGTGAATGTGGGCTGGCGTGAGAGAAGGAGGATAAATAGAAATAGGAGCTCTCACCTGAAGAGGAAGGAGAGGAGAAGAAGGGAGAAGGAGAGTCGCTTGGTCGTGGAGCTGGGAGCTTCCTCGACCAAGAGTACTCAAACGGAGGAGCTGGTTGAGGAGGTCCCCATCTCACCGACCACGCGACAGGAAGAGGAGTGGTCTGGTCCACAGGAGGCCCCTGTTCCTCATTGTATAATTAGTTAAGACTAATTTTTTTTTAATTTTGAAAAAAACCGTTTTGGGACAGCAATTTTTTTTGGAGATTGTTTTTTGTGCTGTCATCTGCTTTTAGTAATACTAATTGTTTTTTTATTTGGAAAAAAGAAAACCGTTTTGGGGAAGCAGTTTTTTTTTTTTTTGAAATTTTTTTATGCTACCATGTACATATTGTACATATATTTGTTTATATATTGTACATATTTTTGGATGATGCAATTAATTTATATATGAAATTAATCGTATGTTTTTCTGATTGTGGTTAAGTCATGTTTCTATGAGTTTTAGGATGTTATTAACGTAATAAAGGTTAACATTGACCAAACAGTTTTCAACGGTTTTGTATAAGTTTAAATCTTTCGTCACTACTTTCAAAGTATTATTGGTCTGAGTTCATGGAAGTACAATTGAAAATAATTAATTCCCATCAACTTTATGGAGTGAGCCGGATCCAAATCAATATCTCTACATTTGTCATCATAATGATCCGCGAATGTACGTATACAGATCTCGTATGAGTCCATTTTAGCTACCACCATTTTTTTTAGAATTATTTTTTCATTGCGATTAATTTTAAAAAGTGGTATAAATATAGAAATAATTATTTTTAGCTAACATTTATTTTTGTTTTGGATACAATAAATAAAGCGAAAGATTTAACCTAAACAAATATATTAGAGTTAATAACTTAAAAATTAGTAAGCTTAGTTTTGAATTTAAAATAATCGTAATTTTTTTTTAAATTACCAATTTATTATTTAGTCTGAAGATTAAATTTAATTAATTTCATGTAAAACTTTATTAACACATATTATGTATTTCATGTTTCGATTTAGCATTTTTAAATAAGAAATTATTTAGATTATGGATAAGTTATATATTATTTAGGTTTATTGATTCACTTTTCCCAGCGGTAGGCCTAAAAAGCCATCCATGGGGCTTATCCCCTTAACATTGATGTCGTTCTTAGATCGCCTATGACCACCGGGGTTATGCGATCGAAGAACATTGGTTTCTTCTCTTCATTCGGCGAGGAAGTCCTCAGGGACGAGGAGTGGTGTTGCTGTGTTTGTACTCAGGTGCAAACCAGTAGTACCATTCTTTGCTCAGAGGCTTCTTCGGTGTAATGAAGAGAAGAACCAATTGTACTTTGCTTTCAGGATCAGAGGCTTCACCTCATACAAATTCAAAAACTTACTATTTTTTTTCATTTAGCTTTTACAATAGAACAATTTTTCATAGAGTTTAAGATTTGAAGTCTGGTGCTCGGGAGCGTTCTTCAACTTTCGCATTAGGTTTAGTTGTAATTTATTTGTAGGTTAAACAAGCACAACTGGGTCAGTAGAAATGGACCTAGTGTCTAATCGTGACAGTTGTGATTGTTTTATTAGGTTGGGGAGAATCTGTTCTGTAGAATCTGGTCGTTAGGGGCTTTTCTAGTCAGTTCTCACATGCATTGTTGGAGTGGGCTCGCGAACGCGATATTTCAAATTTAAACAATATGAATATTGTAGCCATACTTACTTTTTATATTGTCTCCAGACGAATCTTGACTTTGGGAATCTCTTATCTAATTATTAAATAAAAATAAAAATAAAATAAATCAAACAAATTTTTCAATTAACTAAATAAAATTTTTATTAAATAAATAATTTTTTTTAAAATTTAAGTTAATTTTAGGTAACTAAATAAATAAATTTTCTTAATTAAGCTTTACGTCAAGATATAAATAAATATTTTTTATTTTTTTAAAAAATAAATCAATATTTCAAAGTTAAGACGGTGCATCCGATAAATAAACATTCTTTTGAATATTTTTTATTCTTCAATTTTTTTTAAAAATAAATAAATATTTTTAGGGGTGCTATCGTCAATAAATAATTTTAGGTATATAATTAATTCTGGAATTTCAGCATATCTGAAATTAAAATAAATAAATTATATTTTTACATATACAATATCTTAGGAATTTTTGTACAGATTCAGCAAGGATTAGCTACGACGGTCTTTCCTTTGGTTCCTTTACGAAGTTTGTTTTTTTTTACAAAAATTTTCTGTTTTTTTTGGGGCGTTCGTTGGTTTTTTTTCGTTTTGCGCTTTTTATTGTTTTCACTTTTACAGCATACTAGCTACATTTTTTTTTTGTTGTTGAGATTGGTTTTATTATTGTTATTTGTTATTGTGAATTCTGGATTCTATAAATTTTACCATCAAAATGTCAAGTCAAATAGACATTGACCATCCATTTTATGGATTGGAACCCAGCGAACTGCAAATTGAATGTCTGGTTCGAGGTGTGGATTTCAGAGGGGTCAACTGGGCAGAGGAACTTCGAAACCACGCGGTACAAGGTTCAGTTCCATTAACGGTATCTCACGCGAGAGATTTGGTAGCTGAGTCTCAAATGGTGGTGCAGGCGGCACAACTAATTGTGGATCAGATACGTAGACTTCAGCCACCGATTAATCAGCCATTCTTAGATGGTCTGGCTAATCGAGTGTTGCATTATACAGGTAGGATGAATAGGTTGGGTTCTCGCGATGATTTGCAAGAAGCCCGCACCTACGCTATCTCCCAATTGTCACGCGCTTGGGATATAATAAGATCGTTGTCGACACGTCCAGTTATGCAGAGTAAACCAGGAGGATCATCTGTACCATCCGAATCGCCTGCGTTTCAGCCAGAGGAGAGATCCACTCCAATACCAGTACGGCCAATGACTGATACGATACACAGTTTGAATCGTGGGTATCAACAACAACAAAGACGGGCAGAACAGTTACCACCATCGTATTTTCAACAATCAGGTTTAAGAGCGGAGGACTTCGCATTACCACAACTGGGTTCATCGTTCCAAGCTGGACAAAGATACATCAATCCGGCATTGGTACAGCAGCCTCTGAATTATCAACCGATACCACAGGAGCAGTTACAACAATTTCAAACAAACTATCCACAAGCTCCATTAACAGCACCACCACCATACAACCCACTTCCTCAGGTATCTCGTGTCGCGGCTCCAGCATTGTCACCGGGAGCATACCGAGAGGTACGTAGGAACAATTTGAGTCGTTATGACTCAAATTGGGTTCCGAACTTCACAGGGGATGGTCACTCTCCTGATGTTCATGAGTTTATCCATCGAGTGGAGGCGGCTGCAAGGAGGGACCGTGTGTCCTGGGACGACCTGAGGTCGATCGTTCCACGGTACCTCAAGGCAGCTGCCGATAGATATTATTTGAATTTAACTCATGAATATGAGGAAGTGACCTACTCAGTGCTTAGGGAAGGACTCCTACGCACCTTCGGTACGCTCACCGATGATAAAGCGGTATTACGTGTTCTCTTGAACCGTAAACAGAAAGTCAAAGAGAGCGTTTATGAGTATTTAGTTGAAGTGGGTTCGTTAAATCGGAGATTAGCTCGACCATTTGCTGCAGCTGAATTATTAGAAATCGCCAGGGAAGGACTGAGTGTAGAACTGAAAAACGCTACACTTGCAGCAACAATTACAACTATGGACGAGCTTCGGACATTGTGTCAGAAGTTCGAACGTTTGTGGTCTACACCAGTTCCAACCAGAATGTCAAACTTAAGGATTAGCGAACTACAGCAAGTGGACGACTATGAATCAGAAATAGATCCAGAACAAGATGGATATATTGAAGCTGTGGATACACAACCTAGAAGAATTCTGCAACGACCTGCGATATCATCTGGTAATACTAATCAACCTGGTCCATCAATGTCCAGACAACCAATTGTCTGTTTTAGATGCGGGGTAAATGGACATCGAGCTCCTGATTGTTCTAAAAACAGAATAAAACTGTATTGCTGGAAGTGCAACAAACCTGACGTAATTTATGCAAATTGTTCTTATTGTCACCCGTCGTTAAACTTCCGTCCGAGAGTACATGCTTCGGGGATGGTACCCTCGGTTCAACAGCCAATGAGCCCGAAGAAAGCGACGAGAGATGTAGGAACACAAGACGATCCACCACCGAAGAAACCAGAATAAAATTATCTAGCACATTTAATTTCCCATCATTACATTGCACGTATTTTAGACGTCTGGAACGTAACATCAGATATTGGAGGATGAGGAAATTATTTCGCAAAGCTTGTATTTCATCTATCCTTTCAGAAACAAAGGATCCTCGGCCGCGACTAGCAATAAAAATTTTGGACAAACATATCTCAGGTCTATTGGATAGTGGAGCGTCAATCACAATACTTGGAAGAAATTCCTTGGAATTATTGGAATCAGCAGGTACAACTTACCGTAAGTACACTTCGTGTATTCGTACGGCAGATGGTACTGCAAATAAAATTTTGGGTTACATAGAAATTCCAATAACCGTGAATGGCTCCACTAAACCAATGCGGTTCCATATAGTCCCTGGATTACGAGAAGAGCTCTACCTGGGCATAGATTTCTGGGAGAAATTCGGTATTGTTCCTTCTTTTGTTAGTGAACTGACTCGCACAGAGCTACAAACTTTTAATACACATAACCTCACCACTGACCAGCAACGAGAACTGGATATGGTCAAGGATTCTTTCCCGTCATTTGAAGTGTCTGGACTCGGAAAGACTTCTTTAGTTGAACATGTCATCGATGTTGGTGATAGTGCACCTGTTAAACAGAGACACTATCCCACATCGCCGGCTGTTCAACTGAAGGTCTATGCCGAACTTGACCGGATGCTTCAAATGGGCGTGATCGAAGAGTCTAACAGTTCTTGGTGCTCGCCAGTGGTTTTGGTACAAAAAGAATCTGGTAAAAACAGATTATGTATTGATAGCCGTCGTGTCAATTCACTAACGAAAAAGGACGCTTACCCACTTCCCTTGATTGATGGCTTACTAGGTCGTCTAAATAGCACAAAGTACATTTCAAGTATTGATCTCAAAGATGCTTTCTGGCAGATTCCTCTGGCAGAAGCATCTAGAGACAAGACAGCCTTCACAGTGCCTGGTCGTCCATTGTATCAATTCCGGGTTATGCCCTTTGGATTGTGCAATGCTCCCCAGACAATGTGTCGGCTAATGCACAAAGTGATACCACATCAATATCACGAAAATGTCTTTGTTTATTTAGATGATCTATTGGTAGTCTCTTCCACGTTCCAGGAACATATGGAATTGCTGTCCAAAGTCTCTTCATTGTTAAGAGCGGCTGGGTTAACAATAAACCTCAAGAAAAGTAAATTTGTTCTGAGAGAGGTGAAATATTTGGGATTTTTGGTTGGTGAAGATGGTCTTCGAACAGACCCTGACAAGGTAAGAGCTGTAGCAGAGTATCCAGCTCCATCTACAGTAAAACAAATACGTAGACTATTGGGAATGGCTGGTTGGTACCAACGTTTCATACCAAATTATGCAAGCGTGGTATCACCAATTACAGATTTATTGAAGAAGAGTTCGGGGAAACTGAAATGGACATTAGAAGCGCAAGCTGCTTTCGAAAATTTAAAACGATTGCTGACTACAGCACCAGTATTAATTAACCCTGATTATAATAAAGAGTTCTTTATTAGATGCGATGCAAGTCTGACAGGGATAGGTAGTGTGTTGTATCAGGTTGATACTGACGGACAAGAGTGTCCGATAGCCTTCATGTCGAAGAAACTTAACAAAGCTCAGAGAAATTACTCAGTTTCTGAGCTTGAATGTCTTGCGGCAATTCTGAGTGTGAAGAAATTCAGGGGCTATGTTGAAGGTCACCGATTCACAATTGTGACTGATCACTCAAGTCTGAAGTGGCTTATGTCACAGAAAGACTTGAGTGGTCGTCTGGCTAGGTGGAGCCTAAAACTCCAACATATGGATTTTACCATTGTCCACCAAAAAGGTACCCAAAATATAGTCCCTGATGCTCTATCTCGTCTTTATGACGATACACACGAGGAATTGACGGAAGCATTAACACATCACATTAACGACATCAAAATCGACAATGAAGGTTATCGGCACAAGGAATATACGGATATGATAGCTAAAGTTCAATCATCTCCTAAGGACTTTCCATCTGTTAAAGTCGTGGATGATAAGCTATACATACGTATTGAGCCAAGATCTGATGCAATACCCAACGATGTTCCTGTGTGGAAGCTCTGGGTACCAGAACCGATGACTTCAAACATGATTCAGAAACATCATGATGATAGTACTGCTGCTCATGGAGGTGTTAAAAAGACTTTAGAATTACTTCGACGTCTTTATTATTGGCCGGGCATGGCGTCACAGGTACACAACTATGTTGTGTCCTGCGACACATGTAAACAAACAAAAGCCACGAATCAGATATTGCGCCCTCCGATGCAATATCAATTCGAAACAGCACGTCCATGGCAGAGAGTCTACATAGATTTTTTGGGACCGTACCCTCGTTCTACACTTGGGAATACGGTGTTATTGATAGTTCTGGATCATGCCACGAAGTTTGTACTACTGAAACCACTTAGAAACGCAACTTCACCGAAGGTGAATGCTTTTCTAAGGAATGAAGTGTTTCTTACATATGGGGTACCAGAGTTTCTGCACAGTGACAATGGCAAACAGTTCACTAGTAGGAACTTTCAAAGTCTTTTGTCAGATTTCGGCATTAAACACATTAGGACCGGTGTCTATAGTCCTCAAAGTAACGCGTCAGAGCGAGTCAATAGGTCAGTTCTAGCAGCAATTCGAGCGTTCATTAAAGGTCAACATACCAAGTGGGATTCACAAATTGGTGAAATCGCATATGCACTGCGGGCTGCAGTACATTCTGCTACCAAGTACTCACCGTACTATTTATTATTTGGTCAACATCCAATCTCGGATGGAAATACTTACCATTTGTTGGGTACTACACAAGCTTGGTGAAGATGCTGGTGAAGAAATAGAACGCTCTGATCATTTGACTCTGCTCAGGAACCGGGTTCAACAAAATTTAAAAGCAGCCTTCAAAAAATCGCAACATCAGTACAACCTGCGATCTAAACTACGGACTTTTCAACCACAACAACGTGTGTTTGTACGGCAACATCATTTGAGTGACGCTACCAAAAAATTCTCGGCAAAATTGGCTCCAAAGTTCTTACCTGCAATGATTAAGACTAAGATCGGAAATGTACTCTACGAGTGCACAGATATGAGCGGTAAGAATCTTGGAGTCCATCACGCGAAAGACATCAGGGAATGATGTCTTTTCGTTAGGTAGGGTTGTTCCTCTGGCTGATTGTCGTCTCTGGGGTTCACATCTTCAGGTCATACTTACTGGTTGTATCGGGGTGTCCATGGTGCTGACGTTCGGATGGATGGTCGGTCTCAATACTCAGTGAAGTTCTTAAGGACTTCATGAGTGTTGGAACCGGTCATCGGTCTTGACGCCAGTGACGGTGGGTATCTCGATCCCAGATACAATTTAATAAGTGGAAGTAGTTCGGTGGTTTTCTGTCATGGAGGGGATGGCGATGTTTTTGTGATTTCAAGAGTAGAAATCTTGATTTTTACCTTGAATTCATGGTGTAACGATCGCAATAATCGCAAAACAATAATAAAATCAAATTCCTCTTTGTTTTCAATTCAATAGAAATGTATTACATTAATTTCCGTTCATTTTTACATTAATAGTACTTTTAAAATTTTCTAAAACTTAACTGCTAATTGATTTTGAATATATTATAAAAAGCCAATGAACGTACTAAATTTTTATTTCCAATACTAATGAACAGACGTCGTTGTTAATCATTGCTGAATTTCAAGTATTGCCCGATTTTGTTTTTGACATCATAAGATGTCAAAAGCAAAATCACATTTTGCAATTTTAAAAGGATTCATTCGATATTTGTTCTTAGAAAACAAATGTTGTTTTCAAGTTTTAAAGAAAAAAAGAAAATGTTCAATTGTTTTAAGTAAATATAGTATAAAAATTATAAATAATTAAATTTATTTTTTTACCCAGTAAACAAATATACAATATAAAATATTAATTTTGAAATACAAGTTTTACTTTTTGTGTGTTTCTTTTGAAGAGTGTCTTTGAGCCATTGAATAAATATCGAAATACTAAAGATATTAACTGTCGCTGATTTTAATAAATATAATCGTGCTAGAACAAATTTACTGGTGTTATAATAAATTGCTTGTGTCATCACCAAGTCAATTATACCACAAGTTTTCCATGTTTTGCTGTACTGGAAATGGCTTGCTAACAATTTATTGGATTATTAGTTGAGTATTGGAGGCGGATAGTTTATAATTTACAATTTCTGGATTGGATTTATAATGCGAGCAGTACAATAAGTTTTATGATTTTGGATATTTATATAAATTAACCCAGTGGAAAAAGCGGAAATGAAACTTCAAAATGTAATGCCGGATGTCTAATTTTATGTCAGATCATCAATCAACAGTTGTAATTTAAGGTATTTTGAGTTTTAGTTATATTAATTTTTGTTTAATTATTACTTTTTCCCCTTTGGGATGTTAGGATAAATTTAGAAAAGAATAGTAAGAGATTCCCAAGATTAGGATTCGTTGAGGGGAAATTGCATCCCGTGTAAATTCTTTTTATATATATATTTGTATTACCAAAGGTCCAAAATAATAACTGGCTCCGTATCAGGGCCTAGATTATAACTTTGCAGGGTCTCCATTATTGTGAAAACCTGAGTTTTAAAAAGTACGTCAAGCATTTTACTACCCATCAGATGACGTCATCGTCGTTCCTGATCAAATAAGTAAGTGTTACGGAGCTTGTTTTACGAGTGTTAGATCGTTTAACGGATAACACTGGCGTGATGACATCATCCAAGACCTTCGTGATATAGGATGTCGAAACTGGGGTCAATTGGTTATGGAACGAGATGATTGGAAGCTAATTGCACAGACGGCAAAATCCCTCCATGGGATGTAAGCGCCAGAGAGAGATAGAGATGGTTTAAAGAAAAAGTCAGCCACTTGGTCTGGCTCCTTTATAGTGAGTGAAATAGAAACTGCTGATAGAATGAAATCTCCCTTCTCCTTAGAAAGCTTAAAATTCCTTCAAAACAATTTATAAACTGTCACGATTTCTAGATTAAAATCAGATTCTGCAAATGAGAGGCACTACTGCTGCCGAAAAACACCGAATCACCATAATGATCATTGACTAATATCATCAACAATTTCTCCATGGTAATCATGAGACAGTTAATGAATGGTTAATGAATCGAGGCAAAAACTTTCCGATCCCAAACTACGAACAGCAGTTAAAAGTATCGCTGACCGCTGTTAGAGATATAAGATTGAAAAACCAAAACCAAACACCCTGAAAGTTACAGTTTTACAAAAGGGGAGGCTGTTGGTCTTTTTCCTACCATTTTCTTACGTTGACTCTTGAGCTGACTTTTCCGTACAGATGGAAAAGCAGTTATCAAAATAATCGAGAAACGATGGAGTAATTTATTTTCATGCATGCGCGTGCGAGCAGTCTGTACCGAATTCGCACATTCACCAACTCGTTCATTATGGAATTCTGCAATTTTATCAACAAAACAGGAAATTCAATGAAAATGTTCGACAATAACGCGACCAATTTTCAAAGAATCTGCACCAAGTTGAAAGAATTTATAACAACAGAGCTGCAATCAAAACTCGAACAAAGATTTCTTATCATCAAGTAGAGCTTTGTACAGCCCAGACGTTCACACACAGACGGTGCGTGAGAGACACTAGCACGATCAATGAAAACTTATCTTTCAGCTGTGTTGCCATCAAAGAAGCCAAGTGCTGTGCTACTAAAGTATTGCCTAGCTGAAATCAATAACGTGGTGAATTCAAAACCTAAAACATATACTCCCTTCAAATCAAACACAAACGAGGCCCTGACACCCAAACACTTTCTGCTAGGAATTTAAAGTGGTATGAAACCTTTGGAAAAATTTGACGACAATGTGCTGATTCTACGCTAAATTTGGAAGATGTCCCAAAAATTTACTCAACAATTCTAGTAGCGGTGGATAAATAATATATGCATACCACATCAATACAAACTAAGTTGTTTGAAAAAGTGAAACTTATTACTGTTGAAAATTTTGTTTTGATGATAGACGACCTGAAACCTAATTTTTGGACCAGGAAGAACGTGAAGGAAGTAAAATTAGTGAAGACCAAGTATGTGACATGTTAGTGCGCACCTTCACTGGAGAAGTGGACTTAGCTGTTGAGAGTAAGACACCTTCATCCAAGAGAGAAATTCCTTACTAGGAGTGTTGGCAACCGCCAACAATTTGTACCCATGTAAACGTAGAAATTTTTTGTAGCAGTTATAGTGAACTCAAATCAACCTTATGCTCAAAATTTCTTGTCAAAAGTATCGTATTATCAATGATGTAAATAAAATTACAAGAATTTCAGCAACTGGCATTAAAAACAAATAAATAAACTATAAATTAGCATTTAAAAATAAACATCAAAAGATTCTTGAACTTGAAATTCTTAGGCCCTATTTGTTGTCACAACAATATCTTTCTCAGACCAATTAAATCCAATGCCTTGACGAAACAGCAAATTAAAGTATATATAAAGATTATTTTAATTTTACTTGACATAATGACTTCATTTACATCCGATTTTAGTTGTACTCCGGCATACTTTGCCTATATGGCAATCTTCGGAGAAAAGGAACAATCTTTTTACATCCGATGATGTAGTAGAAATTGAAGCAAACCAATCCTATTAGAAACCATTCAAAGAACTTTGTAAATTCGAATTGATATCATTTTCTTTATGTTCGTAAATGCCTATATGTCAATATGAATAAAAAAACCGATATCAATTTTAACAGACTGACTACAACCTGCTTCCTAAAAAAACAAAGAACAGCATCGACAAAGTAAAGCAACTTTACTGACACAGCAACTTTACTGACCAATTTCTGAGATCATTATAGAAACTATTCTTCTTTGAATGGTTTTTGTCTATTTTGTTAATTTCATTTTTTGGTCAAGAAAGCATGATCTTTTGAAGAAGGGGAGTTATGTGATACCACATAATAGAACAACACTTTATGCCAACCCGCGCTTTATTATATTGACTGATTATTGCAAGATAAAGTTGGGCTATTAAATGGTTTTCTGCCCTCTCATAAAACATGAAATTTATGAAACAAAACACAAACCAAACTTCAATAAATTAAAAAATTCCCGCAACTATAACTCCAATGAAAGTATTTTCAATTTTATACCAACAAATTAATATATAATAAACAAAATCTAACCCACAAAAAAAAACATTTACAAATTAACAATATAAAATATTTTTCCTAAAGTTGAAAAGTTCGGAAGTAGTTTAGATCGATTTAT
This sequence comes from Diogma glabrata, assembly GCA_963693315.1. Lineage (NCBI taxonomy): Eukaryota > Metazoa > Arthropoda > Insecta > Diptera > Cylindrotomidae > Diogma > Diogma glabrata. Next base: position 76,693,415 of record OY856187.1, read on the forward strand.
AACAATTCCCATTTATATTTATTGCCTTCAATTTTAATTTTTTTCTCGAAATTTCAGCATAGTTTCTATTTATTTTATTTATTGTAAAATTTATAGTATTTTAATTTTGTTAGGAAAATTTAAAACGGAAATAAAATATTTTGTAAGTTTTCGTTTGTTAATTTTTTGTTGTTTGAATTTTTGGCAATTTTATTGTTTTTTGCCGGAAACGTTTCTCAAGTTTATGTTTATTTCATAGGAATAAATTAGAAAAATTAAAGTTATAAAGGTACTTACAAGAAAATTTTAACTAATTACACCAATTTTGGAAATGAATTTACCTAAAATTAGAAATAAAAAATTCTGATAAAAATATATTTAGGAATTGTTTCAATTTAAAAATATTAGTTCACGCAACTCATAAATTAAATAAATATTACGTAAAAGCTATTCCTCCCAAATCCACTAATAATGAGATCGTTAATCAAAATTTATCCATACAGAACCTATAATTTAATCCAATAAATAACTGTAATAAATCATTATTTTTACTCAAATTATTATACAAATCTTCAACCCTATTATATTTCCCAAATCAATAAAACACAAAACTAGACTAAAATTTCATTTATATGTAATTATACATATATACAAACAGACGCACACGACCATTAACTAATATTTTATAACCTAAAAATATATTCAAAATGTAAATCACAAAACTATAAATACCAATCAAAATTCCAACCTAAATTAAACAAAAAATAAAATCCACTCAAGCTTTTATAAAATAAACAAAAACTTATAATTTTTATGTCACATCAATTTTGAGTGATATGATGGGTTGATATAAAGGTTTTTTTTTCGTTTAAACTATAAAAATTTTGCTGTATCTTGTATCTAAATTAGAATTTTAAAACAGAAAATGAAGTAGTTTTTGGTTTGTTCCACATGAAAGAAGTTTATTCATCTGGTAATATCATCAGTATAACGCCCCGATAAAATTTCCTCTTATTTTTTCGATTTGAAAAATCAATTTTCTGTTCACGTTGTAATTCAATTTTATTTTGCCGAGCTTTTTTTAGTATTTACATTTACATTTATATTTTATATTTATTGTTTTTTGATAATATTAATTAAATTAAACATTTGTAATGAAACAAAATGTTTTATTGTTTAAATGTTTTGATGTCAGTGGTGCATCCTTGTTTGTTGTAATAATTATTAAATTAGGTTAGTTTGTTATGCTTCGGGTTATGAAAGAAATATAAAAAAATATCTATGTCTACTACATGTCTACATAACATGTCTACGTGTTTCCACGCGTTGTTAATTCAAAAATCAATTATGAAGCAGGTAGTTCCTCAGACTATTAGCAATAAGTCGTGTATTTTTGTGAATTCAAATAAATCAGTCGTGCAACTGTTATATCGGGAAGCGTATATTATATGGCCTTACGATATTAACCAGGTCTGTATAGCATGGTGAGACCAATCGTGGTAACAACTTTGCGAAAAAATAAAGCGCAATCAAGCTCAATACTTACAAACAACACAAGTTCATTACGTACAAGTTACAGTTATACACAAAATCATACTAGAGAGTTTGATATAGAAGCGACAACCCAAATATGCGTAAGAAAACTAGAATTAAAAAATTAGAAAATAAGAATATAAGCAAGTAGAAAAAGTTTTAAAATAAAAATTTTGAAATATTAGATAGTATGGCGTTAGGAAAATTGAAGGCAAAGATAATTAGAAAATAAAAAATTAGAAATTTAGAAAATTATAAAATTAATAATATTAGATGATTCGAAAATTAAAAATGAAATATTGAAAAATTGATAGCTTGAAAATTACAATATTAGATTACAAACACAAAAAATTAGAAATTTAATTAGTCAGAAAATTGGAAAATTTGAAAATTAGAGAAATAGAAAGTCAGAATATTAATCAAATTAGAAAATAAGAAAATTAGCATATAAGAAAATTTACTATTAGCAAACTAGACAATAAGATACACCCAACTCTTTTTTTAAACGGTAAATGCGTTCCTAAGAAATACGTTTAAAAAAAAATCGTTTAAAAAATACATGAGACGTATGGTAAATTTGGGGATACGTTCCACGACATTTAAAAATCGTGTAACTTCAAAAATCTCACACAAAAATCCGTGCAAAAAAAAATAAAAATAAACCCTATATTACATATACATAAAACAAAAACCAGGAAACATTTGGCAGGAACAAAACAGTTTGTAGTGACTGAATTTTTTCTTTTAGTGCAATCGTTCCCGAAGTATCTTCAAAAGCTTCCCTTTCGATAGTTATGGTTTTTATACTGACGATGTAAAGGTTTCTGCGCAAAACTTTACTGAAAAGGAAAGGAGTCACAAAGTTACTTTAGTTTAATTGATCACAAATTCTGGATTCCTGAACCTATTCAATTCGACATCAATAAATTCGTTCCTTTTTCAATAATGAAACCCTAACAAAAATATTTGTTTTCGAAGGGCAAAATTTGCCCTTAGGAACAAACGTAGATTATTTAATATTTTTATTTATAATAAAACTCCTATAAATCGATTAAAATAGCTAAAGGCCAACAGAATACCAAAACAGATAAATGAAAACGAAAAGAAAAGAAATTTACAAACGGAAAGTGGAAAATCTAGTGATTATGTGTTACAGAACTATTAAATCTTAAATTCTGGTACCAAATCTTCTACCCTTCTTATTATTGATGTTGGTTTAATTGCTGCTGACGCAGCAAGAAAAACCACATTCATGGAACGCTTTGATTTGAACTCGACTGTTTTGGAAACTCCTGAAAAAAGCAAGTTTTCAGAATTTAATATGACAGAACTTCATTTCAAACCCAAAATTGTGGAAACACTATTAAAGAAGTCAAATAACAACAAAGCCTCCCGTCTGGGCAACATTTCATCTATTAATCTAAAATTATTTTTCAAAGAACTTGCATCCACTCTTACCAAAATTTTCTACAAATCTTATAAATCAGGTATTTTTCGTTCGTGCTGGAAGTTAAACAATGTCCATAACAGAAATCAAACGTAATATTTCAAATTATAGACTAAAAGCCTTACTCTCATGTCAGTCTAACATATAATATCTCTTAAACAGGTTATCCCAGGGTGCTCAAAATAGGACTGAAGCAGAAAAAACGTTAACATTGAAAAACTGACATAACTTTTACACCCTTTGTTTTTACCAATAAATTTGAATGCAGTAATCTTTGCAATACTTGTCTCATTATGTCATCTACTATAATTTTTGTTTTTGTACGACCGAAATTGAATTTACAATGGCGAAAACTTTGGAAGTACGTAAATTTATTCTTAAAAAATTTAATGAAAATCCTCTATGGTCATTTGTTAGAATTGCATAAGAAGCTAAAGTGACCAGACAAAGTACAGCAAAAGTCATCAAGAACTTCAATGAAGAGCTCACATTCACTCGAAAGCCTGAAAGTGGCAGACCAGAAGGATTTCACTCGTCAAAAAAGGTGCGGAAAGCTGTGTCTGAAATGGAGAAGCATCCAAGCATCTCGAATCGGAAATTAGCTCAAAAAGTGGGCTTGTCAGAAAAGTCAGTACGCAGAATTAAGGTCAAGACCGGCTTCAAATCGTACAAAGTGCAAAAAATTCCAGACAGAAATGCAGAGAATATCACAGTGGCAAAAAAACAAGCTAAACAGTTGAGAGTCGATTTCTTTGAAACCAAAGATTGTTGCGTAATGGGCGATGAGACATACGTGCTCTGCAATTTTTCTCAATTACCTGGCCAAGAGTTTTATGTTTCTCGTGGACGAGAAAATGTACCCAAAGAATTCCGGACCAAAAAGATGACGAAGTTCCCATAAAACAGGCAATCTGCAGCTGTGGAGAGAGAAGCAAATCATTTGTGACATCTGGATCTATAAATTCCGAAATTTACATTAAGGAATGTCTCCAAAATAGACTGTTGCCTTTTCTGAGACAACACAATGTATCTGCTTTCTTTTAGCTAGATTTAGCTTCGTGTCACTATATCAAGGCGACCATGAAGTGATATGAAGACAACAACATCGTTTTAGTGCCAAGAGAGGCAAACCCACCAAATTGCCCAGAACTCCAGCCTATCGAACGCTACTGGGCTTTGGTTAAAAGAAACTATAAGTTAACAAACAAGGAAGCAAAACCCATAACGAATTTCAGGGAAATGTGGATCGCAGCGACCAAAAAAGTCTCGAATACCACCATAAAATCCATGATGTTGGGAATTCCTGGAAAAAATCAAGCTATTTTGTGTTAATAAGTCTGATTAAAATAATATTAATTGTAGATTATTCGGTAATAAAATACGTATTCGAAAGTGAGATTTTTTTTAGAATTGGCCCAGCGGCTCCAAAGTTATCCCAGTTTTTCAATGTTAACGTTTTTTTTCTGCCTCAGTCCTTATGAGGATTACAATAATACACACATATCAAAATGTTTAAAAGACATATGTTTGATATTGCCAATACAAAATTAACAACCGATCTATTGAACTATTGTAGTCCATTTTCGGAATAGCATATCCGAAAAAGGTGGTAAAACGTACTTATTGTATTACACATCTCAAAAGCATTTCATTGAATCATTTGTGCCAATCTAAACAATAATTAAATTAGAGTATTAGTTAGAACGCGAGACTTTTCTTCACAAGTCGGGATAATCCAACAAAATCGGGACGCTTTGCAATCATGGTTTAAAATGTTATACGAACGTCACTATTGTTGAAAGTGGTGTTTTGCATTTTTCTGGCAACTATTTTCTTTTCGTAGGTAAAACAATCTGCTGCCCTCGACTTATTTTTTACCCAATACCTAGGTCGACTGTAGCACATTTGATGAATTCATGTATCTAGGAACGAATTTGTTGTCATATTTTCAAGCATGGTTACTCTAATAGTAAAAAATTACATATTTATAAGACAGAAGTCATGGATGGCAAACTTCGAGAATCACACTGCCCTTGTGAACCGTACGATAAACTTTGCACCGAATATTTTAACACAAATCGAGATTTTTGAATCCGAAAGGAACTATTTACAGAGGCAGGAAGTTTGGCAAAATTTAAAAAAACTTATATGTCGATGGCAGTAACTATAGTACTTCATTTAAAAACAGCAATATTTTAAATTAATTTTCATCAAAAAAATGCAGAAAACCCCCAATCTTATACTTATTTAAAAAAGTTTTCAAGTATGGCTGACTTATATGGTGTTTTATAATTTATAATTTGTTGTGTTTAAAATGCAAACAATTAAAAACGCATGTGTTGATAATCGGTCGATTAATCGGACAAAAAAAAACGATACCGATTAATCGGCAAATTTGCCGATTGCCGATTACCGAATACCTTCCGATTAATTGGTGCAACCCTAATTTTAATTCTGCCAAAACACAGCCATTGATTTTTCCAGATCGAACAATAAGTTTTCAAACGATATTTCCATTAGTATAATATGTGACTAAGAAATCGACGAATGTGAAAGCATTCAGTTATTGGGTGTCTCAATTTGTAACGACTTACTCTGGAACGATCATTTAATTGCGATGGCACAGACAGCGGAATCCCAGGCCTCATCAATAGATATCAAAAATTCACACCGCATCAATTACTCCATGACTCTACAAACCATAGAGTTTGAGTGTCAGGACAAGTTCCGTCTCGTGCAACCTGTCCATTATTTTCTAATCTATCTTTCCACCCCCATTTGTAACTCTTACATTTGCACCTATATAGAGCATTGTTGTCAAGTTTATTGTTGTAAAAAAGAGTTAATTGCGTTGCATCTCTTCCCATCTTGGCACTTTTGGACCCTACTCAAAACAAGCTATATGAATTGTGGAAGATTAAAATTTAACATCAAATCTTGAATACTTACAACGCCATCGCACTGTTGCTGAACTTGTTGTTTTTAATAAATGTCGTCACCAGCAGTACTCGGATGTAATTGAATTAATCTTGCCTCTATCATATTTGTTTCCCCTATGCAAAATATCAAGTTGTTGAGATCAGTCACTGTTATAGTGACAGAATGCATAGACGTTTCTTTGTCCCTTCACGCCTTTAAAGGTTTAAAAATACGTTTATCAATACCTCAGAACGCATGCTGTTCTGCGACCAAGCCTTAAAAAGAATATATATGTTTTTGCGACACATATTATAATTCCTATTACCAACACTTTTTATCAAAAAACAGTCACATCTCTGGCCAAAGATCGACCGCTTATCTAAAAACACTCACCCACACATCTCTGGCCAAAAATTGACCGTCTTCCGATTACACTATCAAAAATAGTTTAAACAAATTTTTTTTGTTATTCGTGCAAGAACAAAATATTCGTGCAAAACGTATATTTTGTGAACCGTGTTAATTCAAAATCGTTTAAAAAAGGCCGTTTAAAAAAAAAGTTGGGTGTATTTGGTGAAACGTGTTATTTCAAAATCGTTTAAAAAAAGACCGTTTAAAAAAAGAGTTGGGTGTAATTGGAAAATTAGAAAATTACAAAGTTATAACAAAATTACAAAATTACAGAGCTACAAAATTACAAAATTACAAAATTACAACATTACAAAATTATAAAATTACAAGATTACAAAATTACAGCATTAGAAAATTATAAAATTATCAAATTACTAAATTACAATATTACAAAATTACATAATTATAAAATTACAAAAAAAAATAAAAAAATTACACTATTAGGAAAATAGAAAATTAGAAAACTGGAAAATTAAAAAATTAGAAAATTAGAAAATTAGAAAATTAGAAAAAATTAAAATATAAGAAAATGAGGAAATAATTTAATTAGAAAATCGGAAAAATTAGAAAATTTGAAAATTGAGAGGATCGAAAATTGTAAAATTCTAAAATTAGAAAGTTAGAAAATTAGAAAATTAGACGACTAGAAAATTAGAAAATTAATAAAACAGAAAATTAAAAAATAAACAAAAAACTCTCAGCGAGACATGGGAAAGTACAGATACAAACCAGAGAGGTGAATTTCTGTTAGAATTTTTAATAAAAGAAAACCTTACGGTGTTGAACGTCTTGAACACACCCACTTTTGTTACAAGGGCAAGAGAAAAAGTGTTAGACCAACCAGTAGGAAGTAACAATGTCGTGTCGTTCATAAAGAACTGTAGAGTCTTAAATTAACTTTCCTTGTCGGATAAAAGAATGATTCTGTTTAATCTGGATAGTAAGGAAGAGGAATTACCCTCGGTTCGGAACTCAAGGAACACATGGTGGGATTTGAGGAGATTTTAAAAGATGGTTTATAGCTAGTAACGGTTAGACGGGCAGTAACATACTACTTCGCGTTGAATGACGTTAAGCTGACGTGGAAGTAAACCTGGCAATTACCAAGGCGTACGAAACCAGTTACCCAGTTACTAAGGTAAAAGAGCAGAGGGACGCATTTTGAATTTTCCAAATTCAGAACAGACTTACAGAGCCTCTTCAAATGAACAAAACAATCCTAAACAGAAACCGGGAAGATTATAACAAGGTGCTTACCAGCTACAATAAAGAAATCACGAGGGCAAAATGGATCAGATTCAGATCTTTTTGTTATGATATCTCTGCAACGTCTGTAGCGGTTTGGCTGCATATATCTTTAGCAAAAGACGGTATCGAGCAGAGAACCGCTCTTCTTCTAGAAACACTTTTTTTGGTAGGCATAAGCGCGTGTGCAGAAGATACGAGTAAGAAGAAAAGTAAAAAACCAAACCTTAAGGACTGGAGCGTAGCTAGCTGCTTCACTGTTTCCAGAGGACCGTTTTAAGTGTGCAATGGATAATTTCAAGTCAAACAAATCACCAGAAGTGGCCGGAATAATCTCAGTTTTCCTGCAGAGGTTTCAAAAGTGGCAATTACTTCACCTCCTGGGCATCTTCAGGAGCAATCTGGCATTTGGACATATTCCAGAACCATGAAGAACGGCAAATGTGATATTTATTCCAAAAGTAGGTATGAAGGATGTCACCCAGCCAAGGTCTCATAGACCCATCAGATGGAAAAGGTGATCGAAACCACATATGATTATGGGTAATTAAGAAAGCAAACTCCTGTGGAGAAATCACACGTTCTGCTGGTATGCAAAATCCTATAGGATAAAATATGGGAGTGCAGTCCAGGTGAATGTATACCATGAAAACGAAACCAGTCATCACTTACGGTGCCGCCACATGGAACCGAGTTGGAAAAGGTGCTGAGACTGGCCTGTATCTGCATCATAAGGACATTGAGAACATGTTCTACCGTGGAAATGGAGATGCTATTAGGACTTATTCCACTCCGTTTAAAGGTTAAGAGGGTAGTCAAAAAAATAATGATATTCAGCATCCAGGGTATAGGAAAGGAAAAGATCATCGAGTCTAAATATCGAGAAATTCCTTCAAGGGAGAATATTTGGCTTCAGATTCCTAAAGACGGAATGATTAAGCAGTTCAAATTCGAAAAGAAATATACATGACAGTTGCAGACAAAAAAGCAGAGTGGAACAGTGAATCCATTACGTACCATCTGTGTAACGATGTAATCAAATGGTCCACAGATGGTTCAAAGACAACCAGAAAATTAAAACTTCGAAAATTAGAATATTAGAAAATTGGAAAATCAGAACAAAATTAAGTGAGAAAGTTAATAAAATAAAAAGTTTGAAATAATAGAAAGTCTGGGGTTAGCAAAATTAGCAGATTAGATAGTTAGAAAAATAAAATATTAGAAAATTAATAAAATTAGATGATTAAAAGTTAGAAAATTAGAGAAATAGAAAGTTAGAATGTTAATATAAATAGAATAAGTAAAATTAGAAAATTTGTTTTTAACTCATACAAATTAGAAAATGAGAAACGTAAAAATTAGAAAATAGCAAAAAAGAAAATCAGAATATTAGATAATTAGAAAATTCGAAAAATAGAAAATTAGAAAATTATGTAATTAAAAAACGGAAACTTAGAAAATTAAAAATAAGAAAATTAGACAATCAGATAATTAAAAAGAAAGATGAAATTAAGAAATTAGCAAATTCAAATATTAGAATATTAGAATATTTTAAATTTAGAATATTTGATGATTTAAAAATAAAAGAAACTAGAGGATAATTAGATAAGATAGAGGATAATTAGAAAATTATAAATTATAAATTTAGAAAATTAGTAACATATACATAAAAAACGTGTATTAGAAATTAAAAAATTAGAATATTAGAAAGTTAGAAAAATAGAAAATTTTAAAAACCGAAAACTTGAAAATTGGAATGTTAGAGTATCAGGAAATTATAAAAATAGAAAATTGAAAAATTGGAAAATTAGAAAATTAAAAAATTAGAAAATTAAAAATTAGAAAATTAAAAAATTAGAAAGCTAAATCCTGGATAATTGCTAAACTAGAAAATATAGACTCCATATGTACTTAATTGTCAACCGATTATGCATGCACTCCGTTTATTTTCTGTAATTTCTTCTCCTAAGATTTATGCTTGTGGCGAAACCATGCCAGGTGTATAAATTGAAAATTGGTAGACTTTTGAACGGGGAATGAAATGAACTTATTTCCAAATTTTAAATATTATTGTTAACTCTTAGCTTATTACCAGCGTTTATGGTTAGGTTTTAATTGTGCCACTTTTGAAACAGAATATGTCTTAGTTTACAGTGTCTACTCTAGCTGTAATTATACAAAGTAATTAAATATTGACCTTGTCTGAACCTTGCACCGACACAACATATCCAAACCCTGTAACAATGCATTCGTAAACTTGTTTTTTAATTACGAAATCGTGTCATCGTTCGTTATTTATTTTCAAAAAGCATTTTAATTTCCCTATTTGTGCTTCAATATTTTTGTTGTTTTCATTTATTTTTCAAGTTGTACAATTTTAAAAACAACAGAAAATAAATAACGAAACATAAAACAAAAAAAAAAACAGGAAAATTTATTAAAATTGGGGTTGATTTTTGTCACAACAAAAATAAATTATTACAAAATGGGATTTTGAATTTGTAAATTAAAAAAAAAAATTGTTAAAATAAAAAACTACCAACGACGACATGTTTTCATTTTGTTGTTGTGATTTAATCTATTAAATATAATTTTTGTTTTTGTTTACTGTTTTTGACTGAATGAAAGCTCATGTGGTGTTTAGTTCTTCTGAATTTTTATATGAAAGCTTAAGAAAATGATTTATATGGAAATAGGGTTTGGATTATTGGTTGAGCTTCTTACTTAACGTTGGTAATTGTTTTCAACAAAATAGATTTCTTTTGATTGTGTTAAAAACAACGAAAGGTTACATTTTGTTTGTCAGGCTAAAAATTCTGGTAAAATAGTGGATCAAAGATGTAGGTAAATGAATTTTAAAACGAACATGGGTTTTATTATTAAACGTATTATATAAGGGCAGGGAGAATTAATAGAAAATGCCATAAAAGATTCAGCTGTTTTAAGCATGGGATTCACAGGAGGACATTTAGAGCTCGAATTTATAAAGAATCCCTGCTCGACATGCATTAAGATTCTAAAACCCTAAGGCTTACTGTTAGAGTTTTACAATACCTAGAAGAGGCATTTTACCTTTTAGAGGCATTTTACAAACAACATGTCAGGCAAAGCATGAACACAAACCAAAAAGATGAGTTTTGTATAGAATAAATTATGAAAAAACAGTATCAGTCTGACACCAGCAAAATAATTTGAGTCCCAATTTGTGGATTAATTTATTTTATATTTCCAGCAACTGATGAAATGAAATTGGCGTTATCACATATAACTTTGAGACAAATAAAGCATTTTTTCTCTATTCCATTTTCTCTTCATGCTGATATGTAGCGCCCAGCTCTTCTGGTAGCGACAAAATCAGAACCGATGTGGTTTTTCATTTGCTCTACTAGTGTTTCGAATATAATGTTCTTAACATTCGTTGCTAGTTGAAGTAGATATCTGGTTTTTATATTTGTCTTAACAGTGCTACGTTCTTTCACGATCGTATTAATCTTTAACTTTAAAATATTTCGAATGATTTAATTAAATCTCTACGCATTGCTGGTTCTCCTAATAAAACTTATTCCACTAAAATTATTTGCCTTGTTATATAATAAATAAAATACTATAGTTGTCAAACAATCTGAAAATTATAATTCATGTTCTACATGTAAAAATTAATTAATAAAATTTAGCTCACGATCTCGATTAATAATAAGAATTAGTTTGTTTTCCTCTTTAAAAACAAGACAAATTAGGAAAATGACTAAAAATTTTTCACGCACATGATGGGAAAATGTTTCATTTATTATACAATAACAACAACAATAATGATGGCATTAAGGAAAATACCTTTTGAAGTATTATTATTACAATTACTTATCGTTGTTGCTTTTGTTAGATTAATTACTACTTTTCTTAGCAATAAAATTATATCGTGATGTTATTTTAATTATTATTATGATTTCGTGTTAACGTTACACCCATCATGACAAAAAAATAAAAACAACCCTCGACATAACCAACAATAATAACAACCAAAACGAAAAAGCACATTCATTCATTATTTTTATCCTAGAGCTTTTTTGTTTATTATTTTTTTTTTTTCGTTTTTGTTTTTGATGATAAATGACATGACGTTTTAATATAATTTTAATGATTTTATGTTTATTTTTATGCATATATATACACGTGTGTTTGGTTTTATGTTCAGCAGCTAATATGAAATTTGAGGAGATAAATTCATTTGAAATTATCAAAGTTGTATTGTATTTTGTACAAATTATGTAGATTAATGGATAGCTATGCAATATAATTCAACTGAAGTATTTTTAATAATATGGCTGGTGGAATTTTTATATCAATTAATGTTTTAATAATGGATTTATGAAAAGTATATTTTAAAGTTCGTTTTTATGTATACATCGAATTTATACTTATAATAAATTTATGTTTTATATTTTACAATAATGTTTGGAATATTATGTTTTTATATTAAATCTGTATTTTAAAAAAATGATTTTGTGTAATAGAAATTAAAAGTTGTATCACACAAACATAAAAAGAACATAGAAAGCTTTCAACTTTTGTATTCCACAAGAACAATTACTCTAAACCGTGAATGGTTCGTCTTTGTCAACAAGTGGATTGAGTCTATTTATTCTAGCAAATTCTTTTTCTTAAGTCAGAAATCTCGCAATACTAATATAAAACAATAATATAATAATATAAAACAAAAACAAAATAGAGAAAGAATAATCGTGTTTGTTTGTGTTGTCCTGCTGATGGTCAGATACCTAAAAATTCGGAACGAAATTGTGCTTTGGAAGGACTGCTAATAATTTATTTAATGCAACAACTATATATATTGATACGTGGTATATGCATCTATGTGCAATATTTCATATGGTTTATGTATGATTACTTTACGTCCTGCAGTCGGTGATTGAGACAATCGTTCTTCAGTTTTTTTTTGTTGATATGCGGGATTATTAATAGTTTCGACATCAGTTAATCACACATCATTCGTCCGCCTTCATAACTGTAGCAATATTATATATTGTGCTTATCAACCGATCAATATTTATACGTCACTGCATGGTGCAATAGTCTTTGCTCATCAGTATAATCACATCATCTGCCTGCATTCGCAATTTTAGCAATATTACGAATTGTGTCCGATCTATATTCATACATCACTGCATGGTGCTATAGTTTTGATGTCAGTATAATCACACATCATTCGTCCGCATCCACAACTATAGTTATATTACAAATTTTGCTCATCAACCGATTTCATCCACCATCATCTGAGCTAACAAGCTTTCATAATTTACCATCGATCAACCCGTATCCATATATATCGATTCAGCAGTTTGATTCGTACCATCTAATTGAACTATTGCACTAAGAGAGACGAGCGGCTGACTCAACCGACACCAGAGGAACGGGGTCTGGACTAACCATGGGGTGAGTAAGCTTTATGTATTCTTTTTATGCGTGTATGTAAGTATGTGTGTGTGAGAGCATGGGTGAATATGGTTGTGTGTATGAATGTGTGGATGTGGGTGTGCGTGAACGAGTATATGTGTTGCATGTACGTATGTTTTTTTCTTTTCAGAATCCCATGGGAACTATATAAACAAGAATTTTATACAAATAGTGCAGAACTTATTGATAAAAAAAACTTAAAAATAATTAAATAAAAAGTCTAATGGAAAAATGTTACACGTTGTTGTTTATTAATAATTAATTTTATAATAAATTGAGATTTTCACTGCAAAAGAAGTATTCAAATTAAATAATTAATGTTTCGTGTAGTTATAAAAAGAAAAATTTAACAACATTTCGATGGTATTTATTTAGCAAAGTCCAAATATTTGCTCATATTAATTTACTAAATAAATACATACACCCTTAAATATGTACATAAGTATATTTATAATATAATGAATTAATGCTTGCCGAATTAAAAATTAAAATACGTAGGGCTTTATATTTCCATTATTATTTTTTTTTTTAGTTTAGAATGTTTCTTTGCTAAATTGATGTGGATGGTTTTATTTATTTGATATTATTTCTATTCAATTCAAAGTTTTTGTATATATTTATTTGTAACTGATTAAGTAATGACACGACTATTCTGCCCCTTTTCTATCATAAAACAAATAAATAAACTAGATAAATTTGCGAGTCCAAAAACTAAAACAACAGTAGTAATAAATTAATTTAAAAGAATATATCAAAATGATAATATATATAACCAACTAACCAAACCTCGCAATAAGTTCACTTAAACTGGTTGACCATTTTATGTTTTCATTATACTGGTTGCCTAACTCCTGTTGTAAATATCCACAATCCTGAAAACGAGAATAAGCTGATCTATGGGATTGAATATGGTAGCTTGGGCGTGTTGCGTGGCGTGAGTGCGCGTATGGGCATGGATGGGTGTATGGGTGCGTGTGTGAGTACGTGTGGTGTGAGCATGCGGGTGTAAATGGATGAGGTGCGAGAGGGTGTGATTGGTAGATAAAAGCTGGGGTTGGACGTGGTGATCGTGGTTCTTTCGCATACGGGGGTCACCAGAGTACGTTTGCTTTTCTTCTTATATCCGTTATTATCTCATGTTACGCGTACATTACAGTTATTTGTGCTGGAGCAGCAGGTATTCTTCTCTCGATCCCATGGGCTGCAGCCAGTGAGGGGCAAAAAAAAATATCTCGCCAGGTACGCGACCTGCTATGCCACTTCGTTGTTGGTCAACGAAAAAGCGCTACACTACAAAGCTTTCATTGTCAAGGCTTGATCTTAAACAGTTTAAGGACAAGCCTCGACAATGAAAACTTGGCTTTCAAAATCGATCGTCAAATAAAAATATTATAGATATAAAAAATTAGTGCGTTTTTTTTCAAATATAATTTCAATATTATTTTGGTGATATCTAATGCTCAAAAAACAATATTAGTTATTAATAATATAATAATAATAAAATATAAATTTTGATTGACTAAAATGTTTTATTATCAATAAATTTGTTTCCTTCTCAATAATGGAACCACAACAAAAATATTTGTTTCCCAAGGCAGCCAAATTTGCTCTTAGAAACAACAAACATAGATTACTTAATATTTGGATCCATAACAAAAATCCCTTAACAATTTAAGTACTAGTATCTACAGACCAATGGTATATTTAACCAGATAATCGAAAACGAAAAAAAAAACAGAAATTGATAGAGCGAAAGCGGCAAAATTTTCTACCATTTCCATTTCCGACAAAAGTTTTTACAGTGCATTAAAGCGTTAAAGTCTGTACCAAATCTTTTTTTTTCCTATTAGTGACGGTGATATAATCGTCACTGACCCAGCAAGAAAAACCATATTGTTCGCGGAACGCTTAGCTTTGAACTCGACTGTTTTAGAAACTCCTAAAGAAAAACCACAAATACGGGTCTTCAGAAGTTAATATGAAAGATTTTTATCTCAAACCCAAAATTGTCGAAGAAATCTTAGGGGGTTTAAATATCAGCAAAGCCTCCGGTCTGGCTAACATTCCTGCAATTATTATAAAAACATTTTCAAAAGAACTTGCACCTACTCTTCCCAAAATTTTCTACAACTCCTATAGATCTGATGTTTCTTTTTCGTGCTGGAAGCTAGCCAATATCCAGCCCATCCCCCAGAATGGAACAAAATGTGATATTTCAAATTATAAACCAATAATCTTGCTCTCAGTTCTATTAAAAATATATGTGCATTATATTAGTACACACCAGTAATGCCAAAGCGCGTAATTTTTTTCTCGTTTGTAGGATATTTCATTTAAAACGGGAAAGCGGGAAAAAAACTTGGCAAGTGCGGACTTTTGAAAAATTAATTTTAGAAGCGTTTTAAATTTTAAACATATTCAAAATGATCGCTACAAATATTTTTTTACTATGCCTACCAGAAAGATGTTGATTACTCAATAATTTTGATTAAATGAATTTGCCATTCGTCGGCTATAGTATATAGTAAAATCGATGGAATTTCAGCCATCTGATGTTGATGTTCGGAATTTTCTTAGAAAAATAGAAACAAACGTTTCGAAAATCCCAAAAGCAATACCATATTATCTGAGTTTCAGGGATATTTTCACACTGCGAAACGAAAAATAAAATCACCTGCAACTACAAGATGGCTGCTCTCTATGCATCGATGCATTTTGAACATATTGAAATATTGTGATGTTTTGTATCATTATTTTGATTACGTATCGATTTAATTGAGATTTAAATTTAATGCTCTTTTTTCATTTTGAAGTTTTGAAACGTCAACAAACCGATCTACATCGTACAAATGAAATGCTTAGCCCGAATCAATAGTTCCGGGGGCGTTCAATCTACAATGGTTTAAAAAGCGTTCATCAACACCTCAACACGCATGTTGTTATGGGACCTAGGCCTTAAAGGTATCTATGTGTGTTGTTGTAATTTCTTCACAACAATTTTTATTAAAAAAAAATCGTTGGACCCCCTAAAACTTTTTCTTTGTGCGCCCCTGATTAGAGCCCACTTCACGTGTTTAAACCACTTCATCAACAATTGTGCCTCCATGGCAAATACCCCCAAGTGTGATATCTTTTATGGCTACTAGGTCTCTGGTGAGGAAATCTAAAAGACACATAGAGTTAATGTTTTTCCTAGTGAATGTCCTGACCACCACTGTTGACGCTGCTATGTTGTGGTGAACAATCTCTTGGGTAACGAGTAGGTAAACTGTTGCTTCCATTTATTAATTCTTTGCTAAGGGCATCTTGGCCCCCATTTCAAAGAGCCGAAGTCAGAAATAGCTATGGGCCTTCATCTAGCTTAAAAAAGGTTTTGACATATTGTTGGCACTTTCGGTTTGGCAGTGGACTATAATTTGTGTGATGTCGGATGAAAACAAAACCGGACGTGCAACAAAAAGCTTTTTGACAAATTTCCGATCGGTGTATGTGTTGGAAGAATTTTATGTGCACTGAGATGATATTAGTATTAGTATTGATGATTACTGTTGTTTTTTCTTAAACGATTCTTAAAGATTTTTCTTAAACACAAAATAATTAAATACCCAATCGTATCATCCCTCAACCGCCAGCAGAGCCAAAACCGGTTCAACAATGATCTATTTTATGCTGAACAAATCTACTTTATCGATTAACTGGATATAGATTTTCTTTTGTAATGTTGACAACTTGATTGTAAAACAAAATAGTTAAATGCAAAACCCCCTGTATAGAAGCCTTCTTCATATTTAAGCACAGTAAAAATCGTGAACTTATAGCGCCATTTTGAAATTAAAACTCAATAGAAAAAAAATCAAAAATCGCCATAACGCCCATAACGTAAAACGCCATAACTCCCATAAAAATAAAACTCCATATAAAAAAATTCAAAACAATTTTAATCAAAAACACTAATCCAATTTTTTGCATATGGCAGTGTTCATTGTTTATTGTAAATGGCGTGAATCAGTAGGGCTATGATTAAGGAGGTTTTGGTTAAATGTCATAATGACACATATTATTTGTCAACATCAACAGAAATCGATTCAGAAGAAGCTAAAATTAATATCCAAAAGAAATGTTCTGACATTTCTTATACAACAAAGAAATATTATCCTTTATTTTCCTTTCAGAATGAGTTCAGAATGATTGGTTCTTCAATTCACAAACCAATGGTTCTAAAGCTATGTATTATGACTAAAAACTTACTTAATTTACAATCGGATTAATGTTTCTCTTCTTTTTTTACAGATAAAATTTTAATTGAATGAGATCGCTTTGACGACGGCACAACATGAGAAATGTAAATATAATTAATTCAAATGAAAAATTTGAATTTTTTATTTCAAGACATCTTCGTCCGGCGTCAACACAAGTTCTTTGATGCAAATTCTGGCGTTTTGTGCTTCTAACCACATCAAAGATTTTTCGGACATTTCTCGGGAGGCAACGGTTACCTTGTGGGTACTCTGGATATCATCTCCTGGTACTCACTATAATTGAATGGATACCTACTTCCAATTTTCTTAGTACTGAAACTAGCCAGTTAAGTTAATGCTCGTCATCACTATCTTTCACAACAAACCCTGGCTTGAAGTGAATACCTCAAACCCCAACTTTATTGCACCCTTAGTTTTTAATACAACAGCGTAGCTATTTTCCGGTTTTGTATTGTACTCAACCACAACTGAATGGATGACTTTTCTGACATTGTTTGCCGCATTGTTCTGCGACGTTGTGAACTCTTTTACTTATAACCGAATTTTGACATTTTAGCATGTTTGGGTTGTTGAACTCGACAACAGCAGACCAACTTTTTTCGGACAAGGTTACCCTCGTTTTCGTTTTTACCCTCAAATTTTCACCCCCCATTAATATAAAACTAAATTGTGGTAGTAAATTTACAAGACGTCGGGCTATCGCCATTTTTTGGAGTTTGCAAAAAGCTGTCGGACTCGTTGAGGACAGACGCCTAACGAAGTATAAAATATGTGGTATTCATCAAATGAAAGGGGTGAGAGCCTGGTGACTTTTCAGGATTATTTTAATAAACTCATTAAAATACACGCAGAAAAATCAAATCAACGGAAATAGAAAATTTTTTCAAAGGTGCAGATCTCCACAAATCAAAATAATATATGACACACAGACAATTTAAAATAAAAGTAGCAAAAAGAATATTGTAAAATAAAACTTATTGAAGATAGCGGTCAGGATTAATTGAACCCTTTTCATATGGTAACAGTTTAAAATCATAAAGTTACATATCACCCCGAATTCAACCCAAACTTTTAATTCGAGAGCAATCGTTAACTTTGTAGAATAATACCCACAAATTTGTGAAAGCTTTAAGCCCACATTTCCTACATAAACCGCTTATCAAAATTAACTTAATGTTTTGAATGTTTTCTTAAACAGTCTGTTAGCAGTTAACCTTTTATCACATGAGCCAAACATTTTATTGTTCATAATTACACCGAAAAATTGTTGGTAATCTAACACCAGAAACCATGTTTAATAACCCTACAAACAATAAAATCATAAAAACAGATAACCTTTGAGTTCCTCAAAACAAAAAAAAATGCATCATAAAAAACATCATAATAACCGGCTAAACGAACAACTTTAATTGGATAGAAAGCGAATAAATAAAAAATAAAACATTAAAAGCTATCTTCTAGAAAATATGAACTAAAAAGAATTCCTAACCACATTTTTGTTCGTTCTCTTATATTTTCTAGCCTCAAGAAAATTTTGTTAAATGAGAAAAAAATAAAAGTTTTACACTGAGTAAAAATAGAAAACACAAAAAGTCGTAAAAAAAAAGTTCAATTGAGGTTTCTTGCGAAAAAGCACTGTGACTTTTTATTCTTTCTTGTGTACTAAAAAGCGACAATCTCGTTTTAAATCGGTGGATGATTTTTGTGTGTATACTTGTGTTCATGTAAGTTTGTTTGTTTTGGGTTAACATAATTTATGGTGTAGACTTGAGAAATATGAAGATCTTTTCTTTTTTTTGAGTTGTCTATGCTTTGAATAGAAAATATTATTAATTAATTTTTTGCTAGGGTGTTACTGAACATAAGGAATTTTTTTGTTGAATTTTTTGAAGTCATGATTAATGAATGGTTGTCTAATTTTAAAATTGTGTCACGTAGCATTATGTAAATAATTGTTATGGGGTGATTTCGATATATCAGAAAAAATGTTGAATGTAGAACAAATTTGTATTACGAGCAACTTAAACAATAAATATTCATAATCTGTTAGTGAGCTATCTTTTCAATTAATTTGTTTTATTTTTTGAATTTAAATTGTATATGGGTACATATATTTAGTCTTTTTCTTTCTTAACTAGATTCGTGAACCGATAAATAACAAATTTCATTTATATCAAATTTATCTTGCTCATAACTTTTTTCATATCCTTCGCCTGGTTGGGGACATTGCACATTTTCACAAACATATTTGGACTTTTGTAGACTTTTCAATAGTTGGTTAATATTATGTGACGTAGCCTCACTTGCGGAAGTTTGTCAATAACTCATGTAGTCCCTAAGATTTCCAACATACCAGATCATGATTGCCCTAAAGTGCATCTAATGTTACGAGGTAATTGAATTTCTTTGGCAGCGATTTGAGGTGGCTTTTCAATGTTTTCAATGTCATTGGAAAAGCATCAATGTAATCACTTACTTTTTATTGACAAGCCCATAGGTTCTGTTACCATGATCTCCGTGAAACACTAGATGACATCCGGTTGCGGTTCGAAATGCTGCGTTCTGTGATACTTGTAAATTATTCCAGTGAGTGTCCTCAACTTGTTGTGTTCATATAGGTGCAGTGTATTTTAAATTAGGTGTTTTTTTACTTCGGACGATAATTGTTTTTGTATTATCTTTGCCCCAAGAACTACCATTGTAGTATTATATTGGCTTTGCAGTCTTGTTTGTCTGTTGACCATGAGCATTAAATTTGAGTAATGAGACGAATGTTACCACCAAAAATTTCAAAAGTTTTAAGTGGGTCAATCCCAAATAATTAATGTTGTGTTTACCTCCTTCGTTTACCTTGGTCGTTTATTTTTTCACTACTTCTCTCCGATCATTTCTTTTATGTTCCGTTAAATCTGTTATTTTGCTTTTTAAATATTCGAGATTAAAAGATTCATTCTAGATCTGCCTTACAAATATCAATTCATTGGGTGGAATATTCTTCCTGTGGGAATATTGGATTAACATTTTTTATTCTACCAGTTTGGATGTAGCAAGCTCTAGTTTTATTATACATTTCATTGAACCTTTTTTTCAGAGAGGTATTTCCTTCAAGTGGTATGAGTTGTTTACTAAGGTCAATTCCAGTAAAATTATCCCAATTTGATTTTTTAAAATTAATGTTGGTTTTCTTATGGAATTTAATTTGATTGATGAAAGGGATTAAGGTGATTATTATCGGCAAATTATCTGGTCCAAATTCAGGATCGGTTCTCTATTTTGCAAGTTTGGTTCTTAATTTTTAATTAGGATATTATGTTGACTGGATATTCGACTTGATGTGAGCTTGAGTGAGACAGTACAAACAAACAAAATCGTCCTAAATATTCTAACTATTAGCTCTAAGGCTTATAAAAATCTAGCTTATCAATAACTCTGCTTTCATGCCAATTAAATTTACATTTTCTCACGGCAAAAATAAAACAAAAGTTTTAAAGTAAATTAATAATCATTTTCATCAAATCAATAAAAAAAATAAAGAATTAAACCAACAATTACAATTTTTTTGATTGAATATTCATTTCTCATCAACATTTTTATTCAATTTTTACAACTCATCGATTTTGAACCTAAAAAAATCAAGGTAATCAATTATCCTAAATTCAACGAATTATTTATTTAACCATAAACCTTTCTTGTTAATCATAAAAAACGACCCCATAATTCATAAAAAAAAAAAAAACGAGAACAAATTAAATCGAACACAATAAAAAAATTTAATTTAAAATTGGAAATTTTTGGATTCATCTTAAATCAATAAATTAATTAATTGAAATTTGTGAATAAACAATATTTAAAAATTTAGTTGAAAGCTTGTTTAAATATTTAAGCCTTAAAAGTGTTTTTCTTTTTCTTCAAATATTTATGAAGCATTCTAAAATCTTAAATAAAATTATAGCAGCAAAAAACTGGCATGGTTACTCGATTAGACTTAGACTTACTTCGGTTTGGTGGATCTAGAACCAAAAAGTTTTCTCACTTTTTATTTGTTTTTCCGATTGTTACAAAGAATTTTTTCAATTTTAATATTTTTTCAATATGTTCATTGTTCAAATTTTTTTATCCCTACCCCTGTTTTTTTCGTTTAAGTTCTTATTATATCTTAGAAAACAAACCATTGTATGTATTCTTTGCAGCCTCGTTTGTTATTTAAAAGCTCTGTGTTATAACATTAATTATTTTAAAAAAAATGATTGAAACACTTAAAAATAGGCTCGATTTTTTAATGAAAATGGGCAGTCAACTGAAAACATTCGATTTTGATTGACATTTTGTTTGTTTTACATTTTTTAACATTTTTTGAGTTTTTTAGAAATAACGCAAGGAACAAATACTGACAAATTGAAAAATGGTGGAACCAGTGAAGGTTATCAACTTTTTTTTTTTTTTTTAATAAAATGTTTTGTGTAATAGGCATTACACAATAACACATAAAAACTTTTTAAGACCAAGGTCCCACAACAACATACGTTCAAAGGTGTTGATGGACGTAAATCTTTCTTTTTTTGTTTTTTTTTATATTTTTTGTTAGAATGGATAATTAAACAAAAAATCCTATCATCGACAACACATGACATAGGCCAATATTTTATGATAGAATGGAGAAAAAGTAAATAACAAATTTTTACAAAAATTTGCTGAAACAAAACAACAATGTAGTTGCCAATAATCCAGCCGGTTGCCTATTCATTGATCCTGTGACGCACCGTCTTTCTTGAAGATTAAAGCCCACATATAGTTATATGAAGGCTGTTTCCTCAAGGAAGCAATAGCGTCTCATCATCAAGGATTATTTCACAGCTTAGATTGAGGATGCTACCGTTGACTGAATACAGTTCATCCGCCACCACCCCTAAGATGTCACCTTGGCTAGTGATATCTCACTGCTATTGCCAGTGGTATGTGATATCTTACGTTAACTCGTATGTCAATAGCAGGGACTGGAGTACGCGGGGTTGTCACACCCGTAGATCAAAAATAAAAAACAAATTTCAAAACTATAAAAACGGATCCCTCCTTTCAACATCCCAACATCATCTCTGTTATTATCTGTTGTAATATGAAGACTTTAAATCGAATATATTTTTAATTCGAAATTGAACTAGTGGGATGGTGAACTAGTACCTTCCTGGTCACCCCATGAGCTACCCGTTAAGCTAAAAATAAAAAATGCCGGAATGTGCGCATAAAAACAAAACATCAAAAATATTTATTTTCTTAATCTTATAATATATGTCTAATTAGTTGTAAGTAAATTGTTTGAACGTAGTCCAAACATTTTTAGGATTGCCAGAAAAGGAATTTCATGTTAAGCAAAATAAACATAAAAAGGTAAGTGAACCAAATCAGCATTTCGATTGTAACATCGTCTCTCCTGCTCCTACCTTGGGCAGCACACCTCTTGAAGATTATAAGTCCTTTTTCAGGCTAAGTGAAACGTTTTACTAAAGTTTTATCCAAAATAACTCATACCTGTTGGCTGTTGTATGAATAAAAGCCTAAGATAACTACAACGAAAATTTATCCGGCGGTTACAAACCAAGCAGTTGATATATGAAAAATTAATATAAACATAACAAAACCTTATATGTCTTGTTTCAATACAATTCAATCTCACGAGCAAATTATTTTATTAATATTCAATATTAATTATTATTATTATATTATTATTATTATATTAATATTATTAATATTATATTAATATTATATTAATATTATTATTATTATTATATTAATATTCAATTTTCTATATTTGTGTGAACCCGGATGCGTTTTTGGATGGTTCTCATTCATTTACAACAAAAAAATGTACTTAATTATTCTCCTTTTTCTTAAAAGCTAAATATAAAAATATGGAGGGGCTGAAATCCCAAGCTCTGAGATATCAAGACTTCGGTCTGGGTTAAGGATGATGATATAGTTTTCGGCAAAAAACTTTTAAGAGGATATCGTTTTTGGTTTTGGGCACTGAGGTATATCAAACAGCGAGGTATATCAAACTCCGAAGTACGATCGAACAACCGAAGTAATAGCAATTGTTTATTTAAATTTTATTTTAAATAACTTATGTGATAATCAACAAATGATAGGTAAATGACCTTGATAGCTTTATTCATTCTCATGATATTTTCTAGAGATATTTTTCAGCTTTTTGGAAACTACAAAAAAATAAACAAGCCGATTTCAGTAGCAAATAGATAGAGAATAAATAAAAGGGAAATTACTTAAACAGCTTCAGAGGGTTTTGAAACGTCAATATATCATAAAGATTCCGATTTCAAAAATCGATCCAAAAACAATAACTTCCCATATCTGGCAGTTTAAAATTTAAAGTTGAATTTCAGCCATTTGAAGGTCTCAAGGCAATATAATTAACTTTAATTAAAAAATCATTCAGGTGGAAATTAAATCAATTATTATATTATAAATCGACTAACCTATAAGCACATGGAATATGAAATCAACCTCATAAATGCAATACCACCAATCCAATTTGATTTTTGTCATTATATTTGATACGACTGAATTAGTAAATGAGAAACAAAAATAAGCAGTTACTTCACAGTTTATGCTAGAAGGACTAAAAGAACAAAATAATTCATTTAAGAGCAGATCTGAAGCAACTAACGGCAAAAAGTTTTAAGTACGCCGATATTTTTAGTGATATACTGCTCCTACAGAGATAATTATTCATTAAACCGTCACAGAATAAGTTATATTATCGTAAACTTCAGCGCTTCTACATATTATATGACGATAACAAAATTGCAGAGCCGAAAAAATAAAATATTGTACTGACATTCAGACGACAATGATACCTAATCTGGAGACGAGTAGTTAAGTTTCAACTAAAAGCTAGAGATGCAGATGTCAAAAAAGACTAGTTATAATTATATATCACAAAAATTGGTAAAGAAGTCTAAAAAAATTTGGTATTCGTTGTTGAGCCATAAATATTAAAATATCGTTTATGGTAACACAGAAACCGCATGACAACCGAGTGACAAGTGTAGAGTTTTTTTTTTCAGGAAAATCAAATTTTCTTTTTATTGTAACGAATTAAATATTTGTTTGCTAATAAAATATGTTTTTCATAAGAATCTTAAACTTAATTTTTAGGGGTAAAAAATTATTCTGAAAACCGTCAAACCTGCGGGTTAAACGTTTAAATATAAACGGTTAAACGTTTAAATATTTTTTAAAAACCGAAAACGGTTTTGCAGGCCCTAATCATGACCACTAAACTCATTGGTATAAGTATTGTAAAAAAAAGTATTCAAAACCCTGTAGTTCTTAATTTTTTAAACCTTTCAATCCATTCAATTTTTTTTTAATTCAAAGTTAGGCATGTTTAGTATTAAGACTGAATCTAACAAAATATGGTGTGCAATTTATGAAATTTTTTTGCTATCCACAAAATTGTCGATCGATCTAGTTTCGAACCGATAAGAACTTTTTATTACACTTTAAAAAAGTATATCATTTTCATCAGGGCTAGCCGACTAGATACACTACCAAAAAAATTTTTCGCTATATAAACCTAAAATAGGTCACTACTCTAGCGAAGTATAAGAAACCAAAAAACTTTCATAAACATATGTTTATTAGATTCAGGTTTAGTCAATTTGTTTCTCTAGTTGATCACTATTGTTGTTATACTCTGACCAAGTTAGAATTGGATAACAAACTTGTATCGGTGAGAAGAAGATGACCATCTTCACTTGTGTCTATCGACACATTATCTACAATTAATTCAATGAATTATTTGTGATATTACATCACTCCAATGAAAATAATCCCATCATGAATAATAAGACTGAATCTCACAAAATATGGTGTGCAATTTATGAAAGTTCTTATCGGTTCGAAACTAGATCGATCGACAATTTTGTGGATAGCAAAAAAATTTCATAAATTACACACCATATTTTGTTAGATTCAGTCTTATTATTCATGATGGGATTATTTTCATTGGAGTGATGTAATATCACAAATAATTCATTGAATTAAATGTTTAGTATTAACCATAATAAATTAAAGATTAACGTCTTTGAATATTTGAAGATACCATGCTAGCTAGGGAGGTAGGGCTCGAGAGTATTTATCAATTTTTTTAGGACTGTATTCACGTTACTTTTAAAATTTTGAGGATTAAAATTATTAGAAAAGACTGACACCGGCAAGGCTTTCCAGGGATATGAGACTCTGTTAAAGAAATCACGTTGAAATGCGATCGTTCTACATCTAGTTACTTGAACCGCAAAAAGATGGGCTGCTTTTGACGCTCTGGTGTAAGTTTGCACGCGCAAAGTTTGCATGTGCAGGCAAAATCGATTCGATCACCGCAGAAGCCTGTTCATCCATGATGTATTTGTAAAATACCGTCAAATCAGCAACAACATCTCTTCTATGTTACGAGGAATCAAGCTTGTAAGTAAGATCTAAATTTCCTATCAATTTAACAGCTCTCCGCTGTATACAATCAAGACATTTCAAACTACTTACGTAGGCTCCACCCCAAATATGAGAAAAATACTCCTTGCAGGGACAAATTTCAATCTCAACTCCTAGAAGTCTAACAGATTCTTTCTCTTCAAGATCATTTGAATCAAACTTTAATGAAAACGGATTAGGTGTTGATACTCGAGAATTCAACACTGTAAGCAACACTCCTATCCAAGATTATTTTTTTTTAATCAATGTTTAATTACTCTATCAAATTTAATCTAGCGACCTTAAGAGTTGCTGATGGTTAAAGATTTGTCATTTCATGAGAAGCATGAAGTGTGCTATCATCAGCAATACTATGGATGGGATTATAAGCACAATAGACCTTCAGGTCGCAGTGCTACTTGAACTGTAAGTCTCAAGGCCCTCCAATAAAAAAAAAAGTGGATGGGATTAACTGTTAAATCTAAAAAGTCATTGATATAGAGAAGAAAAAGAAATGGTAACAAAGCGGAACCTTGTGGAACACCAGCATTTGTTGAAAAGGTGTCTGATGAGACACCATTAACATTAACACGAGATCTACGCTTAGATATGAAGTTCTGTAGCCAAAAAATATGTTTCTCGTGATATGCGTGACAAAAGAAAGTAAATATCCCGTCGCTCTTTTTTTACGGAATGTCTATTTTCTTTCATTAAGTAATTTAGACGATTCTAAGAAGCTCATAATATTAAAATTAATACATTTTTCAATTATTATAGAAACAACTAACAAAATTGATTTGGGTCTGTAATTTGCTGGATCCGTTTTAGCACATTTTTTGAAACTGTCTGTACACTAGCCATTTTCCATATTTCAGGAAAATCCCTTTCTTATATGATAAATAGAAAATTTTAGTGAGGATTGGTGCTAATTCATTAGAAAAGGTCTTAAGAATAACTGTAATACCATCAGGTCCAGATGCCTTATTGGTATTACTAAAGAACCAAAATTTGTTTATGTAAACTAGATTGTTTATGTAAACTAGAACCTTAGTATAATAAAACTACAAATATATAAAAATTCCGTTACATCTTTTGTATTAAACAGCAGTGCCCAAACGATTCTACAACATCCTTAATAATATAAGTAATGGATCATCAAACAAAATTTCAATACTACATAGCGGCATCTTCATTTTACTAAGTAGTGTACAAACAAATATTACACTACATTTCATCATTCAGTAGTGGCATACTAAACAACAGTTGCACTACAATTTAATTACTAAGTAGTGTTAAGAGGAACCCCTTTTGCACTACACTAGGATCTTGATCAACACAACAAATAGTTTTCTAAGGTGTTTCATCATAAAAGGTTCTCAGTCCCTCTCAGTCAGCGCGTTTATAATTCCAAACGTGATGAGGATTTGGTTTAATTTGTGTCGGTTATGTAAATTGCACTATTGCTGATATTAGTAAATGGTCCGATGTTCCGAGGAGTTGTTCAACTTTTATTCTTCGTAGTATCTGGTTTGATTGTCAAAAACAGATCCAGCAAATTACTGTTATGATGTGAATTATCTGGAATTCTAGTGGGACACTCTATCATTTGCGTCAAACCATATCTATCAAAGTATCAGAGTATAATCTATCAGAGTACCAGTTCGGCTTGTCTTCCTACGTCATCAGTGCGCGATGAATACTTAAGCCATTCTTTATTATAAATATTAAAGGTTTCGAAAATGGCCAGTCTTGAATGGCAGTCCGTGGTAATGTTGTCTAGATTAGCCGATATTTGATCGAAAAATGGACACCTGAGGGAGAATTTGGGGATCTGTATAATCCTATCATAAACATAGTTTCATCAACACCTGAGATCTTCAGTGCTAGAGAATTATGGTGCTTAGAGTTCAACTCGTAAGCCTTAATTCTCTTACATGAAAGTAAATTTCGAAGAAATAAACAGACACCATGCTTGTTATAAAAGGAATGCTCCAATTCGTAACTAGGTATCCGATATTTATTGAGATCCAATTTCGATGCTTTACCACTGATAATTGTTTCGGTAAGAAACAATTTGTCAGGTTTATTTTTTTCGATGTAGTGATGAACCTTGTTTAGGTTCGAATTGAGACCGCTTATGTTGGTGAAATCAATGCTAAGCTATTGGTTCACTTTGCTGCCATTTTGTTGAGACAAAGACTTACCCTTTGACATTGCAGGTATAGATACTGAAATTTGGCTAGCCCTAAATTTCAACTCTACACAAGTACAAAAAAAAACGGGGTATCTCTGTCAAAAAAACACGATAGCAGGTTTCATACAACAGTAGCACGATAAGTGAGAAGCAAAAAAATGGGGACACAAAAGACACTAACCAAACTGAAGATTAAAAAAAGAGTTAATTCAGTTAAGACAAAAAGAATCAATTCCTACTAAAAATTAAAAAGAAACTTTATATTTCTTGTTACCAGGCAATACTTTGTATTACAAATTTAAGCCTTTACAATAATAAATTTATAAATTCAAAAGCAATAAAAGGATAAATTTTGCCTGCCTACCGCTTGGTAACAGTAAACATAAAATATCATATAACTGTTTAATAAAGAATAATCTCACCGATATAATTGTATGCCTCTTATCTTCCATTCACTTCACTAACATTAACACTAACACACTCACAGTATATTTGATTTTATTTTATTTATCTCCTCTGTAGAACATGCAAAAATAAAATAAAATAAAACTTTTTTTCGTTATTATTTTTTTCTAATATTTAACCAACCTTCCTCTTCTAGCTCTGGTTGATGAATGTGACTTTCAAGAATTTCCTTGAATTTCCTTGAAAGTTTTTCATCAAGGGCTCTATTCCCGAACACATAAATGTGAATTTGAACAATATTGTGAAGTTTGTGTTGCATAACATTAAACGGTAACGATTTCACAGAAAAAAAAAATTCACAATATTGTCTAAATTCAATTTAGACAATATTATAAAAATCCTTCTTCGTTAAATCGTTGCCGTTACCGTTGAATGTTATGCAATACAAATTTCACAATATTGTCCAAATTCACATGTATGTGTTCGGGAATAGGGCCCCAGTTTTGTTATGAATAAACTGTTGAAAAGCATTTTTCATAATTTTAACTGCTATTTTACATTTACTTGAAAACCATAGAGCAGCCTTCGGAACGATCAATCTATTTGTGCAAATCTGCGCATACCCATGTTTATTATTTCTGAATTAGAAGCAGCAATGTTTGGATCTTGGTGTGAAGGACAATTACGTTTCCAAGAAATCTATTTCAAGAAAACTCTAAGCCTCTGCCAATTTACATCTTTATAATCCCAAACAAGACGAGGATTAGCTTTAAACTGTATTTGCTGGTAATATAGAACCTACCAGTGGTCTAATTTATTTTAATAAAATTTGTTTAAGAAATCTATCCCACTGTAGCCGTTGTCTACATTGGCGTTTACTCTTTGTGACAACATTTTTACATTAACAGTTTTATAGTTTTATTCTCAAGTCAAACAATGTTATTGGCGCTCTCTGAGTTTCTCTTTTACTAGTTTTTAAGTTACAAAAAGATGAAAACAAAGTAAAATATAAACTATAAATTTTTCATTTGACACTCAGGGGCAATATACACATTTACAATATACCATGTAATGTTTTTACATTTCACCCTCTCCCCAGTACACGTCTATTGAAAATTGAAAGTTCATATTTTACTTTGTTTTTATTGTTCTGGCGCTTGTGATTGATTTGGTTTCGTGGGTGATTTGTTTGTGATAAATTTTGATTACACTTTAAAAAAAAGTTGAAAATGTGGAGTGCAAGGAGCTCAATAGTTTTTGAGCGATTTTAAACAAACAAGTAGGGGTTTTCCCGAGCTCTTGTTTTTTGATAGGCCTATAACATCTGTAAAATGCCAATATAGTTAGATGAAACTTGGTACATACGCATTTAGTACGGTTTTGTGGCAATTTTTTACATTTTTTCTGTGTCTTTGTTAACACCATCGCTACAATAATAAAGTGATTATGATGAAACTTTTGAATAAGGTTTCGATTGGTGTAAGACAACGACCAGCTTTTGGAACACTTTCACATCAAAGAGACGGAGGTCTACGATACAACTGCTGACTATTCACACTTTGTTTTTAAAGTTTGCTAAATGATTGACAGGAGGAAGAAAGAGATGGCAGGCAACTTTAGTAGTTTATCAATGTATAATCATGATTTATAAAAATGAAGGAAAACGTCAAATTTGCCACAAAAAATTTAAGCAGACCCACCCCTTGAATTAGACAACTGATATATTGTTTTTATGAAACACTTTATTTAATTTCAGAGATATACAATAATTTCATATGAATGCAATAATTCATAATTAATTATTTAATAAATTTATGTAGAAAATATGGAGGGGCTGAAATCTCACAGCTCTGAGATATCAAGACTTTTCGGTCTGGGTTAGGGATTTTGATATAGTTTTCAGCAAAACACTTTTATGAGGACATGGTTTTTAGTTTTGGGCAGCGATGTTTATGAAACATAACTCTTTGTTAAAAAACAAGTATTTTTTTTTAATCTCTGGTTAGAAATTTATTACAAAACTAAGACGAAACATCAATACGATGCCGGGAAATTATAATCAAAATTCCAAAAATATTGTTAAATTAAATAAAATCAAACTTTTTCAAAATTCCAAATACATTTCAAAAATTAGAATAAAATCAAATATTTAAACTTTTTCTACATTCCGATAATATTTCAAAAATTCTTAAAAATTTAAACTTTTCCAAAATTCTAAAAATATTGCAAAAATTATTACAAAATCAAAAATTAAAACTTTTTTCAAAATTCCAAAAATTATAACAAAATCAAAAATTTAAAATTTTTCAAAATTCTAAAAATATTACAAAAATTATAACAAAATCAAAAATTGAAACTTTTTTCAAGATTCTAAAAATATTGAAAAAATTATTACAAAATCAAAAATACAAACTTTTTCGAAATTCCAAAAATATTTCAAAAACTATAACAAATTCAAAAATTTCCATGTCCAATTTCAATTTCAATTACATTTACGTCATAAAAACAGCTAAATTTTTTTTTTCCAAAAAATTGGCTAGAAAAATAAATGAAATTATTTTTCGACACACTTGACATTATTTTTTTGACAAACTTATAATGCCATAATTCTCTATAATAATAATAAAATTTCATTTCAAACAAACAATTTTATTTTTTTTCCAAAAAATTGGGTAAAAAAATAAATAAAAATCTTTCTTTTGACACACTTGACAACATTTTTTTGACAAACTTATAATGCAATAATCTAGTTTTTGATCTCACATACCTATCCCAACCATCAAGATTTCTTCAAATTTAATGTTCCTACTCGTAATCACTCAAAATGAACGTTTTTTAAGCCAAAAATATGAAAATTTGCTATTTTTGACACACATAATCATACACTTCCGGTACAGTTATCGAACACAGAATCCTTTCGGACCTGTCCCTTGAGTATACCTATCTTTAGAAAAAAAAAATTTTAAACCGGCCGGACGGCCGGCCGGCTGACCTACAGACAGACATACATTTTTTTTTTGCTTTTTTAGAATCAGGAGGTCCTAAAACGTCGAGAAATTTCAAAAAAAGTGGGAGTAAGAATTTCACTTTGAGCTCATGAATGTAATACTTAGGTCTTTCAGACCGAAGTAATAAATTTATTAGAAAATCATAAATAAAATTAAATAAATTTCATAGAATAAATAAATTTATATAGATAAAAATAAATTTATTTATTATAAGTTGAATAACTTAAATAAATTTATTAGAAAATTAAAAGATTTAATTTATTTTTCAATGATCACTCAATATATTTCATCTTTTTAGGACATTACTCCTGAGGATGTACTAAAACATCAATGTTTCTTTTTGTAAATAAATTTATTTAACGTTCGTATAAAACAAGGGTTAAACAAAAAATATTTTTCAACGAATTACGCCAAGGGCCTACAGCAAAAAGTGTAAACTAAATTATTATTTACTTTTAAAATTAATGAATTATTTCTTAATTAATCTTTATTAATTATTAATTATTCTAATTATTAATTTCATATGAACAGAATAATTATATAATTTTTTGATACAATAATTTAATCATTTCGAGGAAAATTATCCGACATCTTAAGCCAAATCGACATCTTAAGCTTTATCAACCCCCAAGATAAGAAGGCAAAATACAAAACGTCCCTTTTTGTATTTACCTGATTCTGATTTTTAAGCAGTACTTAATTGCAGTTTAATGCGATAGAAATAATGCCAATAATGCAACTGTCCATAAGTAAGCGTATATAGTTGCAAGGTTTGTGAACTGTTAAATGACATTTTATTCTAAAATGTGGTATTATGGTTCACATTCTATAATAAAAAACAATAGATTATGTAATTTTGCTACTTTAGCCTTTAAATTTTGTCAACAGTTATATTATTAAAATTCACAAAATAACGTTAGGCAACCATTTCAAAACAGTCATAACCAACAATTTTACGATCAATTTATTTTAAGTGTTTGACTACATTGAATAATTATTTGTTACTGTTTCTAAGTGTATCTGCAAGTTACACATAAGTTTTTAATAAAATTTTTTCGGTCATTAAACATATTGATTTATTTGACATATGAAATTTAACTAATTAAAAGGAAATAAAACAATTTATGCTCTATGACATACGTTAGATAAATTTTATGCATAAAAACATTTTTACGACATCAACCGACACATATGTCCATCTAATAGAGATATAAATCTTTCATCATATCTATACTAAAATAATCAATCAAAAATATTTACGAACACATGCACAAACATAAATTTTCCATCATCGTTCATAATAAATTTTCTAATTTTCTAAATAAATTAATTTTTCTGACTCTTATATAATATTAAATATTTTCCTCATATCTTATTTGGCTTTGTGTTGTTTTTGTTGTTGTTGAGGGTTTTCAATGTGAAGAAATAATTAAAAGAAAATTTATGTCTCTTATGTGTTTATCATCAAATCATCACATTTTCTTTTTCCACTCACTCAATCAACAAATTGTCCAATAAATTATCATTTAAGTTAGATTTTATTATAATTAAGTTTTTTTAATTATCTTTCCTTGTCGTCAAGAATACCAGCATTTCTTTGATCTTTTGTGTATGGATACTTAAGTGGAAATATTTAGAAGCTGTATTGATAGTTATAAGTTAATTGAATTGGGTTTAAGTATATATTGGGTAAGGAGAACATAAAAATGTAGGACACAATGTAATGTGATTTTTTGTTGTAATTCTTTACAAAGTGAAGATAGGAAAATATTAATCAATTAATAGATTAAAATTCTGGGTATATAAGGAGAAACAACGGGGACAGTGATTCTAAAAATTGGAGTACTTTTCAAATTAAGAATCCAAATATTTAACGATTAAAATTTTTTTCGTGATAGAGTGCAGTTTTAATTACCACTCCTAATACGCGTATGATAACGACGATACCTAAAACTTTATTTGTAAATTTGCATCAATTAATTTATTAAGTTTTAATTGGATTTTGTTGAATTTTCCTCTAAACTAACATAATTTTATTTATGTAAAAATTAATTGATTAAAATCTGTTTGATTTTTAAATAAATTCACATCATTAAAAGTTATACCATATATATACGAAACAGTAATTTTGTTACTGTGCATTATATGACAAAAATTTAGGAAAACTTTAACAAAGAAACAACAATAATGAATAAAAAAAATTTGTACATTCGCCAACCTCATAGCTTATGGTTTGCTGCATCATACAAAAAAGAAAAGGAATTTGTTTTTTTTGTCTCCATTTTCGCAAAAGTATTAAATGTGATGGCGATGACAAAGTTTATATTATATTGCTTCCATATTTTTTTTAATTATATCTTTTTTTTCATTTGAATTGCGTTTTAGCAAAAAACCAAAACGCAATATATACATAAAAAGCTAACAGTTACCAATGATATTTATGTTCTAAATGATGACGATTAAGGTGACTTGCAAATTTTGCTATTTAAAAGTTTTATGTAAACTTACGGAAAACTTAATCGGATATTTTTTTTTTATAAAAGCAAACAACATACTTGCTTATCAACATTAAAAGGAATTGTAATTGCAAGTATGAGAATTTGACTATAAAGATGTAGGATTAGTTCTAAATGTGATGTGACACGTGTTAAATGGAGATGAGTTCACAGTTTTTCTTTTATGAATAAAAAGCAAAGACTTGTAGTTTAGAATAAAGATAATATTATGTAAAGATTGATCATTGTTGGAAAATGGTGACTATGCCTTAAGAATATTTTAGGGGAAATCAAACTGATGAAAAGTAATTTTTTTTCATATTGCTCAATTTGAAGGGTTTATGCTTATAATAGGTAAGTATTTTTCTGCGATAGGAGAATTGTTGTACTTATTATGCTAATTCTATACGCCTTACAAAAATATTCACATCTGATTAAAAATTGAATCAACACGCCGATGATGTGAACTCGACTATTTCCGATTTCTATGAAACTTAGGTAATCGCAAGTGTAATAAAATATAATTATATTGTGGTTATTTGATATTTTTCCTTGTTTTGACACAGGGTGGGATCGGATGTTAAGAATTATAAAAATAAAATAAGTTATAAAATTTTTAGTGTAATTTTTTTGTAAAGCCTTATATAATACTTTTCAAACAAAAAAAAGTTCAATAGAATCAAGAACTTGTATTTAGTAAATGGCACAAAAAATTAAACAAAAAATTTTTTTAAGTCACCACATATGAACAGTTAAAATAAAAGAAAGTCATATAAAAATATTCATTTTTTTATCAGTGTTTTATTTTAATAATGTCACCTTTCAAACAAGGCAAAATTATTAAAACTGGTTAGCCCGTTCGAACACAACTTTACTTTAAACTTCTTGTCTCTAAATTTCTATACAAATTTCGAGCCACCTTATGTCAAAACTAGTGAAATAATAAAAAACACGACTTATTTTTTTTAGTATCCTAACAATTAGAGAAGTTTTAAGAAAATCTGAAATGGTCAGCACGTATAAAGTACGTATAATTGTGAGTATGAATAAAAATTTATGCTGTTTGGCTAATTTTTGCCAAGCATTCAAAGGATGAACAAATGGTGTCGTATCTGACTATTTGTGTATATAAATATATACTATATTTTACCTGCTAGAGGCTTTTGATTCAACTAACGTCCACATGTTGGCTTGGGAACTTATGGTGTAATAAGATTTTAAGGAAGCGAAGAATTTCAACCGCATCATGTTATTTTCTTTGCTAAATTTTTCATTTCATTTTTATGAATTTTATGTGTATAGTCTAGTCTTGTGCAAATTTTTACATGAGGTAATTACCATAATTCTTTTCTGTGAATAATTCTTTACCTTTCCTAAAATCAATGTAAAGAATATAAGGAATGTACAGAACGTAATGAAAGTGAACACTGCAAAGAATGTAAATAATTGAATTTATGTAAATAATGTAAATAATTGTATTGAAGGGATGCCAAGATGTGTTCCTTCGATTAAAGAAATGTGATGTTGAAATAAATAATAGATTAGCTACTATAAATTGTCTTTTTCCGCCATTTTTGCAGGTCACACCCAGCAAAAATAAGGGAAACCTACGAGTACTTTCCGGAGGCGTGTGAGGCAGATGATCAAGAATTATTATAAAACTGTCAGTATTATTATAAAAATAGCATTGTGAAGCGGATTATCAAGAATATATCGAGTATATGCCATGTTAGGCATATTACTATTATTCCTGTTATAAATCCGTCATTAATATTACATTACTTACCTTATGAGGTGGATCATCAAGATTATTTCGAGTATATGCCATGTTAGGCAAACTATTGTTGTATCATCATTATTGTTTTATTCCTTGCGTAGTGAAGCGGTTTACTAATCAAACAATTATCAAAGGACCAACAGAAATATCAAGAGGTTATAAATCCTTTGTGAAGGTGTAACGTCGAGAATTCTCATAAATAATATTGAAATCAATTTCTATTCTTTTTTCCATTCAATCAAAATATATTTCAATCATATCATTTCATTTTTACAATAATAACAACTAAAAAAATTTTCAAATAATTCTAACGACTAAATCAAATTTTAAATATCGAACAATAGATAAAAGAACTCATTTTTTTTATGTGTTTTAACGAACAGATATTGTTGCTCAACGTTGATTCATTTTTTTTACTTAATATGAAGTGTCAAAAAAAGAAAAACACATTCTCTGATAATTCATTCCAATTTAGTTCTTGCTAAAGAAAAAAACACAAATTTTAAAATTTGTGATAAAAAGTAATTAAGAGTATTTGGTGATTAATGGAACTAAAAATGAAAAGTTCAGATAGAAAAATTAAATGTTAAATTTTATAGCAGCGGTTTCCAAACTGTGGGTCGCGACCCACAGGGGGGTCGCGTAATAACCTCAAGGGGGCCGTGAAGTTTTTAATTTAAAAATAATAATTTAATTTAATAATGATAATAAATAATAAACATAGTTCATATTGTTACAAAAGTTGTAAACTATATCAAAAAAGTCCTTTGAAAGCGAGATTATTTGGAAAGTTGTGTGAAGATATGGGAGCTGAGTATACATCACTCTTGTACTATTGCGAAGTACGTTGGCTATCTCGTTCAAAATTTATTCAAAGTGTGTTCGAACTTAAAGACGAGATTGCGATCTTTCTTGCTGAAAATCACAAAGATGAGGCATCTTCCTTTCGCAACGATAACTTTATTCTTAAACTTGTTTATTTAGTTGAAATTTTTAAAAAATTAAGCGATTTAAATAAATCAATGCAAGGTCCACAAATGCATGCTCTGATTCAAAAAGACAAAGTCACGGCATTCATTAAAAAATTGGAGCTATGGATATCCAATTTAGAAAAGGATTTATATGACATGTTTCCAATTTATATGACGCCGGTACCAGAAACAATATTAAAGCAAACAAAAATCTTTTTATAGAACATTTGCAAAGTTTACTAAAACATTTTTCACATTACATGCGTTCCTTTGGAAAAAAAATAGCTGCTGAAAGCAGGTTTTGAGTAGATTACCAATGGAACGCCAAAAATTTGAAAATTTTCCAAAGGAAACCACACAATTTTATTATTAGCAAAATTTTTTATTTTGGGCTGAGATTTAGATCTGACTCATTTTATATTAAAAATACCAAAACAAAATTAAAACTGATTTAAATAAAATGGAATAATAAACTGCTTTTCAACTACACAACTTGTTCAAAGTAGAGTAGATCAAAGCAAATTTGAGTAAGTTTTGATTTTCAATGATTATTTCAACGG
Source organism: Diogma glabrata (assembly GCA_963693315.1). Taxonomy (NCBI): domain Eukaryota; kingdom Metazoa; phylum Arthropoda; class Insecta; order Diptera; family Cylindrotomidae; genus Diogma; species Diogma glabrata. The sequence continues at coordinate 76,730,574 of OY856187.1, forward strand.
TATTGATTTTACAAAGATATTGATTTTATTTATTGATTGAAACATCTTGCGATACTTCATTGCAACAGGAATTTGATAGTAAAACTTTAATTCAGTTTTGGGTGGAACGAAAAAAAAGATTATATTACTTTGTCGGACAGAGCTATAATAGTGCCTGTTACCATTCGTAACATCATACTATGCGAAACCGGATTTTCTGCTTTAGCAGCTATGAAATCGAAATATCGAAGTCGTTTAGTACTGGAAAAAGAACTTCGGGTGGCTATTTCAACAATAACACCACGATTTGAGGAAATTTGTGCTAACAAACAAGCTCATCTATCACATAAAATTTTTTTCTATAAATATACATACTAAATTTTTATTAATTTTTGTTTAGTTTTATTCTATGAATACAATTACTTTTCACAACTTGAAAATGTGCTTATATTATTTTATTATTTTATCTAATAAGGGGGCCGCCAATTTTTATTTTTTTCTTGTGTGGGTCGCAGTATCAGAAAGTTTGGAAACCGCTGTTTTATTGTTTCAATTTTGTTTAAAAAAGAAATATGCCATCATGGCGTCACATTGAACGATTGGTTCCTTAAATTTAAAGCAAGACATTCAGTCAAGATTTCCTCAGATAAATTGGGAATCAATGGCGAGAATACTAATATTAAATTAAACTTACTAAAAGCAATAAATGTTGAAAAATCTACGCATAAAATTATTTCCAATCAAATTGGAGTTAAGCTGTATAAAGTAGTTTCAGAGGAGTGGAAAGATTTACAGAAAACCATTGGCTGACAAAGCATTTACTAAAAAGTTGGGAAGTTGGGAGATAATTTTACAATTAGCAGTGGAAATATAAACAGGATTCGATACTATTGGAGTGACGCATGGATGTTGGATTTCGCTGGCTGATCATCATTCTATAATAAATTTATACAAGTCAGTTCTTTTAATTTTATTATAATTAGTATTAAATTCTATCTTTATTTTCATAATCATTCTTGCATAAAATGTTAGAGTAAACCTCTAATAACGATAAGAGATTCCTAAATTTAGCGATTCGTGCTGGAGGCAACTGTCATTTCGTGTATCTTAATTATTTTAATTTTCATTATAAAGGTCCAAGCCACCCAAAGTGGCAAAATATAACAAAGGCTTCCGGTTTTCGTCAACTTGTTCATTTTTTAATTAAAGCTCATCATTTTAATTAAAGCTAATTCTCGCTAATTGTTTATTAAAATTTGTGAAATTGATGGGTCATATTGTCATATAGTCCGACGACTGAAAGTCGGAATGCTGGCGGGCTATTGTTTATTGATGGTATATTTTCTAGCACATGTCGGAAACAAATTGAACATGATAAAAAACCATTTGTTATTATAAAAATTCGAGTTGTCCGACAAAAATATAGCCGCGTACGCCCAGTCCGACAAAAAAAATGAGAAAAATATTTCAGAAGAACGATTATTTTTGTTTCTTTCTTAGTTGCTAATATTCATGAACACTTATTGGATTATTTTTGACGTCTTCTTGTGGTCGAGTTGTGATGTTTTTTTAGGTTGACATGGCGGACATGAAACAGAAAAATCGGGATTAAATCTGGATTGAGATGACACAATAACCAAGAAGGTAAATAAAATCTGTGCCCAAGAAAAAGTATATTTACTTATTTGGTGTTAGATCTGTGATATATTAATGAAAAACAATTTTTTTATGTTCTTTGGTTCTTGAATGAAAGAAACAAAGAAAACACCATAATCTCCTCAATATAATTTGTAATATAGTTTTGTGTTTTTAAAAGCAAATTAACTGTGTAGGAAAAAATACAGATTTACCGTGGTTTTGTGTTACAAATATGATTGGGATTTATCTTTGTGTCGAAAAAAAAACAGTTATAGCGTTTTCTTTTTCTGTTAAACTGTGATATATGGAGTATCTTCTTCAAGATAACTGTTCGATGTTATTGGTGTTATTATTTTCTTTATGAAAAACAATCTACTCAGACCGCAAGTAAATTCACGTAAGTGTATATATGTGCTAAACTAACAAGAAGAGCCATCCTGTCGGATAAAGATATAACATTTTAAACCAAGATAGTTGGATGATATCCTTATTGACTGTTAAACATTTGCTTCTGATGGAACTAGAAAAAGATTAAATGGTCAGAGGTGACTGTAAAGATCATACGTATTTATTTTGTGTGAAATCCTCGTGCATGACTCTAAAATGTAATTTATTTAAATGTGGTCATGGCATTTTTAATTATGAACCAAGTGTTGTGATCTTCACGATTTTGTCACGTAGATTCTGCCACTTAAACTAAGTGGAAAGTCAATAAAGTTGGTATT